>OZ026625.1:82896620-83344120 GCA_964020975.1 Hermodice carunculata | reverse complement strand
AAGCTGACAGGGGTTATGATTCATAATCTTCTTGGTAAATCTCAAAAGAAAATATAGCAGTTATAAAACCCAGTACATTGCATGGAAATGTATTATCTAAGTTATCAATGCATTAATCCGTTGTATATGTACACACACACACACACACACACACACACACACACACACACATATATATGTATATACAGAGTGGAATTTCTCTATAAAGACCACCTAAGGGACTGAAAATGATGTGGTCAAAATAGGGGAGTGGTCTTAATGGGGATATAATTATCAAAAACAGGTCTGTAAATTGGTGGTCTTTAGTATAGAAATGGTCTCTTTATGGAAGTAGTCTTATTTGGAGATTTTATAACATATATATATATATATATATAATTATAAGTAAAGTTATGGTGTTATATTAAAAAATCCATATCTTTGGTATGAAGTCATGTCAGCATATAACTCACAGCTCCACCTAGTGGCAGAGACCTTTAAAGTATAGACACATTTGTTTTACATGGATTGTGAAAGAAGTCAAACATTGACTTATCGAGTCACTCTCCATGGCACAGATGTTGGCGTATACTTCCTACCTTGCCTAGAGGAGGAAACCGAAGAACTCGGAGAAAACCACCGTGCACGGTTAAAGTGGTAGGAACTTTTTCCACATGCTGCCCAGGACGAGAATCGAACTCGGGTCGCAGAGGTGAAAGGCGAGCGTCTTACCGCTCAGCCAACCGTGCACCCTATCTTTATCTGCCCTCTTAATCTTGTGCATACTATCACACGAAGTGTGATATAAATTTCACTATATATACGTGCAAAATGCTGAGTCCAGCCATTAGATTTAGGTCAATTGCTTCGCACTTAGCGCTACAATGGCAGCCGCAACAGCAGATGATTCCACTGCGGAATCAACTAAGACATTACCTATTACTGATTCAATAAAATATGCATTAAACAAATCGTAAAATGGCCAGTCATGTGGATTGTTTTAAACACTCGAGGAGATCAGATATCACTCACTATCACTCGTTGGTGATATATCGATCGCCTCGCATGATAATAGAGTGTACATGATGTACATGTAACATGATGGACCATTCAATAATCTATCTATTCAATTCGTCCATATATATATATATATATATATACATATATATACACACATATAGACATATATATATGTATATATATATGTATATATATATATATATATATATATATATATATATATATATATATATATATATATATATATCTGTGTAATTACAGGTGTTGGAATATGACTGCATACGGGTGTCCCTGCCATTCTGGAATGTGAACGTGAGGCCAAAGACCATAGTTTTAGATACTTGAATTAAATTAGCATGTGATTAATGACTTCAGAGGTCAAAGGAACAACTTTGCGTATTATTAATCTAATTAATTGACTTCTATGAAGTTCAATAATTCAATCGCAACCTCAATCGGTATAGACAAGGAGGGCACCCTCCTTGGTATAGATAAGAGAGGAGAACACCTAGTGATAACTGGAGGTTGTCGGCCGCCATAAATAATCGCACCCAGCATGTGGGGCATGGGCCCCAACCTCCGTGACTCCCACCCACCATCAAGCTAAAAAACTTTAACTTTTTCATTTTAAATTAAAAAATCTTTTTATACATTTCTTCTGTTTATTCTTTTTTCTTTTTTGTGTGTTTATTTCAATTATAAATATACATCTGATAGTCCCAGAAAGTAGTCCATACATCTTTCTTCCATACTCCGTCCATCCTTGAAGGATAACTAGAACAAGCATGTCGTGTTGGAGCTGATGCTAGCCTTTTTTAGGCATGATACCATAGTAGTTTCAACAAAGCATTTCGATTTATCAATTTTCAATTAAGCTTAAGTGTGAAGGATCTATGTATGATTCTCCTTTAAAGCTTCTGCAAATTTGACCCCCAGGCATGTGTTGCCCCTTTTTGGAACACTGTTGTAGCCACAATGGGAATCAACTTTCAGATTGAACAGAAATAAGGTGTATCCATTGTCTTTGTACCCTCCATAATCGACTTTCATACACACAGACCCACATATACTTACAGACCCACACTATCACCCACACAGATCCACACTTTCACCCACAGATCCACACAGCCCCACACTTTTTAACATTCACACATGCAAGAATAGACATTATACCTACAACAGGCTTCCTCCAACAGATGGTACCAATTTCACGAAGATCACCCCTGTCAGCCCTTCAGCCCACGAATGATCAGTGACCTTATTTGAAACAGAGCCATCTCAACTCATGGATTTGACTGCCTTGTGGGGCCCTAGACTTTGTATACATAGGGCTTTTCTCTTTAAATTCAATCAATTACTCAAGCATGATCACTAGACTAAAATCACAAAGGTAATGTTACACGATGATTAAATGCATACATAAATATTAAAATCATCACCTATTGAACAAATTTTAGAACATTGTTTAGATATAAACGAATTTCGACATTACATAGTTTGTACTAGACTTATCCTGTTTTTAACTTTGGGGAGTCTTTTCGATCGGACACACTTCATTAAACAAGTCTTGATATTCCCATGGTATTTTATCTCCTGTCACAGCTTTCACTTCGTCCCTTGATGATATAACTGCGGCTGGAAGCATTAAAAACAAATTGGTGGGGGTGCAACTTGTAACAATGCACCTACTTCTTCCAGTTTCTGAATTGCATTTTTGTAATCGATGTTGGACACAGCCCTACCATAGAACTGCATAACAATACTGATATACTGGATATATGCATGACAATACTGATATGCTGGGGATATCAATGAAATTGGGTCCAATGAAGCACCTTTCAGACCATCAGTGTTGGCGCACGTGGACACTTGAGGACCAGGTCCTATTGTAAACCACCCAGTCTATTATGAAGGTTTATCTGACAGGCATTCACAAGGTACACCTGTCTGCAATGAAGACAACTCCTCCAGGTTCGTGTTTTGTCCACTTCAATACTTTTATTTTTTTCTTTCCTTGATACATGTGGTTGACCAATCAATATGGTTAGGCTCTAGTTTCCCTTCAATGGTCTCTTCCTTGAAGTATAACTATTTATAATGAGAGTTACCACTCTGCCAAGTATGGCAAATGCTCCTCCTTATATACACCACTCTGACAGAAAATCCCATGGAAAAGTCCTACACAGCAGTTATGTCTGCCTAGATCCAGTAACACCTGGTTAGATCCAGGTAATACTATGTTTTATCAAAACAAAACATAACTGAGTGATGTCAAAACCAAGAAAAAGTGTTTCCATCTGACTGTACACTGGCTCCCTCTATCAATTCCTGTGTATATGAAATATCCCCCCCCCCTATTCTCGTACTGGAAATGACATATTAGGTTGAACAAGTTCATTCACAAACATGATAGAAAAGACTACCTTTTTATATGTACAGACTCCTCATGGCTATTACAATTTCAATCCACAATTGGTTTATCATTTAATTGACTCCAAATAAAATTGATTCCGATTTTGTAAAACACATTTTCATGTACCGCACAACCTCCAATCCATCACTATCATAGATGATTGCTATATTCTGTAAGTTTCTCACACATCCTGGACTAATTTGGTCATTTTTTACTGATTCAGTATCTCATGACTGGTGTTTAGGTTATGTTCTTTCACAATTCCTGTACTGTATTTACCACTCTGGATTTTCCACTGCATCAGATATTATTTCACAATAACATATTTCGCAATAATACTTTATTTACACATTGGGAATTTCCATTGTTCTTCCAATGATATATCAACACTTAGGGGACTTCCACTGTATTTCCCCTACTCCAAATATATTCTCCAATAAGAAATCACAATGGTTATTCCGTGCTTATCTTGTGAGCCAACCAGATTTACACTACCAAATTTCCCCTGTACTTTTATCAGGGTTTTCACTTTAAGTCTATGGTGGAGACTTTACATTTGTCCACCCCTTAAAGAGCTTACAAAGATATTATTTTTTAAACTTCGATACGATACAATACTTCACAATAATCTCACAGCAATCCCTGTCTTGCGAGGTCACCCGAGGGGAGGGCCAAACAGTGACCTCTCAAGACAGGTTGCCTCTCATTCGATGTACAATAACATGGAAACAATAGCAGCAGGAACCTGCCAAAAGTGGCATTTCAAGCCAGGTAGCCTCTTACTGGAGTGACCTCTCAAGGCAGGAATTGATTTATGAAGTTAGCCATGGTATTGTTTCTAACCTCATAATATCTTGTCCCGACAACTGTATTCAAATAAGCTTTCAAATATTTATCTTGTGCATATGCTTATCCAGCTCCATGTAAGTGTGGTTCAAGATTGTAAGCATCTCATTTACTCGATGTACCATTATCTTATTTTGAATTTTAAATATACAACCTTTTGGATTTCATCAAGTTCTTGATCAGTGGCAACTCCAAATATGGAACTACCAATGTTTCCAATGAAGTTCAAACGTCTTCTTTTTCTTCTGGTACATCTGTTCAGGTCCTTCCGTTCGAGTATGATGTATATATGTATAAGTTTCAATTTCATCTTCAATTGGTCCCTTCACTGAAGTTTGTCTCTATAAGTCTTCTGTTTAACAGTCTTGATTGCATTGGCAATGGCAGTGTACTGTTGAATAAAGGCAGCCGCGTCTGGTAGTACATCAAGAGTAACCAAAACTGTCCACTCAGCTGTCTGTACCTTTATGCGGTGTTTTCCTGCTATCAGCACCCCGTCAGCCAAGGGTTTAATGTACTCAGCTATGGTTTGGATAATGATAACTGCTATGACCATGAACATCACTGTTCCATAGGTTTGGCAGGTTCTTTGGTCAGAATACATGGTCTCTCAGTGTATCTCAGTGTGAACTCCTCTGCTTGTCTGGTGCTTGATCCTGGTGTTTGTTCCTTTGGTTGGTCTGTAGGTTCCTTCTATTCAATCTGCTCTGGTTGGTGTTCAGGTTAGAACTGAGCTGTGGGCAGTGGAACTGCTGTATTTCTAGAGTTCCTGAGAGGATGTTGTTGTACGTCATCTTATGCCATATATGGATCAACCCCTTCGATCTTGTTCCTGTTGACAACCTTAGTTTTTCCAGCCTGCTGTTGATGTAGCCAGCATACTTTTCCTCTACCTCTTATGACTTCATACTAGTGATCCCACCTTGATGTTAAAGTTAGTCATTCCTGAGCCTTGAGGACAACTGTATCACCAACTTGTATATCACCAGCATTTGCTTTTTGATTCAATCTCTCTCAATTCAAATGTCTTGACTGTTCCAAATTACTCCTAACACTAGTGAGAGCATCAGAAAAATCACTGAGACAACCTTGTAATGTCTGTGGCCGTGGTTCTTCCTCAACATTTTAGTAAAAGGTAATCTTCCCCTCCTTCCATGCAGTATGTTGGAAGGGGTATGTAACTATGCTAAAACTATTCCTGTATGTCATTAATGCATTTGAGAGCATTTCCTCCCATTTTCTTGCATTGTTGTTAACCAATTTTGCAACCATTTCTCTCAGTGTTTTGTTCAACATTTTAACCTTGCTGTTTGCCTGGAGACTATATGAAGTAGTTCTTCTGTGATCCATCCCTAAGCATTTTAACCTTGCCATTTGCCTGGAGACTATATGAAGTAGTTCTTCTGTGATCCACCCCTAAGCGTTTCAAATAGTCTTTGAGAACTTTATCATTAAACTCCTGTTCTTGGTCCATAATAATGATCTCAGGAAAAACATGTCTTGGGAAGGACTCTTTTGCAAGAGCTTCTTTCACAGCAAAAGATGTTTTTGCAGGCAAAGGATAACTTTCTGCCCAACCGCTATAATAATCTATAATATTTAAGCAAGACTAGTTTCCTCTGTCTGTAATACCAGATGGGCCTATGAGCTCCATTCCTACAATCTGCATAGGATAATTTGGAATTGGCATTTCTCCCATCCTCATATGATCTTGCCTAGGAGTATGTAGAGTGCAAATTGGATAGTGTTTAAGCTGTTCCACAATGTCTTTCTCATTCCAGGCCAGACATAAGCCTCCCTTGTCCTACATAGTGTCTTATGCACTGACATGTGGCTTACATCTTTATGACATCTATCTATCACCTTTTTCCTGTATTGTTGTGGCAAAAGTAGTCTAGGATTACTTGCATCTTTTGAAGTTGGTTGTTTGGTTGAATACAACATCCTTGAAATACCTCATAGGAAGAATCTTCATTTTGTGCTTCTTGAAAAATATTTTATGAACTCCTCTGGTTGTTTCTGTTTAACTCCTTCTGGCCTTCAACTCATCTGCTTCTAATGGTATTATGTCAATAACATCATCTTGTACTGCTTCTAGGTAAATCCTGTCTTCTGTATCAAAAGTATTGACCTCTTCCCTTGGTTTCATTTGGGATAAAACATACGCCATGACATTTTTCTTTCCTTTTATATACTCTTTTTTTTGCACCAAGTTCTGCTAATACGATGGACCACCCTTTTTTTTAATGCTTCCCAACTCTCTAGTAAATTAAAATCTAAGAGGTTTGTGGTCAGTGTAAACTGTGAATTCTGCCACCCCCCCCCCCCCCATAAATAAGGTCAAGGTTTTGAAACACAGTAAACTACTGCATAGGCATCATTTTCCAATAGTAGCCAATTTCTATTGAGTTCCTGATAAGTGATGTGAAATATATTGTATAACTCTTTCTACTCCTTTTCATCATCTTGTAGCAAGATTCCACCCACAGCATGACCACAAGCATCTGTATAAAGCTTGTATTGTTTATTGACCAGTGGGAATGCCATGACCTCATTTGATTGTAAAAGTTCCTCCAACTTTTGAAAACTTTGTTCCTGTTCTTCACCCCATGTGAAAGGTTGATTTTACTTTATTGATTGATACAACTGCACTCCAATTTCAACATAATTTCGAAGTGTCTTGGAAAAGTAATTGCACATTTGTAAAAATGATCTGACTCATTTCAAAGTAGTAGGAGCACCCATTTTAACAAGGGTGCCCACTCTTTTTGGGTTGCTACAAATGCCTTCCTGATTAATACTGTAACCAAGAAGTGTGACTTAGGTTTTTGCAAAGGAACACTTGGATGGTTTTACCTAGGGTCCAGCATTTTGCTATCTTTGGAATACCTCTTCTAAATTTTTTGCATGTGTATCCTTTTCTTTACTATAGATAACAATATCATCTATGTACACAAATACATATTTTCCTATCAGCCCTGATAAGACTTTGACCATGATTCTTTAAAATTGAGCTGGAGCATTAACTGAATCAAAAGACATTCCAAGAAAATCATACAATCCCTCATGACAAATGAAAGCTGTTTTTGGAATAGCTTCAGGAGAAACCGGAATTTGCCAGCAGCCACTCTTTAGGTCTAAACAGGTATAAGTCCCAGTACCACCTACCATATCAAATTTGTCTTGAATCAGTGCTAATGGGTAGCTATCCTTCTTTGTAAGATCATTCAACGTCCGGTAGTCTATACAAAAATTATGATCCATCCGGTTTTGGCAGTGAGGTCACTGGTGAGGCCCATGGACTTGAACTTGGTTGAGTAATTCCATCTTTGAACATCCTGTCCACTTGCTCTTCTAAGACTTTTCTTTTTGCCAAAGGTTTGCCATAAGCTCTCTGCTTTATAGGACAGTGTCCTGGAGTGTCTATAACCACAGAGTCTAGGTCACAAAATCCATTTGGTCCATTTCTTTCACTGAATACATCACTATATTTTTACAAGACCTTATCAATAGCACAATATCCTGTTCACTTATCTGTTTTCATTACAGATGGTTCTTTATGTACACTCTTATTTAAAATACCGATACCATAGTATCCATGTGGTTTTAATGGCCAATCCTTCATAAAGCATGTCAATGTCTGCTTTGGAAAATTTGCGATACCCTGTCCTTTTTCTAAAAGATCATGACCCAATATCATGTCATGATGGATATGTTTTACCACTATTACTCTACGAAATGTAGCATTGTAAATATTGTTTTCAGTTTGGCCCAAAAGGTTTAACTTCTCACCTGAAACACTGACAACATATGGACATGGCTGAAGAAGTCTGGAACAGCCAGTCTGGAACAAAAGCGATGTAGGCCTACTTTACTCTTTTGCTGTAAACTTAGCTGACTTGTCAGTCAGCTAAGTTTACAGCAAAAGAGTAAAGTAGGCCTACATCGCTTTTGTGATATTTATGAATCTGGAACATTATAAACACGCTCTACCTTCACTATAACTATGAGTCGGAGAACAAAGCCCACAGCACAACATAGCCAAGGAAGTAATTTTTAAATAGTACAGAAAAGCATGATCCCTATTCATTAATTCCAAACCCAACAATGACAGCAAAGAGATTCCACACTTGCCAAAGCATCAACATTTCTCTTCCAATACCAATGTGAAGAAACAAATTTCACTCCTGACTTGATATATATAGGCATGTTTGGCAGCTTCTCTAAATCTTTCTGTTGAAAAGTTTTCATATTCAATCTGTACAGTCTTATCAAGTTCCTTTTTCAAGCTTTCATCCTCATTTGCCAACAAGATTCACACTTCTTGATGTGTGCTTTTAAATCAGCCCAGTCCGTAGCTCTGCGTGCATGCTGAAGTGAAAGAAATCGTTCAGCTTCCTTTTTAAGTGATCCTGTAATAGTCCTGGTTACAACAGCAATGATAGTGTCCGGTAATTTTTGCAGGCAAGGTACACTCATATCAATTTCATCTATCCATTCTCAAACCTCAGTCGTGACCTGGCCATCACATTTGTGTATGGTTTTGATGATACATTTTAGTTTTTCTGTCCTTTTATAATCAGTATGCCGACCACCCATACCACGATTTAAGACCTGTATCATCTTGGCGATGCCCTCCAACAGAAATGTAAGTTGGTCTGGATTCATGATTAAGGTTTACTGTTGTGGAACATTCAGTTGTTGTATTCAATGTAAGGTGGCATACAACAGGTCATGTTCCCTTGTCTGTTGTGCCTAGAAGTCTAGCTAACTTTTCTCTCAGTCTATGGACTTGCCTTAGGATGCCCCATTTTTGTTCTCTTAACAGTCTGTGTGTTTCTCTCTCTCTTCTTCTCTGAGCTAGCCAATGGTCTCTTGCTGCTACTGTTGATTCAGTGATTTTCATACCAGCAACAGTCCTTGTTTAATTGGCCTGTTGAGATGTACTCAGTTCAGGGAAGTTTTTGGATTGGGAGTGTGTTGATGCCCAGTTATGATACTGTCTTGTATAATGATAAAGTGGTCCTCATCTGAACTACTATCTATTTGAATGTAGTCCAGGTTTTGTTGAGTCATTGGCTGATCAGATGCATCAAGGTGAAGAATCCTAACCAGCGAAGCCTATTTTGTAAACCACCCAGTCTATTATAAAGGTTTATCTGACTGCATTTGATGGTAGAAAAATTGACTAGGCGGTCACCCAAGGTAGATCTGTCCGCAATGAAGACAACTTCTCCAGGTTCATGTTTCGTCCACTTCAATACTTTTATTTCTTCTTTCCTTGATACATATGGTTGACCAATCAATCTGGTTAGGCTCTGGTTCCCCTTCAATGGTCTCTTCCTTGAAGTATAATTATTTATAATGAGAGTTACCACCCTTTCCCAGTATGGCAAATGCTCCTCCTTATATACACCACTCTGACTCATATCCAGTAGAAAATCCCATGGAAAAGTCCTACACAGCAGTTCTGTCTGCCTAGATTCAGTAACACCTGGTTAGATCCAGGTAATACTATGTTTTATCAAAACAAAACATGACTAAGTAATGTCAAAACCAAGAAAAAGTGTTTCTATCGATTGTACACTGGCTCCATCTATCAGTTCCTGTGTATATGAAATTTCCCCCTCCTTCTTCCTTCTATTCCCATACCAGAAATGACATATTAGGTTGAACAAGTTCATTCACAAACATGATAGAAAAGACTACTTTTTTTATATGTACAGACTCCTCATGGCTATTACAATTTCAATACACATTTGGTTTATCATTAATTTAACTCCAAATAGAATTGATTCCAATTTTGTAAAACACATTTTCATGTACTGCACAACCTCCAATCCATCACTGTCATATATGATTGCTATATCCTGTAAGTTTCTCACACATCTTGGACTAATTTGGTCATTATTTTACTGATTCAGTATCTCATGACTGATATCTAGGTTATGCTCTTCACAATTCCTGCACTGTATATAACACAATGGGTTTTCCATTGCATCAGATATTATTAATATATTTTGCAATATTACTGTATTTACACTCTAGGGATTTTCATTGTTCTTCCAATGATATATTGACACTCAGGGGATTTGCACTGTACTTCCCCTACTCCAAATATACTCTCCAATTAGAAATCACAATGGTTTTCCATGGTTATCTTGTGAGGCAACCAGATTTACCATACTAACACCAAAATTCTCCTGTACTTTTATCAGGGTTTTCACCTTAAGCCTATGGTGGAGACTTTACACCATGTTATTAAGTGGCAATACTTTCATATCACCTAAAAGACCAAACCTAGCAATATTTCGTCAATCTATGATACCAATAATGCTTAAATCCTTTCATATGGGAGCACCGTCAGACAGCAAGAGCTGGCTCAGTTGGTCTCTCAGTCCAAATCACTTTTGAACCCACAGGGGCAAGGTTCTATGTTTTGGCTGGAAGCCTTCTCTCATCAAGGTTATCGAATCATTATAGATGGCTGCCACAGAAGACTGTTACTCACACTGTTCTTCTGCAGTCAGACTTTTTTGTCACCTACAAGCTGTGATGACCATGATATTTTGTCACATAATTTGAAAGATCTGGCAGTAAAAGTATGTGCATGGAATTATTACTGAACTGTATCTTGCCAACTGGCAGTCCTTTGAATAAAAAACAGTGTAAGTGCAGAACATATATTTGTAAGCTGTTTGCTGTTTTTCTTTACACAGGCAGATAACTTGTCTGACCCTTATTGACCCTTTTATACTGTCACAGAGCATACTAGAATAGTGAAATAGTTTATGAATTATTAGAATTGCCCAGAACAAGGTAAATCTCCTCACTGTGATCTTGTTAAAATATATCCTTTTTTCATACTGTTTATATTTCATTTCTGCCTTACAGATTCATCACCTCATTGGCAGGCTAAGGTGATGAGTCAAAATAGGTTTGTACATTTCATCAATTACAAATAAGACTTTTGATCAATGTTTTTCATTATTTTGACTCTAAAGTCTTTTCGAGACATTATATACAAATTAACACTTTTTTTATCACAGGCCGTACAGACAGTTTTGAAAATAACAAAGTAACATATTTTAAATTGCTGTTGACACAAATTTGTTTGTTTTCTTTGAAACCTTTTTATATAAAGCTCCAAATATGTTTCCAAATTCTAATGATCTTTAAATTAAGCTGTCTGCTCCACATTTGGTCAACATGACATTTCGCGAATTTACATTTGATTAATATTTTTATAAAACAATTGCTTTTCTAGGTTATCAATACAAAGTTTCCTTGTTTGGTTGTTACTTGAGACATTGCCGTAATTTTGATAACTCTTTTGGTGAATTTTTAGACTTGAGGATCTCTTTTCAATTATTAAGAATTGACTGAACCAGTATACTTATCTATGACAGCCAATTAATCTTTTTATTCAATCTTTATGGTGCCATTTGATAAAATATAAACTTTTATCTAATAAATCATTTATATGCATAACACCACCATTTATCCAGTTAGGAAAGATAATATGTTTGTTTGTTTTTTTGAAAAGTGTAAGTTTTTCACTCCACATAACCTGTTTTCCTATGTTAAAGAAGTCTGTTGCATCATTTGTACCTCACACTTTAAACCATGAGTTATAGAGAGGGGGATAGAATAAAGGTATCATGTGTTTGTAATTCAGTTTGTTCATTCAAAAAATTAAAAAGTTTTTGCCCAATCAGTTAAACCAAAAGTTTGGAAAAGTTTTCCCTGTAGCTTCTTCTCCTGTAAGAAGATGCTGTAACCGTTTCACCTGTAATGATTCAAATAAAGTTTGGGTAATTACCATGCAAATTTTTCCATCTTCATAGTTTCCAATAAGGGTATTTTGTTTGATTTTGTCTCTTTGTCTATTCTACAGATATTCAAAAATAATTTATTTTCACTTGAATATCATTAGGCACTAGTAGCACACTTGCATTGAATATTGTTTGTAAAAGAGCTGATACTCTAATGACTAGAACTTTACCAAATATTGTCAGATTTTTTCTTTCTTTTTTTAACTTTTCAGTATTTCTGACAACTTTTCCAATTTAGCCTGCCAATTCATATGTTCACATTGGACTTATCTTGTCCAAAGTATAGGTCAAGTGCCTTGATTGCTTTTTTGGTCATTGTATGCCACCTATATTTTTCTTTCTGTTTCTTCTGTGTCTGATCCACAAACCTTCTGTTTTAGTCATGTGGTGTTCTGGACATGCAAGATTACTGAAATGTTTTACAATTTTAAATGATTCTGTTACTGACTTTTCATCAGAAACAAACAGCCTAGTATCATCAGCATATTGGCTGATCTTTATTTCTTTTTGACATTTGGAAATTTTAATTCCTTTAATGTTTTGTTATTTCTTATATCTATTGCTAAAATTCCCACTGAAATTATGAATAAAAATGCCCATAGATGACAGCCTTGTTTTATTCCTCTGTTTAAGCAATTTCTGAAGTCCAACCATTGTTTATAATGTAGCTACTTGAAGCATGTCATGATGCCCACCTTCAGAATATTCAAGATCATAGCAGAACTCAACAAAGATTGACGATGAGATAACTTTAACAATAACAATATATTAACAATCAACAAACAGTATAAAATAGGTCAATGGAATTATATACTTAGCTATGCTGATACTCCAATAATTAAGAGACTGTGGGTAAATCCTAATCCCTGGTGAAAGATTCTCCACAGGTGCTGTCCCACAGTTCCAAGTCCCATGGTAGGTGCCAAATAGTCTGGTCCAAATCCCACAGAGGCACCTTTTTCTTTCCAGTGCGGTAAACAAAGGCACAGTACTGGTCCAAATCCCACAAAGGTACAGTTTGGTTCTAATGTGGTACAATTACACACCAAATATACCAGTCCACTCAAAGGCACTGTCCCCCGGTAAATGATTATCTGTTGTAGCAGCAGCTCAGAGTCCCACTGGCTTGACAACACACAGCTCCTGCCAGATCTCAGAATTCTCCTCCCAGTCATGAAGGGAGCTGCTTTATATGTCCATGCTGAGAATTCTCACCAGTATTCCAGAGTTTTGCCATTGCTCAGACATTTTGATTCAATGAGACCTGTCTAAACTGCATCACGGCTTTCCCTTTGTTTCCAATGAAATGAGTCATACTCATATGAATATACGTCACCATTCTAGATTATTCCATTGTTTACAAGTTACATAAGAGTCACCCCAACAAAGCAAATCGACTCAGTGACTCTTCAAATCATTTAATGAACCCAATAGCCTTTCCAAATCAAAGTAAGCGATTATTTTCACATCCATAACAGACCAGTGTACATTGTTGTCACCCATTTTCAGCAGATGAATGCTACACTGGCTTTTCCTTCATGATATTTAGTAATTTTCTACTACAAAGCTCCTGTCTAATGTCATGCTTATTGTTAATTGTTCCATCATCAATACATTTTTGTATATCAGCAACTCCTTTTCAAGGATATATACATCTTTCTTACGATGAGGGTTTTTTAAGATTTTTTTTTCTTTTTCTTTTTTGTTTTGTTTTTTGTTTTTCGGTTTTTTTTGCTTTTTCTTTTTGTTTTTTTTTTTGTTTTTTTTTGTAGTTTTTTGTTTTTTTGTCTTTGTTTTTTTGTTTTAAATAAACAAGGGTGACTTCTTTCATTTTCACCTTGCATATATCCCATGTTTGTGTATGGTTTTAAAGGTTGAGATCTGAATTCTAATAGCTGTGAATCCATGTGGTATATTCTTGTGTGCTGGCTGTTGTACCAGGGAAGAATCCTTCCACCTCCCTGTAATAATATAGTACTATTAAAACATGGACGATCACCCTGTTACGTCCACACTCTATGAGCACATGAAAAGGTAGCTAAAAGTATAATCACCCTCATGCATTTCACATTGTATATGGAGCCATTATAAAGAATACATAAAAACATGAAGGGGATTTATTTGTGCAGATGAGCCACGAGGCTGGGGTCCAAGTTCCGTCATCTGGGTGCGATATTAATCGCAGCTGACGACCTCAATTTATAACAGGCATTCTCCTTTCTGATTCATCCCAATTATTATGCTTGCGATCGTTATTGAACTCCATATAAAGCAAATTATTTGCAAATTTTTATCTTTGACCTGACTTTTGACCTCCAAAGCCATTGCTAATATGCGAATTTATGCCAATATGCAGAACCTCGACCTTTGACCTTGACCTTTGATACTGGACCTGACCATAATTCTGGCAGAGACACCTGTATGTAGTAATATATAAGTACCGCGACCACCTCCAGAGACAATCGCTGCTGGGTCCTTATAAAAAGAAAGAAAGAAAGAAAGAAAGAAGGAAGGAAGGAAGGAAGGAAGGAAGGAAGGAAGGAAGGAAGGTCCGAGCTCATGACACAGAGTCTGATACTATTCATATGGCGGTTGGTCCACATACTTCGTGGCTTAATTAAGCAGTTATGTAACTGCTACGTAGCGGCTACACGTTGCAGCTCCACCTTTTTTTTCTTTTTTTTTTTAACCAGGGAATTTCTACATACCCAAAGCAATGGATACAACATCGCCTGCAAGCATCAGACTGGGTGGCAATGACAGCCGACAGAATATTTTTTACGCCACTACAGTGCTGAATCGCTTTTATCTTCCATTGTGCAGTGTTCTCGGATTTATAGGCAATGCGTTATGTTTAGTCACATTTACCACAACGAAGCTGGCCAGATCCAGTATCTCTGTGTTTGTACTCGCCCTTACGGTTGCGGACACCGTGACTCTTGCCATAAGTTTCACCAGATGGGTTGCAGCACATTTCCAGCAGGAGGATATTTGGAACGTGTGGACTTGTAAGATTTCTAATTTTCTCTTTTTCGTTTCCATTCACTTCAGCGTTTCTGTGGTAGTGTCCATGACCATACATAAATGGATCAGCGTGCGCTTGCCTTTAAGAGCCGCATTCCTTTGCACAAGAAAGACAGTGAAAGTGACTTTATTTATCATCTGTTGTGTCATAGGCAGTATCAACTTTCACAACTTTTTCACCCGCAACATTTTCTACAATCCAGACAAGAAAAAGAAGCAGTGTAATTTTAGTGAATTTTCAGACATCGGTCCAGAATCATTCAACTTATTCTTTTTAACTCGTGTATGGCCGTGGATAGACGCAGCTATTTATTCAATAATACCCTCATTTCTGCTTTTATTGTTCAACTCTCTGATCATTTACGGCTTGAGAATTCATGAAGCCACTTGGAGGGCACAAAGAAACAGCTTCAATTCTTTATCCATTGTCCAGTATCAACGACAGCTGAACAGATTTAACCTACAGTATCAGATTACCAAAATGTTACTTCTTACGTCGTTCACTTTTCTTGTATTAACTGCTCCTATTGCTGTTTTACTGGTGATAGAAAAGACTATGTGGACCGATCGGAAGGACCCTCATTTGCAGGCCAGATGGTTTCTTTGCAGGACAATAACCAATTGTCTTATGTACAGCAACCATGCCATAAATTTCTACCTGTATTATCTTTTCTCTGAAAGGTTTCGCAGGACCGTAAATGCGTTATGCTGTCGAAGCAAAGAGCCGACATCGACCACAGGTCCGGATAAATTTGTGAAATTTGGCAGAGAGAAAGAAAACGGGGTTGCCACGACAGTGGCAAAGCTGGTGACACCCCGTACGCAATCTCACCACGAGGTCAAAATTAACGTACAGCCAGAGGCCGGGAGTATTGCAATGAAAACCGTGACAACAAGATTATGAACAGTTATGAACAGTTATGAACACGAGAATTCTAATCTATTCTATTACTATTGAACGTAAAATCACAGTTATTGAATGAAACACCGCTATTGTTGAATACCTATTTAAATGGCAAGCGCCTTCTCGGAGTCCGTCTGTATCTAAATCTGATGTGCTTTTCAGGCGTTATTACTGCTGTTCAAGAGACCCCATATCTTCCAGTTCTACCAGCCACAGAAAATATTCATTGTTATACAGTGACGAAACTTCTGTAGTTTTAATGTAAATCGCATGTTAAACTCATTTTTTTCAAACAATTGAAGCATGCACTCAATCCAGGACGATAAAAATGCTAAGCCAGAACTTTTATGTACATGTATTTAAATAGAAATGTGAGCACTACCTGTACCGGTAAACCAAGTCGTTGATTTTCACATTGTTGCATCGTTTCATGCATGAAAATTTATTCGCCAGTATGTTTTTATGGTAAAATGCAACAATGCACCAGAGGTAAATTTTGCCACCGATGATCTGTTATAAATTTAATTGTTAAGACAAAACAATTGTCACTATCATAAAAGTCGCCATGCAGACAATATAAACAAAGCATCGACACGCTGTGCAATTTCTAAGAAACTAGAAGTATGCAGGTATAGATCACATATTCTTACATAAAATTAAATAGATAATAGGCAAAGTACTCTAACACTTTACGATTGCGCTCATGCATGAGTATTGGGGAAAGAGCTTGTATCTGATATTGCAAAATGAAATGACACTCAACATAACCAACAGACCTTTTTGAGCTATGAGTATGTACCTTGTTTCCAATATATCTTGGGGCTTTATTTGCGATATTTGGCAGATCATATCGTAGGATTTTTGTATATATCCTGCACTGGGGATATTGCCACATTGGTATTCTCACGATTGACCAGGTTTGATTGAGACGGTAGTTTTTTTAAATGGTGTGGGAAGATTATCGTTGATATATTGATGAAAATTTTCATATTTTGATATCGTGAAAATATCAATATTCTTTAGCAGTTTCAAGTGTTTAAAAGGGATTCTGCATGGGCATTGCACTTTGCATATGATAATTCGGACAGTTTATTTTTCTAAGTTGGAACACTTTGAACCCAATATCAAAATCCCATAATGTAAATGTGATAATACTAGTTTCAAACAGTTATAGGTCTTTAACTTAGCAGATATTGAAAATGTATGCTTTAGTGTATTTCAAATCCCAATGATCTGAGTATTTTTGGAGAGTTTTTCAGTTAAGATGTTCATCTATGTGATTCCCAGAAAATAAAATCTGCACATCTTCAACTGGTGAATTATTCATTTTTTTCATGCACTCTAAATTTTTGGTTTGTGAAATAACATGAATTTTGATTTTGGTTACATTTGGTTTGCGGTTGTGTCCAGCTAGCTATTCGATTATTTTTGAAAGTTCATGAGTAATGTTGTTATTTAATAAGAGTTTTCATCTATCTTAAATGAATTAAGCGCGTGGTGGACAGAGTGGAGTCATCAGCACCCAGTAAAACTGAACATTTTGCTGAACATTTTTCTGGCCTTGTGATATCATTTGCCCAAATTAGAAATAATACAATAATAATGGTCCAAAGATGACCCCCTGGGGGACACCAGTTGTGTGTGTGTGTGTGTGTGTGTGTGTGTGTGTGTGTGTGTGTGTGTGAGAGAGAGAGAGAGAGAGAGAGAGAGAGGGGGAGAGAGACAGAGAGAAAGAGTGAGCAGTTCAAATTTGAAGGTATCAAATGCAACATATTGCGTTCTATTTGTTTAGTAACTTTTGAATAGTTTTGGCCACAGATCCTTTACTGCACAATAGTTAAGCTTATCCGATAAAATTTCATGATCTAATGTGTCGAATGCTAGACAAATAAAAGAAAATGCTAACGAGTACTTTTCCTTTATCCATTTCTTGAACAATTTCATCAACCGGTTCAATGGGGTCTGTCAAGTGCCCCGATCTGAAACCATACTGTATATTGTATGAAAGTTGATATTTTTCCCACAGTTGATTGAACAAAATGTTTTCAAAGACTTTACAAAAAGAAATAAGTATGGATATTGAACGATAATTTGTAAATAGGGCTTCATCATCCTTTTTATATTGGAATTATTCAGGCAATTCTAAGTTTGTCAGGAAATATCTTGGTATTTAGAGATTGATTAATAATAAGGGTCAGGGTTTCAAGTGAACGGTTCTTAATGAACTTGAGTAAGTTTGTAGATATGCCACCATTACCACGCTTTGCTTTGGTGAGCAGTTTATCAATAACTTTATCAACTGTATCGATATCAATTTGGTAAAACCCACTAATTCCCATGGATGGAATATGGCTTTATGGTCACGCGACTTTTGACCCTCAACAAACTTTGGTATTATTAAAATTGCCCCTTCACCTTTGATAGGATTGAAGTGCGGAAGATCTTCTGGGTGTGTCAAATCAGTACAATTTCAAATATGCAACTTTCATTTTCATTGGACACACCCGTATTACAAACCAATGTATTGATGTTGCTATTGCCACTTCTATCTACAATACGTTTGAAGATGTTCAACATAAAAAGTTCGGAAGTATGAGTATACCTAAATAGAATTAATTCAAATTTTACTTTCACTTCCAATTCCATTCTATGGGATGCACGTATAGCACTTGTCTGTGAAGAAGGCCTTCTACCTCCAGTTGTACATAAACATCAGAACATAAAAAAATAGAGTCTGCTTCGCAGGCAAAAGGGATCTGAAAGAGTAATAAAAATTCATTTTTTTTACTCTGTATTGCAGTGGGATTTGAAACCCATGCACCTTTAGCTGAAAAACGTTTTTAATGATGAAGTTCCAAATTAAGCCTCTGAAGAAAACATTCTTTATCCATTCTTTATCGGATTGATGAATATGTTATAACGTACCGATCTGTATTTATATGTCTTCATCCAACGTAGTCAAGTTGATATATCAGTGGTTGACAGTCGCTACACGTATTGGACCAAAGAGTCTGCGCCGAAGGAGTCGGGAAAACATTTTGTGGCTGTGTGTCGGGTGAAAGTACTCTGAGACAAGGAATACTGAGAGTACTCTTCATCTCAGAAGTAATTTAGTGCCTTAATGTTGCCGTTGTATGCCAAGTCGATACGAAACAACGGAAATCGTTTTACATTCTAACTGTTCCGTTCTTGCTTGCAATGCACATAAAATGGAAATATTACTGCACTTGTAATGAATGAATGTTTAATTGTCGTTAATTTTTGGGCTATAATTCGCTTGTTCTTCAATTTAGGCCAATGAAACTTTACACACAGATGCATCTGGACATAAAGGTGTATCACTAGCTCACTAGGTCAAGTATCTAGATCGCAGTGACATATCCTTGTAAAGTAGTGTCCAGGCTATGATTCCTTTACTCTTTAACTTATTTTCATGAAACTTCACACACGCATGCATCTTGACCTGAATGTGTGTCGTGAAATAAAATTAGGTCACAAGGTCAGGTATCTGGGTCACGGTGACACAATCAGGTAAAACTACATAACACTTCATTTAATTATGTTAATTACCATTTGACTTCGAATCATGAAACTTTAAACGGTTAGAGAGGTAACTGTCTAGTAACTTGATAATCCCTTCAGATAATCCGGGTGGTTGCAGTTTGAAGAGGAAGCCAACATCCCATACCTTATTGAATGCTTTGGAGATGTCCAAAAATCCATTCTGACCTCCTGAGCTGCCTTGTCCATTTTAGATGTTGTCTCGAATACTAACCAGTTGGTTGATAGTTGAGTCGTTGGCTTCAAACCCAGAGTTCTTATCAGTCAGTAGATTGCTACCTATTAGATATTTGTACATGAAATTGAAAACCACCCGTTAAAATACTTTTGAGACGTTGCAGCGTAATTTGTTTATTCGACTTTTTAAACACGGCGCAAATGTTGGAGTGCTTCCAAGAATCAGGAAAATGGGAGACACAAAGGAACCTATTACATTTTTTCCAGAGGCTTGCTGATGAAATCAGCATTATTTTTATGGAAATGATTTACTGTATTGTCAGGTCCTGTATCGACGTTAACCCTAAAGATAATAAAAATTCCCTGACACTTTCTTCGTTGATCGCAAATTCACCTAGGAGTGTGTCTGTGTGATACGTTAAATCGGGCAGGAGTGGGGCATCGTTGTCTACATGAGTAACACATTGGCTGTCAAATAAGTATCAGTTATTTCGCATTTTTCGGTAATATTAGAAATAATTTCGCCCACTTCAAAAAGTAGAGGTTACCCTAGGCCCAATTCAGTATCTCCGCCTATGGGGATCCCCAGAGAGCATGTGCCCTTTCGAGACCCGAAGGGTCGAGGGAGGATACACATGTCACTGCATGAGAGCACATGAGCCTTTTGGTTCAAGAGTATAAAAACAAAGTGACAGCCAGCAAATGCCACATGGCCTTAGAGTACGCATTAAGCATGTCCGTGGCAGCTGAATGTGTAAGTCAATAGCTGAAAAAAATTATGGATAAGCCATAGCTGGATATAAATCAATGGTATGGCTATGGACTGACGGCTTTCTGCAAGGACCTACATTAGACCTACTGATCTGTCTGGTACACCTCGTCTCTCCGTCGTGAAAAGGGCAAGGTAATGCGCGCACGCTGTCGAGGAAGAGATAGTGATAACGGTCCACATGGCACGGAGCTGTCGACTGTGCGTATAATCAGCTCCACAACCTGTACCAAGAGCATCCCGTTCAGCAGAATAGCATTATATGCCAAATTGATCAACTCTCAAAAAAAAATCCAAAGAACAAAAATAAGGCTTGGTGGAGGGCAGTGAACATTGTAAGGCAGTTCTTGCACAAACGTTATTTGCAGGCAATACCCTCTTTAATGTGTGATGGTAAACATGCATCAGACAATGCTTCCAAAGCCGAACAACTGAACAATTGCTTCTTAAGGTGGAAGATCTGAAGCCGGCACCTTTGGATAACCTCTTATCACTTTTTCATATTTTTGGATAATCTGATACTTAAACTACGTGCTCCTAAAAACTCAGTTGTGTGAACATAAAATTTATATGAGAGAATGGGTCCCAAACTTTTATGTACCCTGAAAATTTTAAGCAGTGCTGGGCACATGGATTTGTTTGCATGGGCATGATAATGAACCATGTCATTGTTTGCACACTCATTAGTCCATGACCCCTGGAAACTAATTGAGCCATTGACAAGGGTCAGTCACAGGAAACCATTAGCCATGGAGGGAAGAATGGGCCAGATCAGACTAATCACTACCATTGCTCTGTTTACTTTGAAATTCTCTATTGATGTAAAAACAAATTAGCACAATCCACTTACTGTTCCCCAAATATGGAAAGCTGCATGTGAACCCACACCCAAACAAGCCAAGTGTGGTGTTCCCAAGTTAAAAAAAGTCGAGATTTAAGCCACAAATTATACTTTTTTTTTTAAATGACAACATCACAGAGGTGACTTGTAGCTTTAAGCTACAAGTGTATTTCACACAATGATTAAAACACATGACAGAAGAAATGAGTATGTGTCATAGAACAGCCATAAATGCGTAAGAATTTATAGAGGGAAAATGAACAACCTGTCAGGACTAAATTATAAGTTGTATGACTTTTTATTTATTCGATTTCAGGACTGACCATTGAATTCTATCCTCGGCACGGATATATATTTAAAATTTCTTCTGATTTCAACTGGAAAAAAAAAATTTGTATGACTTCTGCGCGAAAAATGTGAAAATCCTACAAGGTCACAAAGAATGCTATAAAATCTTTAAAAAAAATCCAATCCTGAAAAAAAAACCCAAAACACTATGGATACAAATCTATGGATACGTAGTTATAAAAAAATATATAGGTTTAATGTCCTTGTGAAAAATTAAAAGGGTAATATCGATCCAAAGTTGCCAGTCTCACTGCGCACCAGCTTCACAGTTCCACCTTAAACCAAAGCAACATCAGCGGCTTAAGTCAAAATCTTGCACTTGCTGGCCATCCGATAACCATTTTAGGCAATTGGAGCCACCTTGAACAAGAAGTCCTAAATATTTTAAAGAGTCTTGACACGTCTTAAGCAACTGGTCCTGATGGCGTAATAGGTGCCTGAAAGAAGCCAGTTCTCAACTTTGTAAGCCTCTGACTAATCTGTTCACCTAATCTCTTAACCAAAATCAGGTTCCATCTATCTGAAAAGAAGTCCATGTTACACCCTTGTTTAGAAAGGGTGATGCTAACCTGTGCATCACTGATCGGCCTGTATCAATGTTAAGTTGTATTGGAAAAGTATGCGAAAGAGTCTTATTCCGGCCAAATTTTCATCTCTGCTAATGAATCCGGTTTTATGCCGGGAGATCCTACGGTTAATCAACTCCTTTCTTTGTATCACAAAGTACGTGTGGTCATCGATGAAGAAAATAAAGCAAGGATTGTCTTTCTTGATATAAGCAAAGCTTCTGAGTTTGGTATAGAGGTTTCCTACACAAATTAGAGAAAACGGTATTATCGAAAACTTTTTAGCCTTGTTTTGGTGACTATCTTATGATCGCAGACAACGCGTAGCCCTGAACAGACTTAATTGGGTACTCTCATCGCTGAGGTCAAGGGTATGTGTTTAATCACCTATGTTTGATTTATGTTAATGATATAGTTAATGTAGTAAACTCGAATATTAAGCTCTTTGTTGACGACACATCACTTTATCCCATCGTAGATGGTCCGATTCTTGCTGCTGCAGTCATGATTAGTGATCTCACCTCCACAGCTTAGTGGTCAAAGGAGTGGACTGTTTTCTTTAACGCACTAGACTGGTGCCAGTGCCGTGGTTATTTGTCTGAAGAAAAACGCACCTTTCTCAGCTGCCCTTGATACCACAGGCGCTCGTAACGTTCAGTCAGTCAAGCTTTCATGCTAATATACGCGATGGGGGGGGGGGGGGTAAAGAGGGTGGACTTGGAACATCTATGCGTTCAATGACCCACATGGGGCCATATTTGCAATAAAATATTGTGCATTCATCTGTGAATCTGAGATGTAGCAGCTCCATGTGACAACGTTGTGGTTTTAGGCCCATCCGCCACCATGTTAATACTTCTTAGCACAAATAATTGACTGCACAGATGAATACACAATATTTTATTGCAGCTATGGCCCTATGTTGGTCGTTGAACGCATAGATGTTTTGGGTCCACCCTCTTTGCCCTCCCCACTCGTGTATAATAACACCAAAGCTTGACTGGCTGAACGTTACGAGCGCCTGTGTTTTAGCACGTTCTTACAGCAACACTTTTTTGTATGATGATGACAGCCATGACAAATGCACCCTCGAAGAAAATATTTTATCCCTTTATCAGTGCAAGGATATATTGAAAAAAAAAAAAAACTAAACGCTTTCAAGATGAAGCAATCACTTAGCGTACTAATGTCATATCGGTTATCGTATTACAGGCTTTCTATATTCTTCGTTCAGTGGTGTCTCGCTTTTACCAGGAACTACCACTCCTAAGGCTCAGGAGTGGTAGGTCCAGCTTTTACTTGTCTCCGCTATACGCCCCTCGTCGAGTCCATTCGGCCAAAATGAGAGGTGTACTAGTATTACTGGAATGTAGTGTAATATACATGTCTTTTATCCATAAGAAAGATTTGTTTGGGGCTTTGTCCTCCTTCCTGATTTTTTCCTTGCAAATAAAAAACGTTTTAACAAATATAGATTATTCAGCAGCACAGTATCATTTAAACAGGCAGCGGAAGCAAAATGTCGTGGCTATGACTTTTGGCGTCATTTTGTGGAGAGAATATCACATCTTCATGATTGGCAAGCAACTGAATATTATGTTTCAAGATGAAATCTATCATAGAAATTGCCTCGAAGCATTGGACTTACTGCCGACATCATAAAGAATTACAGATTCTAGGCGACAAAAGCTCAGCTGGAGAGATAAAATATGCCAACAACAAATGGGTGTTACGTACAGCTAAGAAACAAGTATTTGACGACATGGAAAATTCTTTAGGCCTATGTAAAATAAGTAGCAGGCTGCATATTCCTGCGAGAGAAAACCGATACACCGAAAGAACAATGGATGCAATGTCGACAATCGGACTTCAGTTATGCTTCCTTGTTGAAACAAAATCATCTTTTAAACAAGCAGCGGAACATGTTTGGAGAAGTTACAATGCAAATGGAAGTATGGAAAGAGTATTATTACGTCAAGTGCTGCTCAAAAAAAACACGTTCAGCTGACATTTGCCTGTCACACATTATTTCTTGCTGCATTCCCACTTGCAACACACGGTCCACATTTAATCCATTATGCTTCTTTATTCAGGTAACTTGTTCTATGGTAAGTTCTATCGACCTCCTCCAATTTCTAGTAAATAAATTTGCCCCACCGTTTTGTGTAAAAAAAAAAAAATAAATAAAGCCTAATACTTCTCTCCAGTTTTGACAAATTTACAAGTTATCCATTTTCAGAATATCTTCTGACAAAAGCTCTTAATATCATATCAATAAGTAGGTATGTGCATGAGGAATCAATATATATCAAAGTTTAAGAGATATGATCATGAATTCCTTTTGATCCATTATTAGTGTTGTCTGCGTAGACAATCAGCAGGTTTACTTTGGTGGGGTTACTTTACAAGCAACAAGCAGCACTTCGTGCCTGCATATCGTGATCCAGGTTCTTACTGCATGATGATAAGCATCAACAGAAAGCAACAGCAAACAAAAGCCATGTACAGGTGGTAAATCAATCTGGCCTGACACTATATTGTGTACATTTACTCACCGTTAATTTTCTGCGGGTGTGTGCACAGGAGGACCATATTTGAGTTTTTGGCCGGGAATACATACAATTACCGTATATTTGTGGTGGACCATATTTGAAGATCAATCTTAACCTAGCGTGGGAAGGTTTTATTTAGTAATTACTGCCGTCCACCTGGCCAGTCAGCAGAAATCTGCGACGCTTTTCTCAGCGATTGGCTACCTCTACCTCTATGGCGATTGAATGCATCCCTCATATCTTTATAGTTACTGGCGATTTCGATGACAGGAGTTCTCACTGGAACACTGGATATGAAGACAGCGATCTCGGTAATCAGTTGTTAGCTTGTCGCACTGTAATCATACGTCCATAGTCCAGGAGCAATATCAGGGCAAAAAATGGTAACTTATCCCCCTCAATATTCATTTGGTTTGAAAGTTATACAAGCTAGAAAGATGCCTAAGGATCATTTTTAGGCCTGTTGTGCAAACAAATTGTGGTATCACTAAAATAAGACAGTGCCTTGAGTGTAGCACTCAGCTTTGCAATTTTTGCCAAATTTTGTCTATCATAATATGATCATTTTTAGGCCTGTTGTGCAAACAAATTGTGGTATCACTAAAATGAGACAGTGCCTTGAGTGTAGCACTCAGCTTTGCAATTTTTGCCAAATTTTGTCTATCATAATATGGGTGTATCCTATTATACAAAACATACAAAGAGCTCAGGTGACAGTAAGATGTGAAAATTTGGTACCCATATACATATATACTGGTAATTTTTAACTATAAAAGAAGTTTGAGGTCAAAGTTCAAAGTTAAAGGTCAAGTTCAAGGTCAAATACTGTAGCTTCGATTGGAACCGCTTCAGGTTATAGTCTTATATAGCAGAAGCATCAAAACGGTTATTTCCAAAAATCCACAGACACATGAATGAACAATATTAGAGTGCATTGAATACACTCTTAAGCACACAGTTGTACACATGGTTACGTTATATTGGCAGTCATCCGAGCTAAAATGCTCTGTGTTATATTGTATTTATTATCAGGAAAACTTCCCCTTTACAGCGGGGGAACCGATAGAACGAGGTAAATTCCATGATGCGTCCAATATATATGTACCAGTAATCCGTCATCCTTATTGACACAGATACTATGTATAAGTTAAAAATTAAGTATCTATGATTAATAATTCGTGATTTGTCTCCTCTGCACCAAAACTAGACATAAACCACTCACTGTGAAAAAACTATTAATCATATTTTGTTAAAAATGAAAACAGTTTTTGAAGTAATGATCAACTTGATCATTTATGTATGTGCATCACTTTTGATTCATACCTATCAATTATGCAGGTTAACGTTCAAGTTGATCATTACTTCAAAAACTGTTTTCATTTTTAACAAAACACAGTTCATAATCGCTCTCTTTTTGTTTTCTTTTTGCATACCCACAGGTGTTCATTGCCAAATTTCTTCTAATTCCTTTCTGAATCATCTGATGCATATCTATGTCTGACAGCAGATCATATGAAACTCCAGACATTTTCAGAATGGCATCCCAAGCCAGCCCTGGAGTTGTGAGATAATGAGCTGGATCTAGCCGGTATTCCATCAATGAAAGGATGGTGAGATTCTCGTACACGTCACATAACAAAAGGATATCTTTCAATAAGTACAGATCATGATATTCTCCCAATACGTTAAAGTCAAACATAGTCCACACACTCTATGCATGAACATAAGTCTCTTCACTGATACCTTGTCCAGCACGTTTACTGCAAGATACACCAATGGGCGGTAGGCAGGTCTATTGGAAACATACCATCAAGTCCATATCCCCATAGGGATAGACCCCCTTCCTGGTCAACACTTCTTGCTGAAGTTCTTCGAAACGTCGGCCCAAGTTTGACGTCCTTCACGCCTCCAGCTATTTCTTTCAGACTACGATTTTGAAACTGCAATGAATCTATAAACCAAGCATTTCCCAATGAAAAAGAAATGAACTTTTCACAACTTTGTGGAATGCATGTCACTTCTCCCACTTCAATTTTGTAATAACTTCCATCACAACATGAGCATCATATCCTTCCAAGTTGCGAATCTGCACTAGAATAACGAATTTGGAGTAGGAATGTTCTGTGTGGTCGTGTGCAGCATCATCGGGGCCCTGTTGGGGGGGGGGGGGGCTGAAAATCCAATAATCCAAATGTTTTGACTCAAAAAATTCAAAAATCCTTCATAAAATTGTAAAAAATCCTCAAATATTGTAAATTTTCAGTAATCTTTTAATCCTAAAATAGAAGAAAAATCCAATAATCCATATTTTGAAGTACAAATAATCCAATAATCCCTTTAAAAAGGGTCAAAAATCCGATAATCCTAAAACCCTAACAGGGCCTCATCATCTCCTGATTCGTAGCTCTTTTACCCTTAAACACACAATCCAGCATGTATATTACAAATATCAATGTCTGTGTGCTGCACCCCAATACTACCCATTCAATTGGTTATGATCATGCACCTTGTGAGACTATACATATTGGCTTTTTAGAAAAGTAACAAATAATTTGTGTTTGTCTTATTTTGTCATCATGACAGGCACAGGATCATCCAGCATATCGACGAGTATGCAAATTTCCAACTTTAGTTGCTCCACAAAATACCTGGCAACATTGTTTCACCAACCTACCCCCCCCCCCCCCCCCGCCCCCAACAAGTTCGGCTTGTCTGAGGAAAATCAAGGTCGTCTCTGCACATGGTGCACATGCAAAATCTTGAAGGAAAGTGAAGATTCTCATTGATAGTTTGAGTGGCCTGGCTTTCATTGAGTGCAACAATGATGGACTCAAAATTAGTGTAAATTACGAAAGGGGCTGGCAACTTGTTTCCAATATTCTTAAATCTACAAACACTGCCTGTTTTTACCATCTTGATTTTCTGTAGACCAAACGTTTTGCCCATTGTTCTTTTACAAAATGTGTTTTTTAATACGAACAGAAGTATATTTTTCCATTATACTTAGTTTCGTGAGATCTCAACCAAGACATACTTTTTGTCCAAATGTAATCTCTGACCTTTGGAAGCAGCAAATGTTTATGTCAGCTCTTTCTCTTTTTGTTTGTGGTGACATACGTTGGAAATAACGGTTTTTCCCTCAAGACAATCAACATTGATGCGCCTCCAAGTATTCAGCTCTACAAACTAGGCAATGTCTGTAATTCTGACTGAAAATAAAATGCCTGCAAACTCATGTTCTTCTTGATAGCCAAGTTGAACGTACTTGCTCACTTCCTCTGCACGACTGGATGCTGGGTGCAAAGCAAACAAAATGGGCCAAGTGAATCATTTTAATCCTGATTTTTCACATCTATGATGGAATTGGTATGAACAATCTACTTTGGGGTGAGAAGATATGATGAGCCACTGAAGGGATGAATGGGTATGAACATTCGCTTTGCGGTGAGAACATATAATGAGCCCCTGCTGGTATGTAAAGTCTTTTACAATCAATTTAAGTGTTTCTTAATGATCCAGTAAAAGAGGTAGGGGATGTCTTCAAAACTATTCGACGATTGGTTGCACATTGCAATAGGCAAGGACAAGAACTGAAGGTTCTAGCCTTGTCTAAAAGAGGTCACTGCCGTCACTGGAGGGCTAGGGTTGTGTATTCCCATTACTTTACATTGTAATTTACAACTTAATAACTTAATAACCGCACATAGAGACACCACATTTCGCACAGTAAATCCAGATGTGTTACTAAATACATCACGAAAATCATGTAACCACAGCTACTACAGTTAACAGTTTATTTAAGGTTACTTTAATATGCAAACCAATGGGAATACACTGCTCCAGTCCTCCATTTTTTGTATTCGGCTGTGTATTGGGGCGAATACACACTTCAGAGCTAATTCTGACCTTTCCTATTGATTAATACTCAGACAAGTCAAGGACGCACATATGGACATCGTAAACATCCTAGTAAGTCTTGCCACTCTTATGTTACACCACAATTTTTGAATAGAAAATTTAACAATCCAAATGGTCTCCATACACTTAGATCTGTATTTTACCATTATCAATTTTGAACCAATTAAACAAAATATCAAGAAATTATTCCTAAGAAAAGAATTTGACACTTTAATATAATATATGGTAATTTCAAAGACATTTCTTTTCACAGACTTTTTACCCTGTAGTTATTGATAGGAAAACGCTAAAGGGTGGTTTATTTTAATATATTATGACAGGGGTGTTGGTTACATAAATCTGGCCCATATATTACATTGTAAGAAGGTACTATCATGCATTACCGTTTACCTTAATAGTGCTGGTCCTAAAAATTCATTGACATATTTGAAAAATATTGCCTCCAAGATATTAAACCACACAAAAATTGTTAAAGGATTTAAGCCAGATGACTATAAAGAAAACAAGTACCCATGTCCATGTCATAATTCACCTTATCTTTCAAATCATCAGGGTCATATATAGACAGTTTTATCATCAGGTTATGATTGACGAACTAGGCCTGCTGACCAACTCAAGCTCTCCCACCTGTGATAAAGTAACTAAATCATTGGATTTTATTTTGAACAAACATACACAATTTTATCTTCATTTTGGCCTAAAGATTTTTGACGTACATGCCAATTTACCCAACATTTACTCACTTCCAAAACTGCCTAAAATTCTTATAATTTACGACATATAGCAGGTTCCAAATTTTGCTCTACTAAAAAAGTGTCAGTTTTGCTGTCTGTAGGCTTGAAGAATGAACAGGAATATTAATTTAATTACTGTGGTCAGATAGAAGCATCTTCCGGTATTAACAGGTGTTGGATATGATCCAATTCGAAGATCCTGTTGGAGCAGTTGAATGGTGCTGATAATCATTTACCTTTATGATAGATTTATTCTTGGGACTTTTTCACTTGATATAAAACTATTCCTCATTTTGATATGAAAAAATTAATCAAGTCTTTGACAGGTAAAACATGTGAGAAAATAACTTTCAAAGAAAGAGATTATCTTATAAAGCTGCATGTTTTTGTAATGATATGAATAATGGCCAGTCTGTATTTGAATACGATCAGTTTGTTGCGTTGTTGATATTTTAGACTAATAACATTTATGTCGATTTTGGAGATTCCATATTTAGACACACAATTGTTTTTCCAATGGGTACCAATAGTCCACTTGGCTACGTCGATACACTGTGGCTCCTTTTGATTTCTACACCCCGCCAGTAGAGCGCCAACATTACTTTTAGATTTTGTCAACTTTGACTCCCATCACTTACTGATGTTTCAGAAACTTGTAAAACAGGGATATTTGACAATGAAATTAAAACAATCATTTCTTAAGGTTCTGGGTAAAAATGAAAGTTTTATAGATATCCAGTGGGTTTGAGATGTTACACAGATGATGTAATAAACATGTAAACCTAACAAGTGTAACTGAAATTTTATATAGTTATGATATGTCACTGGAAAGAAAACATCAGATCAAAATTAAAACTGTCAGTTCCGACTAACGTCTTGGTAAAGCATTTTTACTGTCAATTTACGTACAATTGCCCATGCCTGCTTGTAAAAGTCCAAATTTTTGTGTAGGATCTTTGAAATTAACATAATAAGTACTTCTGGTATACTTGCGGATGAATATTTTAATAGGAATTTTTAAATTTACTTTTCTGCTCATTTTATTGAGAAACCTATCTTCTTACCAGACTTGTAAAAATTTTTTTCGGTACGGGTACGAATATTACATGTGTTGCTGGTACGCTTTACGCATAATTAATTTTGATCAGTACGGAGTACATGGTTTGCTGTCAGTACGTTATACGGTGAATAATTTTTTGTCTCTGCGCTGTACGAAAAATATATATAAAAAAAAGCCCCAGTACGGAGTACGGGCAACCCCTTTCCGACCCTCTTTAGTTACACAGAATATAAGAGTCCCGGTCAACAGCTTTCCTCGGCGAGCTTTCGGTGCATTGCGCCTAAAGCGCACCCAAGAAAGGGGGGGGGGGCAAGGGTATTTTCGTGACTCGTGATTCTATCTTTTTATTTTCCGTGATCTGTGAAACAATAAAATGAATTTTCGGGATTCGTGATTAAGCCATTGTTCGTGAATCGTGAATATGCATATAAGCTGAATAATTTTTCCTGTGAACTGTGAAAACAATTTTTTTCCTGTGAACTGTGATCAAGCCCCCCCCCCTTGCCCCCCCCCCCCTCAAGAAAGCTGTTGATTCAGTCCATAATGTGGCGTCAAACTAGATATGGCTTTTTTCGACCCTATGGACCTTAACACTTACGTTTTGGTCTCTTTTGGGTAAATATAAACTATAAATTTATGTGTTTCAGCTATACATACCAAGGAACATTGCCTTTGGTCGGAATTGACTTGGATTTGTTTCATTAAGACTACGGTTTGGATATGGTAATGACACTGTCTAATTTAAAGAGGAATTTGGATCTGGAATCATCATCGTTTCCTTCCCGGTAATTCAACCTGCCAAAATAGCAAATAGAAATAGAGTTAACATCGTGCAGCTTGTTAAAAGGATTACAAGCATAATATGTATCATATGTTCCTTACAATTTTTACACTTAACAAAGACCATAAAGTTTGGGCATGAATTGAAAAAAAAAATGCAGAAATTAATTGTCATGGCGACCCGATCTAATTTTGATATCAACGCGCCAACAGACTACTGGCTCCGGCTATATATACCACTGTGTATACTGGTGCTGGTGTACATACATTGATAATATTTACTTGAGCCCACATATACACTGTTTTCCACTATCAGGCCATATCTGTCTTATCGGCAGCAAAATTTAAAAGAAACAGCGCCTTGCATCCCCAGGTGTCATGTTTTATGTGCATTCTGCGTCATATCATGTTACCTTGGCACGGCGTGGAACCTTAAAACAATTCAGATGGATACGAATTTGGTCGTGATTTGCACTGACAGAGATATGACGGGTATGAACCCAGACAATTTGTATTTTCAATAACTCTCTCCAATGAAATCGAGCACATTGTTTGGAATTGCCATGAGGTTCAATATTATGCAAATTAGGACCAACAATAATTTTGAAAGCTCCATATCTTTAAGTCTATCGAACATAGACACAAACTTCTACTTGCACATGCACAGGTGACACTTGCAAATCAAATAAAACGTGAAAAAAAAATGTTATAGCATTTCAAATTATGCTAATTTCAGTCAGCCATACAATAGGCCTAGGATTCTAGGTTAATTTAGTCTGAGCAGTGTAACCTGCAGCCTCAATCTGTTGCCCTAAATGGCGGCCATTTTAGCCAAGAACCAATCAGATGGCTCAAAGTAGGTGTTTCGTCAACATGTAAACAACCACAATTAGAGCAATATTTCCCATGCATTGTCAACGGGTTTAAATTGTTTGAAGTAGTGACAAATGCTTAAATTTAATAGTATTTCCAGATCAAAATCGTGGTCTAACTGTGAATGATACCCTGACGCTTGGGAATAGGCCTGTACGTTGTATCCATGGCCCCAGTTGAATGCAGACCAGGGTGTATGGCCTATATATAGGCCAATAGTAAATACAGATGGTTCATTCAACGTGGACATTCCAAGCACACATGCTAACTATTGCCATATCCGCGGCAGAAGTCCGAGTTCCCAAGACCGGGCATGCATGGGGAGTCGAGTCGGGACATGTACGTGACAGTAGGCCTACCTTACAGTGAGTCTTGCTTGGATCACCAATAGGGGGCATGACGAAAATGGTCAACCTTCATAACGTTTTTCACTGCAGCTGGTGATACTATGATCATCACCTTTGGTAATTATGTCTTGGCGTGAGAGCGTGACATGACACTGGAATGCGTGAGACAGACGCTCAATGAGTGAGACTTGATAGGTCTGATCGCTAGGTCATTACTTTGTCCCAGTTTCGCCTTCGGTTTCATCCCTTCAAATTTGCTGCCGTAGATATAAGCAAACCGCACACTTACCAGTATAAGCACATCCAACCAGACATAAATATATGACAACATTATAACTTTGAAGGTGCTGAGAGAAATTTGTTGTGGAAGGTTTTTTGTTTGAGGACGAAAAGGCTTCCGTAAGACCAAGATAAACTTAACTGGGACCTCAGACATCCAACAAAACTTCCGGGTGGAATTGCACAACCTGACAGTACAGGGGCCTCTTTCGGAGCTGTTCCAGACAAATTATGATATCATCTAGAAGTTTACAGACATGAGACTTATACAGGCTATCCGTTATTTGTTCTGACATTTGCTCTCTTATGAAAATGGTATTTTGTTGTTATTTCAATTGTAATTGTATATACTAGTACATGTATTAAGAAAATGACAATTGTGGTTATATTGACAGATTCCTGCGGTGACACACGTATGTACACATATCAATGGGTTTTCTGGACTGGTCCTCGAGGATGTCGCATGCAGAAAGAGGCTGTAATGTCAGAATGAGGCTTGTAATCAGTCAGTTTAAAGAACCCCTGCACGAGCAGCCAGAGACAAGCTTTGAGAGAACTAACACAGATTTGCTGTGGAGCAAGTATTCTTTTCTGGTTATGTGCTGGTTGGTCATACATGTATGTCATTAAACCGTTTTTAGAAATCGCGGAAGTTCTGTTGAATTTGAATATGGAGATGCACCCAATTTCCAGACACTGTTCATCGCTGAACTTGCACTTACAGCGTCTGTGCTCGCCATTCAAAGTCGTTATTCATTATGCCTTGCGTGGAGCGTGATTGACAGCGGGAGTTCAGCAAAAGATCGATGTGCGATGAAAATTAAAGTGTGTGTGTCAGCACACACTTTTCTGTTTTTCTAGGAATTCTTTCTTTCTTTCTTTCTTTCTTTCTTTCTTTCTTTCTTTCTTTACCGGCAAATTTGTCCGACATTTCATTTGAAAAGTATTATATGTAGAAACTCCAAACTTGGCACAATTATACTTCTATGGATAAAGTCTGGCCTTTTTATAATGAGAGGTCATGCTTTTCAAAATTATGCAAATGAGGGCTAATTAAAGTTTTAAATCTTCAATATCTTATATACTATAGTAGATGTGGTTCCGAGTGTATAGGAGTTCGATCATAGCAAGGTAAAGGTCATCTCAAATGTCAAGGTCATGTCAAGGTCAAAGGTCATGTCAAGGTCAAAGGTCAATTTTAGGCCAAAACGTCATTTTTGAGGTCAAGGTTCACTTCAGGTAGAGTTTATCTCAAGGTCAAAGATCATTTCAAGGTCAAAGGCCACTTTCGGTGCTGGCTTTCTTCTGGCCATAACTTCGTCAATTTTTATCCAATTTTCATCATGTTGGGCTCAAATTGTAGCTATTGTAACCTTGCACATTTTTTAAATGTACATGTGACCTCTAAAGTTCAAAGGTCAAGGTCATTTGGACCTTTGAAAGTTTCATCCAATCATAACGTGGCCAATCTCCATCCAGTTTTAATCATGTTGGACTCAAATTGTAGGTATTGCTACACTGGACATTTTTATAAGAACATGTAACCTCAAAAGGGCAAAGGTCAAGGTTACTTGGCCCTTTGAAAGTTTCATCTTGCCATAACTTGGGCAATTTTACTCCGATTTGGTTCATGTCTGGCTCAAATTGTGGGTATTGTAACACTGTGCAATTTACATATGACCTGTAAAGGTCAAAGGTCAAGGTCATTTGGACTTTGAAATTTGCATGCAGCCATAAGCTTAATGGAATGTGAAGTACCAAAGGACAAAAGTTGTAGCATTTAATATTTACAACCTTTGAAGGCACACAGACAGATTAAAATAAATCTTCTTTTCCAGTTTCTTTCTTTCTTTCTTTCTTCTTTACCAGCAAATTTGTCCGACACTTTTCTCGGACACTACTATACATAGAAACTCCAAACTTGGCATGATTGTACCTCCATACAAGGAGTTTGGCAGTTTTATACAAAGAAATGAAGATATTTAAATTATGCAAATTAGGGGCATTTGAAATTTTAAATCTTGAATAACTTCAAAGCTATAATAGATAGAGATGCCATTCCAACTTCCACTCCTGTGTTATGGAATAGTTGTACATTGCCATACTAATGTGCTTTGAAGACACACACACTGATTTGCTATGCAGCAAATCATCTTTCCTAGTTTTAATTGTCTTGGTTGGGGTGGGGAGACATATATATATATATATATATATATATATATATATATATATATATATATATAGAGAGAGAGAGAGAGAGAGAGAGAGAGAGAGAGAGAGAGAGAGATGACCAAAGACGGACCAACAGGTTTAAGCTGAATATATATTTCTATATTTTGGTACCATATGCAAATGCCAGTGTTCAAGAGAGAATATGCAACTCAAAAATTTCAGTTTTCTTGTATGTTTCGTAATTTATGCAAGTGGTAAAGTGCTCAAGACTGAATACCCAATGAATCCTTTATTTGACAAGATTTAATATATACGCATGGCATAGTGTTCAAAACTGAATACTCTATTGAAATTATACTTGACAAGATTTTAAAATTATCATTGTCAGTTAAAAACATTGACATGAATTTTATTAAACCTGACTTGTTTTTATCTAGACTTCATAGAAAGTAGTCAATTTGTGGGGAACAAATAGAACAAACAAGCTGAAGACAGTGTTAAATTCACTTGATTCCCTTGTAGATATATCACAAAAGACGCATACAGGATATGTGTGTATAATTGATACAGTGTCACGCACAGAAAGTACTCAGATCCCAAAACTAAGGTACTCCAGTATTTCATCTGACATTGAACTACTGATGGCACCCCTTTCCAGGTGTGAAAATGTTGTTCTGTATTTCTGCTCAAAACACGGAGCTACATTTATAAGGCATGTTGTAGGTCCATGCTCAAAGCAAGCTGGAGAGTGTCTCTATCGATTTGTGGCCTGCGTAGGATAGGCGGAAGGATTCCAAAGAACAGACAGAGGGCAATGACATCAAAGACGGAAACATGGGCAAAGAGTACGGCAGATGGTCCACCTTCTCAGAAATGGACCCACACGCGGGACTTTTTCCTGCTAGCGAGGGATCTCGTATAAAATCAGCATTGCACGCACGGACTTTGGTTTCTTTGGGCTCAGACACACAGCTGCCAAGAGAATCCACCATCCCTGTTCTGTGGCGCTTGGACGCCAGAAAATACAATAAAAAGTTAACAGCGTGGTTCGTGTACATGAGGTTGTTGCATATACAGCGTATTAAGTGAAGAAGGGCTTGCTCCTTTGGGTCAGTGCGGTCGTTCAGTACGTTCTTCTCCACCAGTAATATGACCGCAACAGGACTGGTCAGAACCAAGAAAGTGGAGGACACTATCAATAACATCAGCGTTATCTGTCTTTGTCGCGACAGATCCCGGTACATCTGTAGGTGCTGCTGGTGTCTATAGTTCCCCACTCTGGTCCTGCTGTGTCGTAAACTTCCATGAAGCGCTCGCTTCTCCTTCATACGCTGTTTCAACTCAAAAATGATCATGATATTGAAGCACAGGAGTAATGTCAATGGGATAAAGGAATAAATGCAGGCGTCCAACCAAGGCCATACCCGCGCCATGAAAAAGCGACGGGACGGGTTGGGATCCATGTCGGATATTTCACTGAAGTTACACTGTTCTGTTTCCGTGTGAGGATTATACAGAATAACTCTGGTGAAAAAATTGTGTGAATTTATAACAAACACAAAAAACGCCATGGCACATATCACTGTTGTAACTGTTCGACGTCGGCATAAAAATCTTGCTTTCAGTGGGTACCTTACCGCAATCCACCGCTCAACGGCCATTGCCACCAGTAAACACACATCAAAATGAATGGAAAAATAAAAAGTAAACAGTATAAATCTGCAGGACCACGCACCAAATATATCCACGACCGGAAATTCAGTTGTAATCCAAAAGAGCACATTGAAGACCAAAATAATCGAATCCACTGCAGCCAAGCATGACACATAGATGTGGGTCGGGTATCTCTTGAAGTTTGAACTCTGCAGCTGTTTCAGACAAAAAAGGTTGGCTGTTATCCCGACAAACGAGCACAATGGAGGATAAAAGCGACTAATGACCACGGCTATTTCATCCTCTATATATTCAAAATCCCGATCTTGTTCTGAGACACTTCTGTTCTGTCCTAGAGTGCCGTTTTCCAGCACTGGCAATGTCGTATTCATGAGTGTTGATGCTGGTACACACACACTGAAACAACTTGCGCAAAACCAAATATCATCAGTTAAATGTTTCAATCAATGACAAACCTGTCCGGCATTGACAAGTATGATAATTCCTCGGAAATTTCTTTGGCACAATAATCCAAGAAATTATCATTATAAAAAATGTTTCTGACCACTGAACAGCACGTACTAAAAAGTAGTGCGACGTTTTCCACGACACAAATTCTCTTTTCAAGCAAGAATTCCTTCCTGTGTTTCACAATCACTGCAATGTCACTTTGCCAAACTCGTGATGTACGTACAATGTAGCAGATGGCAGCTTTGACCAGCAAGACACCTCAGTTTATACACATGGGAAATTCCCCGACTTTATTTGGTGATCCGTCGACTTTTCACAACTTTTACATTTAATTGCCGGCAAAAGTGAACAATGTAGAAAAAGTGTATTTTAAAAACGATATGGGCTTTATATGCACCTTTTGAATGCCGTTTTTAAAATTTCTTTTCTTTTCTTATAATTTTGCTGGTATCTGTTGCCAAAGGCTGTGGTGGCAGGAGCCCACACAGCTGGTAACACGTGAACGCATGCGCACCACTCTGTTAGGCCAGCCTGGCAGAAATGTTTTGCATGTCCCCGGAGGTCACCACCGAACTCGATCACAGGTCATCACCAGTATTTATTTCTGTGTTGACTCTACGGGGAGCGAAAAACAAATTCAGGTGGTCCAGGTGATAACGTTCGGCTGTCTAAGCTATTACTACTATAGTATTAGTGTGAATTTCCATATTACTTTAAAATAATTCGGGCAAAAAAATAAAAAGCGTTCAGAAACATCATTTCTCATGGTAAACAGTGTACATTTACATGACAATGCATATAAACACTGTTGTACACTGAAAAAAAACCAAACAAACTATAACTGGCAAAATTCGTGCAACATTTTCTTACAGTTTTTTGTTGTTTTCATAACGATTTGTTAGATTTCAAATTTTCCACACCCACCAATTTGTCCATGGCAACTGTTTTTATCAGTTTCGTTTCAAACTTTTTTTTGGTTTCTATTGCTCCCAATTATAATCTGTGGTAACCGATTTTACCAATTTTTACCACAACGAAATGAATATATATATATATATATATATATATATATATATATATATATATATATATATATATATATATATATATATATATACATATATATACATATATATATACATACATATATATATATATATATATATATATATATATATATATATATATATATATATATATATACATAGCTCCGTTTGTGTTTGTTTTAACAGTCGGGTTTTTTTTGTTTTGCTCAGTTCTTTGCCATCAACAAAGTACGTGAAAATAATTTTCATCAAAAGCATGAAACACAAGGTTCAGAAATTCTAACTGAAGGACTTGACAACCTTGTGTTATGATCTCAAGGATCATCCATTATCGTTTTGACGCGCTCTCGACTTCACATATGTGACAGCCGCTCGTTATGTGCAGTGAGTCAATCATTTGTGCTAATAAAAAAGATGCTGGGTGGCGGGGTGAGTCAGGAAAGGGGTGGGTGGGGAGAGAGTGAACCCAGAACATCTGCACGTGCAAAGACCCCCAAAGGGCCTTATATACAATAAAGTATTGTATATTGATCTGTGCAGTCAAACAGTCGCGCTAATAAGATGGCTCGTGGGCGGACTAAGAAGGACAACGTCTTCAGACGGAGCTCCTGCCTACAGATGTTTTAAATGCACCCCCCCCCCCCGCCAAGAAAAAATATTATTACACGAATGATTGACTGATTGCATATTACGAGCGCCTGCGTCATATGTGTTCTCTTGGGCTTGTGAGTCCCTCCCTCCCTGAAGCAGAAGGCGAGTGCATCTGCTTCATTATTAAAGTCCACTTTGTTGACCCAGTTTATTTGCTCGTCACTGTGGAGAAATGTTTCACACAGATAATTTAAAACAAAAAGTGCCTACATTTTAAACTTTGGACGCCAACATTTCTGAAGACAAAACTTCCACACACGAACAAATGAAAACTTGAAAAATGTTAGCAACAATGGACCATGTTAACCTTTGTTCAAACAGCCAGATAACAGTCCACAATTTATGACGAAACTCGATGTTGCACCGTTTATAGATCCAAGCGAAAAGAAACGTCTCCGTGAGAATGAGGCCCAGAGAAAATGGAGGACTTTTATCGATTTACCTGTGCACGGCAGATCTCTCTCTCTCTCTCTCTCTCTCTCTCTCTCTCTCTCTCTCTCTCTCTCTCTCTCTCTCTCTCTTGTTTTGTTTTGTTTTGTTTTGTTTTTGTTTTTGTTTGGTTTTGTTTTGTTTTGTTTTGTTTGTTTGTTTGTTTGTTTTTTGTTGTTGCAGAGGTGCCAAGACTATACATTTTATACGAATTACATCGCCAAGGGCTCGAAATTAGCAGGTGCCCGATCCCGAGACTCGCTGGCTTTGTGTTGGGCATGTTGAGATAATAATAAGTAAAGTATAAGTAATAATTTTATAGACAAAAAAGGTCAATATTGACCTATATGCCACATACAAAATACAACAATCATGATATATATATATATATATATATATATATATATATATATATATATATATATATATATATATATATATATATATATATATATATATATATATATATATATCATGTTTGGGTCGATTTTAGTACTATGACATGTCAGGATTGTATAAATACCGTATCATAGGCCTAACAGCTACAGTGCCGCGATATGATGTATCGGTACCCTGCCGGTGGTATCGGTACACCTCCAGTTTCATCGGTAATTGTGTTGATGAGGAGTAAAATTTTCTGCAAATGTCGTTCTTATTATTGCTTTGTGTATTGAAATATATATAAATCGACCCACACATGAGATAACAATTTTATAGCATGCTTTGTAGACGATATGAAGTAATCAACTCGCACTGTATACCAAATAGTAGAACGAGTGAGCGAAGCGAACGAGTTCTGCTATATGGCATCCAGTGCTCGTTGATACACTTCATATATTCAACAAAGCATGCTATAATGTCTCTCTATAATATATGTATATATATATATGTATATATATATATATATATATATATATATATATATATATATATATATATATATATATATATATATACACACAACACAATACTTTTTAACTTTTAACTCTGCAATGGACGGAGTAGCTATTTTGGCATGTAACACAATACCTGCAAGATCAGTCAAATTGCACCAGAGGCAGAGAAAAAAAAACATGTCCGGCTAATCACCCCTTTCAGAGTCTATTCAAATTATGACAAAACATAAACAAACACTGAAGACTCAGATCTATGCTCCCCCCCCCCCCCACCTCCCCAAGATAATAAAATTTGGTTCGTGTTCGCATGTAGCAAGGTTTCCCAAAAACCTGCTGATCACCGTAGGTTTTCTCCGGGATCTCCGGTTTCCTCCTACATTAAGTTTGGGACTAAGATCTTGCCTACTGGACCCTGTGGAAGAACAGCCGTAGGCTGAACAGGATATCCAGTATGAAGATGTTTTATTATTATTATTATTGTTATTATTATTATTATTATTATTATTATTATTATTATTATTATTATTATTATTATTATTATTATTATTATTATTATTATTATCGGCCGCGCATATTCAGAGAAGTATACTGCCTGCTGCTTTCTGTACCGGTCCACCACTGGACTCGGTGTCCTTCCGCTTATCAATGGATGGCAATTACAGGATTTTGATGGATAATAAATTGAAAAATGTCAGTTAATTCAGAGATAAGATGTGTACTTGCTTCTTTATAGTACTCAAAATGAATAACGATGGTGAAATCCTTTGGCTGGTCAGCCGATTGTTTTAACTGCCGATGGTTCAGTTGACTGAAACAGGTGTGATTCCTAAGTAACACTGCGGGACGCACATACTTGTCTAGACTGGCTGTCGTCTGGTTCATCATATTTGTCCCAAAGGGGTTAACAGGGGTGTTTAACGGCGATGTGGGTCCAGTGAGTCGCCGAAGGCGCCGAATGTTTAATCGCGACGTGGGACCAGTGAGTCGCTGTTCGTCACGAACAGCGACTCACTGGTCCCACGTCGCGATTAAACATTCGGCGCCTTCGGCGACTCACTGGACCCACATCGCCGTTAAACACCCCTGTTAACCCCTTTGGGACAAATATGACGAACCAGACGACAGCCAGTCTAATACTTGTCTTGTATGCTGAAAGATTGTTAATTGATTAATAGCGTTGCTCCTCGAGCAAACAGGTCACCAGTCAGATTGCATTGATCTTGTTGCACCACATGCATGGCTGTTTCAAGGTCAATTACTGTATTATTTACTTATTTATTTATTTTTGTCAGGTGTAGGTTTATCTGTCAACACAGCCGTCAGCTAAAGCTAAACCGTCTCGAAAATTTGCGACTGACTTGGTCGACGAGTGACAGTGAACTGTCCATTTCTGCAGAGTAACACCAGGCCCATGGCCAGCATGAGGACGGGGGGGGGGGGGGGGAGGGGAGATAGTATACTCCAGCTTTAGGGGCAGGTATAGGCTCCGCGGGAATGACCCCCTATTTTCCATCACATGTAGAGCTATGACCCCGCCCCCCTCCCATTTTATGAACTCAGGTTCGAATATTGACCCCTCTTTTTTCACAAGTGAGAAAAATTACTGAATCTGCTTCACACAAAGGTTTAAAAATGCTGATTCTGACCAATTTTGATATTGTTATTGTGGAAAATGACCAGTTCTTAAATGAAAGGTCGAATTTTGACCCCCATTCTTGTGCAAAATGTGGAATTTTGCCACCCTCTTTTGGGCTAAAAATTGCATGTAGAAGATAGGGTTTTACCCTTCCAGCGCACCTACATACCCTTTTCGAGACATGAGGCAGACGAGGCAGTGGCCTCGTCCAGAATCCCCCCCCCCCCCCCTTCCCCTTAACCCCTAATTACTCAGGCAGTCATAATTGAACTGTTTCTCCTGCATGGTACTGACATCTTATGAAACTGAAATGTGAGAGTATTGTATCTGCAGCCTGTGTGATGAAGCAAGATGAGAGGCCTAATTATGTGTCAGGCCCGTAGCCGGCATGAGGCACACGGGGCAGTGGCCTCGTCCAGAATTTTCCTCCCCTCCCTCCCCCCCCCCCTTACTCAGGCAGTCATGATTGAACTGTTTCCCTAGCATGGTACTGACATCTTATGAAACTGAAATGTGAGAGTATTGTATCTGCAGCCTGTGTGGTGAAGCAAGACGAGAGGCCTAATTATGTGTTGATGTCTTCACGTTCCCCAAGGGAGCGTCTGGTCGCCTGTGCACATGTGGTGGTCATTTGGATACGGCTTTTTGACACCCACATGAGTGGTATATGGATAATTTTACAGAGACCAGGCATGTCGGGTGTAAGCAACTTGTCTTGTCAACAGGGAAAAATACAAGGAAATGCAGATCTTTAGTTTATGTTCAATACACACGACAAATAAATATTTACGGTAAATAAAAATTCCCACTTTCTTGAGACCCTACCCTACCCTACCCATCCCTTCAACAACACTCATTGCTCAAGAATGTATATCATGTATGTGTATGTTATGTGATGCTGGGCTAGTGGGTACAGCAGCTCGCGGTACCTTTGTAAATGTGACATTACACATATGATTTTTAGTAATTACACTGGTTTGTTGGATGCGGGTTACATAGTACTATCAATTTATGATGTTGTTGTGTGTGTGTGATGCAGGCTCAATCATTCTGTCAGTGCGTATAACCAGCTGAGAAGGAAGTCACGCCGGCGAAGGGGGGCGGGTGGGGAGGGTCGGCACTCGCAATCTCCCTTTTATAAAGTCTGTATCCGCCCCTGGAAGACAAGAGCATCAGATATTCGTGACTTCTTCTCCAGGTTGGCAAATCCTTTGTCTGTGCATTAAGCCAACCATGCACATGATGGCACATTATACTAAATTGTGAATAAAAACATGCAACACAAGTAGGCCCTAAATATGCCTAACTTTTGTGTCAGACAAATGTGTCAAATTTAGCATCAAATACCCTCAGAATGAATGATTTAGCACCTAGGATTCAAAATTTTCCGGGGAAGCTAACTGGTGTGGCAATATGGATGTGGAGTCGTGTAACATAAACTAAGTAATTCTTATAATATTAAGTAATTCCTCTGAACTATTGTTTACTCTGGTTGAGGTTTTCTTGTTTGTATGGCGACGTATATTTTCTGTCTTTCTCTTAAAGAGTTGCAGCTTAACATGTACAGTATGAATCTTCTTAACATGCTTGCTATTTCAATCCCTTGGTGATTCCCGCAAACGTGTACTTTCTGTTTACATTACCTGCTGTCCCTCTAAAATCTTTCACTGTCTAAATATACTACTCTCTTGGCGTCCGAACTCTGATCTTAGCTATACACTTTTGCCCCAGTGGGACTGTTTGGGACAGACAACACGGTATTGCTCAGAGTGGAGCATAAATTTGTTGATGCTTTAAGAGGATGTATAAAGAGGATGAATCCCTTGTTCTCGTGATTTATCTGGAATTCTGCTTTTTTAAATCCCGGAGCGAAGCGTACGGATTTAAAAATGCAGGATTCCAGATAAATCACGAGAACAAGGGATGTATCCTTTTTATACCATGCCTTCTTTGTTTTCATGAATATAAATGCATTTTAAAATGTATTCACCGAAGCAAATCAGTCCTGTGTTGAAATTTAGCCATTGAAATTTAAAGCAGGGATATAGCCTATGTGTAAGCAGGTGACATATATATTCCTTGAGAAAACAAAGGAGGCATGGTATAAACTTGGATTACAAGACATATTTCTTCAAACAACGAGATGCTTTGCTTTGTTTTGTCCACTGCACCACAAGCAGAGTTGGTAGAAACAATATATGTATGATGAATTTGTTATCAAAATTTTATAGGCTTATATTTACATTCGGAGTTTTTGTTAGCACTGAAAGAATAGGGACAAATTTTGTTTTCATCAGTCGATGGTAACATCATGTACAGCACTGCACGTGCCAGTGCCTACTTTGCTGCGGTACATAACAAGCGGCTGGCCTAACCCATAGCTCCTCCCACTGATAAACAAAAGGTCCTTCGCAGTGGCTATCAAAACTTTTACGCACTAATATTCATGGCAAATTTAATTCTAGTATTAATGTTAATATGAATATAGAATATAAAAAATGAAGTCTGTCTCTGTTGTTGTCATTGGCATCTAACAGCGCGGTTGTTGGTAGACATTTTTCATGACGGCGCTATCGCGCTGTTAGATGCCAATGACAACAACAGAGACAGACTTCATTTTTAAAATAATATGCACGAACTGTCAAAACCGCTAGGCTATGACAATTACTGCTGATTTTATATTGCCCTTTTCCGCCGCACACATTTTTGTGTCTTCATTGGTTAGAACAAAAAAAGGCCTGTTCTTTGTTCAGCTACTGAAATCCATTGTACTTGTTTCACACCTGTGTTCCAGGTGTGCCAGTGTTTGTTTCAGCCAATAGGTTATGGATATGACAGGATGGCACAAGATTTCTCAAGGCTACAATTATGAAATATCATAAAATGAAAACACTTTGATGCTTATTTTAATAAAATAATGGCCTTTCCCAGACCGCTCTGCAACGAAGTACCAACAATGGGAGGACAAAAACTGTTCACCATGTATGTATGTATGTATGTATGTATGTATGTATGTATGTATGTACTTACGTACGTACGTACGTATGTAGCCCATGTGTACTGGACGTTATCTTCCGTGATTTTATTCACAGCGCAAGAAAAAGCAAAAGATACGCCTGAAACTGTCTGTCGCTTTAGATCACTTTTGGCCATGTAAGTGTCAATAGACCGTATGTGGACTGTGCAGTATGAATCTTCTTAACATGTACAGCTGGTTCACAAGCTGCTGCCAGGAATAAATCAGGAACATTCGGTAAGCAACATCTCCAACTGCCACTATATTTGTCAGCACTTTCCGTTCAAATGGTAAGGGCTGATGGAGTTAATTGTCGTCTGCTTGATCTGTTTTTCTCAAGTCGATGCTTTTACCACAGATTTTGAATGAAAGTTGCAGAGAATAATAAGTTTGATAATATCAATGCACCTCAATGAATGTTTGCCCCTGCCAGTCGTGGCAGCAAATTTATTGATTCAGGATCACAGTCCTGTCGGTGTGGCGGGACGGGGACACGTGAGGACCTGCCTTCATCATGGCATCCCCTCCATGTCGCTGTTTGTGGTGTGCTATCGCCGACGAGTGGTCACCCCAGAAAGCCATTGCCAGTCTGTGGGTTTCTCTGGAGGCAGTGCATAAGGACATGGACCTATTAATCTCGTTTTTAAAATAGTTCCGTGATAAGGAGGGGATCTTATCACCAGTGACCGATAATATTCATAATATCTCTAAAAATGACCTTAGGCTAATCGCGAAATTAATATTTTAACGACAGGTGTTGCACGAGTGGATCAAATGAAAACGTGACAGGGTACCAAATCTTTCTGACAAGAAATGGGGCCTACCCATACTCAACACCGGGTGTGTTGTTTATCCTAAATGCATACGTAACACATGTAAGAATATCTGTACATTCTAGTCGGTATATCCCGTGTCGTGATTTTTTTGAATTTTAAATTGTCAGTTTACATAGCCCTAGGCCTATGTGATTTTAGCTCAGCGGACTTGTCAGCCAGCTGTGCTTTTGTGAGACCTCTTGAGTCTTGTAATGGTCCGTCGTCTGTCCACAATTCACATTTTCGACTTTTTCTCCAAAATGGTCCGCCAGATTCACTTTAAACTTGGTGGGGATGCATCTTGAATGAGTCTCTACCAAATTTTCTCAAATGGTTACGCTCCAATGATTTTTGGATTTTTCATGAATTTTCTTGTTTTTTTTGAACAAATCTTAAAAAATCTTCTTCTCTAAAACCGTTCACCCAGTTGCTTTGATATCACACAGTAACACTCCTACGGACTTCTAGTTCTGAATTTGTTCACCTGGTGGTGCTGCATTTTTTCTCCGTTTTTACGATTTTTTGTGTGTTATTGTGTGCTATTTTCGACTTCTTCTCCAGACCCGTCATGTTTATTAAGTTGAAACTTGGGTGACATGTTCCTTTTGAAAGGGTCAAACAAAGTTGTTTACTGGGAGGCAATACTGTGGATTCCTAATTTTTAACGATTTTTAAAATTTGGGTACTTTCACGTAAATGCACCTTTCATATTGATTACTATGTAAGCCAATGGACATTCTAATGCTATTTCACGTTTTCGACTTCTTCTCCAAAACCATCATCCGGATTGACTCCAAACTTCGGGACAATATACCTTAGGTGGGTCTCTACCCAGTTTGTTCAAATGGTCACGCTCCAGTGACTTTGGTACTTTTTATGATTTTTTTTTTTTTTTTTGATAAATCTTAAAAAAAATCGTCTTCTCCTAAACCACTCACCTGATTGCTTTGATGTCACTCAGGAACACTCATAGGGACTCCTGTTTCTTTATTTGGTTATCTGGTGGCGCTGTTCTGCCAAGTTTGAAGTCAATCTGCATGGCGGTTTCAGCGAAGAAGTTGAAAATGTGAATTAGCATTAGAATACCCATTGGTCATGACTTGCATAGTAATCGATGGGAAAGGTGCATTTACCGATAAGTGCCCGAATTTAAAGAAAAAAATGTTAAAAATTAGGAATCCACAGCAGTACCACCTAGGGTGAGCAGTTTTGAAAAGATTTTTTTTTTAAGATTTACCCACCCACCGCCAAAAAAAAAAAAAAAAAAAAAAAAAAAAAACATTAAAAAATCCAAAAATGGCTAAAGCGTAATCATTTGAATAAACTTGGTAGAGACCCACATGAGGTACATTGCTACCAAGTTTGAAGTCGAAAATGTAATTGTGAACGGACGGAAGGCGGACAACTCAGCCTCCTTAAAGCTCAGCCTGACTAGTCAGTCAGCAGAGCTAAAAAATAGCTGAAATTTGAACTGTAGGGCTGTTGTTGATAGGTTTGCCTCGAAAACTGTTATTCGATGCATTCTTTACACATGAACTCAGTTATAGTTTCTGGTTTCTATTAGGACTGTACACGCCCCACCATTTTATAAACCCGCAGGCCTATATCGCAAAAAAAAAAGCAACGAAGCCACAGTATCATTTTTGTTTTATTACTATGGTCGCTCGGTAGGCCTCCCTATATATGTAATAAGTATCAGGTGAGCCAGTGCCTAAATTGCAATTTGACGGGGACCACAAAAGTACCTGGTATAATTGCTATAATCCTAACAAATAAACTTAAAAACAAACTTTTTTGTTTCCAATCAACTGAGTATCAGATATATGTGAGAAAATAAATATTTTTTAAATTTTTTAGTATTAGGGTGACCATTTATATGTATATATATACATATATATACGTGTATATATATGTATATATATATATATATATATATATATATATATATATATATATATATATATATATATATATATATATATATATATATATATGTATATATACATATATAAGCACAAAGGTGACCAGACTTAGGGGGACCACTGTTTGAAAACTGTCAATTGAATTTTGAAAGATGCCTCTATCTGTAATAGTTTCGAAGTTGTTTCATATTTAAATTTTATGTGTTCTCCTTATTTGTTTGAATTAAAATTCTACAACAGTCGGTTGTGATCAATTGGATATGCCTATAGCAGCAACCCATTCAGCTATGTACCTGACTTGTCAATCGAAATAGGAATGACATCTCTATCTGTAATAGTCGTCACATTGGTGAAGATTTAAAATTTGTGTATTCTCCAAATTTTCATAAATTAAAATTCTACAACTTTTTGCTGTGATCAATTGTATATAGCAGAAACCTGTGAAGATTTTCAAAGTGTGAAAGGTACCTCTCCCTTTTATAGTTTTGAAAATATTCAACATTTAACCTTTTCAAGTGCCCCCAATTAGCATACAATATCATTCTATAACTTTTGTTTGTAGTTCATTGGATACACCCATAGCACAAATCTATAAATTGGAAGTTGGAGTGGCACTTCTACCTCTAGTTTTGAAGATATTGAACATTTAAACTTTTCAAGTGCCTGAAATTAGCATACATTATAATTCCATAACTTTTGCTTGTGGTCCCTTGTATGCACTCATTAGACATTTAAACTTTTGAATGGCCCTAATTTGCATAATTTTCAACATGGTGACTATTAAGAACCAGGTGTGGGTTATCTAATTGGGTTTATGATAAACCCTATCCATTGACCTGTGAAGCAAAGTTATAGGATTTTAATTTATACATATTGGGCACATATACAATATTTAAATCATGAATATCTTCAAAAGTATTACAGATAGAGATGCAAAACCAACTTCAAATTAAGGGTTTGTGATAGAGCCTTATCCATTGAACTGTGTGTGAAGCAAAGTTGTAGAATTTTAACTTTTCAAATTGGGCACATATATGAAATTTGAATCTTGAATATCTTTAAACCCATTATACAAAGAGATGTCAAATGAACATCTATGTGTGGGTTTGTGATACAGCCCTATAACAGCATCCAATGAACCATAAACCAAAGTTGTAGGCTTTTAATTGATGCAAATTCGGCAAATACACAAAATTAAGATCTAGCTCCAAAACTATTATGTATAGTGGTGTCATCTAAACTTCAGTTTATAAGTTTGTAACATGGCCATGTCCAAGGAACAAAGAACCAAAGCTGTAGCCTCTAAATTTATGCAAATATGGCTCATACACAAGATTAAGATTGTGTTGCACAATTTCAAAGTGTAGCATTTCAAACTGTTCTCCATTTGAAGGCATCCAGACAGATTTGCTTCACAGCAAATCTTTTCTGGTTTGTAGTACTGCATTTCATTTGCTGACAAGGCCAGATTTGCGGACTTCAGACTGGGAATTATTTGCAAGTCCTGGGATTTAGTAATAGATTTCAATTGTATGTCTATAGTATAGAATATGTTCACTTGTCATATGTGCCAAATTTGCATAAATTAAAATCAAACAGCCTTTCTTCGATGTTCGATGAATAGGACTATCATGAACGTATACATAGATGCTGGTTCGGAATGTCTGTGTATAATAGTTTTAAAGATATTCAAAATTTAAAATAGCATATGCATCTAATTTACATAAATTAAAATCCTACAATTTTGCTTCACTGTCCAATTGATAAGGCTGAATCACAAACCCATAAATAGAAGTTGGTTTGGCATCACTATCTACAATAGTTTTGAAGATATATTTATGATTTAAATTTTGCATATGTGCCCAATTTGCATAAATTAAAATCCTAAAACTTTGCTTCATAGTTCAATGGATAGGGCTTCATCATAAACCTGTGAACTGAAGTTACAATGGTAGCTCTGTGTGACAGTTTGGAAAATATGAAGCTTTAAAATTTTATTGCCCCTAATTTGCATAATTATGAACAACATGACAATTCAATACCTAGGTGCACAACTTCACTGGTAGATAAATCTATGTGCCAAATATGATGATTGCAGGTGCAGCGGTTTCTGATATTCTGTGTGGACAAATTTGGCAACCATGGAAAGAAAGAAAGAAAGAAAGAAAGAAAGAAAGAAAGAAAGAAAGAAAGAAAGAAAGACAGAAAGAAAGAAAGAAAGAAAGAAAGACAGAAAGAAAGAAAGAATATGTCTGGGTTGGCATCATGACACAGAAAATACTGGAAAGTGGATAAGAAGGGTCAATTATCTTTTGGAGACAGGTTAACCGGAAGAAAAAGAATAACTCGATAAATCATACATAGAGGAAAGAAAACAGACATGAGGGAGGACATACAAAAGGGATAAACTCTTTCAGTGCCAATCGCATCTAAAGTCAATCTACTTACGTCAGACAAGTCTGAATTATCATTAGGATCCCAGATTCATATTCCTCATAGAAAGACCTTTCATTGAAGTACCAGTATGCCTATAGTTCCTGAGAGAATACCCCAGGTCAATAGCTTTTCTCGGCGTGCATTTGGTGCATTGCACTCAATGCGCACCGAGAAAAGCTGTTGATTCAGTTCAAAATTTGGCACTGAAAGGGTTAACTTAGCACTGGGATAAGATTATTGACTCAAAATGGGGCCAGGGAACAGTACTAGCATGTCAATCCGAAGATAGACAGGATCATTGGGATCCTGAGTTGTGTCACAGAATCAGTAGCATTGAAGACAGCTATTGAGCAGATGAGACAAGGCAAAGTTCTAGGAACAGATGATATTTTGAGTGAGTTTATAAAGAAGGGGCCAAAGGAAATTGAAGACAGTTTGCAGATGCATTTCAATAGAATTATTGAAAAGAAACAAGTACCTAGGGAGTGGAACAGGCTTAGGACATCATATATTGTGAAGAAAGGTCAAGGTCACTAACTGGACAAGTGTACAGGTATATCGTATCTAATTTGAGCAAAATATATAGTTGGGCAATGTACCAAAGACTGAGCAGAATAGTTGGAAGAACATGGGAAAATGGATTCTTGGAGCACTGCCGTGAACAGCAATAGAAGTAATCTGCAGGAGTTAGGATGGAATAGCATAACTGACAGAATTGCCAAAGTCAAGTTGAACTACTGGGGATGCTTGCAATCAGTAAGCGAGGACAGGTGTTGCAGGAAAATATATAACGAAGCTGCTAAAGAACAAACAAGATAGGTCAAAGACATAGATAACTTAGCAGAATGCTATGAACTGAAAGGTTATGATGAGGTTGAGGATTGGCAAACATTTGTTCAGAAGGTAGTGACAGAAGGATGGAACGTAGACTGGTGAAAAGGAGGGAGAGAAAAATGTACACTAAACGCATTCAAGGTTTAGAGAAGCCGAAGAAAAGGACATGCTGGGATGGAAGGAATGGATCTGAACATTTGTTTCAGAGCTGGGCAGGAGTTATCAATGTAGAAAAGAGAAGACACCAATGGATTGCATGAGTTAGTTCCCATGAGGCAGAGAAGATGGTATACCGTTGATTGGTATGGTGTGATCCATATAGAGAAATGAGGGAAAATATGTTCGGGAGAGGGCAGAATTAGGATCATGTCTGTAAGGGCTTAGAAGAAGTTCGGTGCTTAGAGGAAGAGCATGTGGCATAGGTTTATGGTTTGATAAGGAAAGGAAGGAGTCAGAACTGTACAGGACTTTCTTGTATAGTGCTGCGAGAAAAGAAATGGAATGTTAGAATTAGAAGGGAACAAAGTTAACTAATATAACAGGTTTTTAGAAAGGAAAGGGACAGAGAAAGAGAAAGGTGTTAGCCCTTCTCAGGGCGCTTATGACTGTGTGCACAGGACATGGGATTACCTAAGTGTTAGAGGCAGGGATAGGGTTAGAGGGAAAGTTTTTTTTTTTTTCGGCCACCTGTATCAGATATAATACAGGACAATGGCAAATAAGTGACGTGCCACAGGATGATTATTATTATTACATAAAACCCACTTTCATACTTCGGGTAAAGCAGACGGCAGTTTCCCATATAAGTTGGGACTGCATTAGTCCTTAGTGTTCAGTTCAGTGCTTCTGTTGGGAAGGCAACTATATCCCTGTTGGTACATTAATCCTGGTAAATACCACCCTAAGGATAGTGTGCGATGATCGTCATTGAGGTGGGCTTGTGTTCACATGTAAATAATAATAATGGTGATAATAATAATAATAATAATAATAATAATAATAATAATAATAATAATAATAATAATGATAATGATAATGATAATGACAATGACAATGACAATAATAATAATAATAATAATAATAATAATAATAATAATAATAATAATAATAATAATAATAATAATAATAATAATAATAATAATAATAATAATAATAATAATAATTTTATTAACCCCCAATGCTGGGGAAAATACAAATACACACATAAGATCATGTAGAGCCTCATAGCTCATAAAATGACACAGAGTATAATTGATAATTAACAGCCAGAAATAGAAATATTTTTATGCTTGCAAAATAAATATAATTGTTGTATCAATATAAAACAAGGCCCTTCATAAATAGCGTGTGAGATAGCCTGCTCAATATTAATGTCAGTCAAATTAATGAAGAAGTGTTTTTAATTAAGTACAGCTATATGTCAATGCACAGTTTTTTCCAGGTTACTTAAATCTAGCATATTAAGATATTTTTTTCTATGATCGTGAATCCCGAGCAGTAAAGCAAAGCATGAGTTTGGTCATGATAAGTAATGTTAGTTACTTTGGTCAAAGTTATGTCCATAACACGAAAGCTTTTTCAATAGGAAAGGTCAGAATTAGCTCTGAAGTGTGTATTCACCCCAATACACAACTGAATACACAAAAATTTGGAGGACTAGAGCTGTGTATTCCCATTGGTTTGCATGTAAAAGTAACCTTACATAAACTGGTCACTTTAGTAGCTGTGGTTATAAGATCTTTGTGAGGTATTAAGTTTGGCATCTAAATTTACTGTGTGAAATTTGGTGTCTCTATGTGCAGTTGTTTTCAAGTTATTAAGTTGCAAATTACAATGTAAAGTAATGAGAATACACAACCCTAGCCCTCCAGTGACTGCAGTGCCCTCTTTTAGGCAGGGCTAGAACCTTCTGTTCTTGACCTTGCCTGTTCTGCACTGTTGTCCGCCCGTCTCTGTACCTAGTATATATGCAAAATGTGTCCTTTTTTCCTTTTGTTGTCAATTAATTAATAAAGTTTATTTTGTTGTTGTCTGGAAAACCTCATTGGCATATTGTTATCCAGGTTAGATAAACATGTGTACAATATAATACATGGCCAAAATGGTTGTGTAAGACAGGGTTTGAAGTCTACAATAAGCCAAAGACATGCATTAAAGAGCGAGGTGGATTAATCCAGTTGCAAATCTCTCCCATGGCCCTGTCCTAATTTGTTCTGTGTCATACTATTTTTTTTCTTCTGCTTTTCCTTTCTTTCTTTCTTTCTTTCTTTCTTTCTTTCTTTCTTTCTTTCTTTCTTTCTTTCTTTCTTTCTTTCTTTCTTTCTTTCTTTCTTTCTTTCTTTCTTTCTTTCTTTCTTTCTTTCTTCCTTCCTTCCTTCCTTCCTTTCTTTCTTTCTTTTTTTTCTCGATTGATTGCTGGGATCTTAACATGCTGGAAGTTGGGTGTGTTCAGGTAAACAAAAAATGCTGGGAGGACCTAGTCTTGCATACAGGAAAGTGCACACAAAAGTAGGTTTGGCTGTACCATCAAGTTAAGAAGTCTGGCGTTCCTTTAATATTCAGTAGGTGGTTTTGCATAGTAACAATATGAACAGGCAAGATATTTTGTGGTTGGAATGATCGCACAATAATTGTGCACAGAAGCTGCACAGAGATGCAAGTATCACATGTGACAGAACTGCAATGAAAATGCAATATTGTTGTTCTGCAAATTTTCATGAACGGTCAATTATGCATCAATATGGTTTGCTTAACAAAGTACATATATATTTTTTTTCTTTTCACAATTTACTTTTGTGTATCCTTATCCGCACCTGATAAACAAAAGACCTGTGGGCCTTATACTCTGCTGACCACCATCAGCAACAAATAATTTTCTGAAACGTATTCAAACCAAGAACTTGAAAAAAATTAATCACGGTTATATATTATGCAACATCAAATTTCCACTTCATGCACATTCCTGGTACATTTGGCACCATTTACCTTTATCAAGATACTGAGTTAAATGTCCTTTTCTTAAGTGCCTAATGGCCTTGAAAAATAGTTCAAGGTCACATAATCATTGGGTTATGGTTGGCCAAAAAGTAGGTCACAAAGTAGAATTTTACATACAATGTACTAAAGTACAATTTTGATCTGGAGGCTCAACTCTCTTTGCCATTGATGTCCAAACTACACCCTGCCATTACAAAATCACCTCTTTCAACTTAACCGGTATGTTGACCTTGCAAAAAAAAGGTCAAGGTCACTGATCGTATATAACGTATTGGCATAAGACATGATCTATACATCCTATAAATTTGGCACGTCTAATTCAATTATTTTTGAGATATGGAATTTTGTATCTTTCAGGACATTTAAACTCATAATTTCTACAGAATTATAGGTGATGCCACTAGTATCATAACGAAGTGAGATTGTGTACTCTTCTACAACTACAATCTCACTAAATTTCATGCAGATCCATAAAAAACTAGGAAAGATGATTTGCTGCATAGCAAATCAGTGTGTGTGTCTTCAAAGCATATTGGTATGGCAATGTACAACTATTCCACAACACAGGGGTAGAAGTTGGAATGGCGTCTCGATCTTTTATAGCTTTGAAGTTATTTAAGATTTGAAATTTCTAACGGCGCAATTAAGCATATTTTAAATTGCTACAACTTTTATTTTTAATTCATTAGGTGCGCAATGGTCAACAACCCCCTAGTAGAAGTTGGAATGACATCTCTATCTATAGTGTTAAAGATATTCAAGATTGAAAATTTTGAATACTGCTAATTAGCATAATTTAAATTGCTACAACTTTTGTTTTAGATTCATCACATGCACAATGGTCAACAAACCGTAGTAAAAGTTGAAATGGTATCTCTATCTAAAATATATTTGAAGATATTTAAGTTTTTAAATTTCCAATGCTGCTAATTAGCATAATTTAAATGGCTATAACTTTTGCTTTAGATTCATTACATGCACAGTGGACAATAACCCCCTAGTAGAAGTTAAAATGACATCTCTATCTATAATAGTTTTGAAGATATTCAAGTTTTAAAATTTCAAATGCTGCTAATTAGCATAATTTAAATTGTTACAACTTTCGTTTTAAATTCATTGGATGCGCACTGGTCAATAACCCCCTAGTAGAAGTTGGAATGACACTTCTAACTATTATACTTTTGAAGATATTCAAGATTTAAAATTTCAAATGTCCCTAATTTGCATAATTTTAAACATCTTTATTCCTATGTATAAAACGGTCAAACTCCTTGTATGGAGGTACAATCATGCCACGTTTGGAGTTTCTATGTGTGATAGTGTCCGAGAAAAATGTCGGACAAATTTGTCGGTAAAGAAGAAAGAAGAAAGAAGAAAGAAGAAAGAAGAAAGAAGAAAGAAGAAAGAAAGAAACTATTAAGGAAGATTTGCTTTAAAGCAAATCTGTCTGTGTGCCTTCCAAAGTTGTAAATATTAAATGGTACAACTTTTGTGCTTTGGTACTTCACATTCCATTAAGCTTATGGCTGGATGAGAATTTCCAAGCCCAAAAAAACCTTGACCTTTGACCTTTAACCTCTACAGGTTACATGTAAATTGCAAAAATGTACATTATTACAATACCCACAATTTGAGTCCAACATCATTAGAATTGGATTTAAATTGGCCAATTATGGCTGAGTGAAACTTCCAAAGGTCCAGCTGACATTGACCATTGACCTTTAGGGGTCACATATAATTTCCAAAATGTGCAGTGTTGCAATAGCTACAATTTGAGTCCAACATGAACAAAATTGGATAAAATTTGACCAAGTTATGGCTAGAAGAAAGCCACCATTGAAAGTGGCCTTTGACCTTGAAATGACATTTGACATTGAGATGAACTCTACCTGAAGTGAACCTTGACCCTTGAGATGATATTTTGACCTAAAATTGGCCTTTGACCTTGACATGACCTTGACATTTGAGATGACCTTTGCCTTGCTATGATCGAACTCCTATACACTTGGAACTATATCGACTGTAGTATATAAGATATTGAAGATCTAAAAATTTAATTAGCCCTATTTGCATAATTTTAAAAAGTATGACCTCTCATTATAAAAGGGCAAGACTTCAAAAATGTGCACTGTTACAATAGCTACAATTTGAGGCAAACATGATCAAAATTGGATAAAAATTGACCAAGTTATGGCTAGAAGAAAGCTACCATCGAAATTGACCTTTGACCTTGAAATGACCTCCACCTGAAGTGGTCCTTGACCTTTAAAATGACATTTTGGCTTTATAATGATATTTTGACCTAAAAATGACCTTTGACCTTGACATGACCTTTGACCTTGACAGAGCTTGACATTTGAGATGACCTTAGCCTTGATATGATCGAACTCCTATACACTCGGAACCACATCTACTATAGTACATAAGATATTGAAGATTTAAAACTTGAATTAGCCCTCATTTGCATAATTTTGAAAAGCATGACCTCTCATTATAAAAAGGCCTAACTTCATCTATAGATGTATAATTGTGCCAAGTTTGGAGTTTCTACGTATAGTACTTTTCAAATGAAACGTCGGACAAATTTGCCGGAAAGAAAGAAAGAAAGAAAGAATTCCTAGAAAACGGTATGTCTGTGTTGGCAAACAGACATAACTAGGAAAGATGATTTGCTGCATAGCAAATCAGTGTGTGTGTCTTCAAAGCATATTGGTATGATAATGTACAACCATTCCATAACACAGGAGTAGAAGTTGGAATGGCATCTCTATCTAGAATAGCTTTGAAGTTGTTCAAGATTTAAAAATTTCTAATGGTGCTATTTAGCATAATTTAAATTGCTACAACTTTTATTTTAAATTCATTAGCTGCGCAATGGTCAACAACCCCCTAGTAGAAGTTGGAATGACATCTCTATCTGTTATAGTGTTGAAGATATTCAAGATTGAAAATTTCAAAAACTGCTAATAAGCATAATTTAAATTGCTACAACTTTTGTTTTAGTTTCATTAGATGCACAATGGTCAACAAACCCTAGTAGAAGTTGAAATGACATCTCTATCTATAATAGTGTTGAAGATATTCAAGTTTAAACATTTTAAATGCTGCTAATTAGCATAATTTGAATTGCTACAACTTTTGCTTTAGATTCATTACATGCACAATGGTCAATAACCCCCTAGTAGAAGTTAAAATGACATCTCTATTTTAAATAGTTTTGAAGATATTCAAGCTGCTAATTAGCATAATTTAAATTGCTACAACGTTTGTTTTAAATTCATTAGATGCACAATGGTCATTAACCCCCTAGTAAAAGTTGGAATGACATCTCTATCTATTACACTTTTGAAGATATTCAAGATTTAAAATTTCAAATGTCCCTAATTTGCATAATTTTAAACATCTTCATTCTTTTGTATGAAACAGTCAAACTCCTTGTATGGAGGTACAATCATGCAAAGTTTGGAGTTTCTATGTATAATAGTGTTCGAGAAAAGTGTCGGACAAATTTCCTGGTAAAAAAGAAAGAAGAAGAAACTAGAAAGGAAGATTTGCTTCAAAGCAAATCTGTCTGTGTGCCTTCCAAAGTTGTAAATATTAAATGGTATCAAATTTTGTGCTTTGGTACTTCACATTCCATAAAGCTTATGGCTGGATGAAAATTTCAAAGGTCCAAATGACCTTGACCTTTGACTTTTGACCTTTATAGGTTACATGTAAATTGCAAAAATGTACAGTGTTACAAAATCCACAATTTAAGTCCAACATGATTAGAATTGGATGGACATTGGCCAAGTTATGGCTGAGTGAAACTTTCAAAGGTCCAGATGACGTTGAACTTTGACTTTTGGGGGTCAAATGTAATTTTCAAAATGTGCAGTGTTGCAATAGCTATAATTTGAGCCAAACATGATCCAAATTGGACAAAATTTACCAAGTTATGGCTAGAAGAAAGCCACCATTGATAGTGGCCTTTGACCTTGAAATGACATTTGACCTTGAAATGACCTCTACCTGAAGTAAACCTTGACCTTTAAAATATTTGACCTAAAATTGGCCTTTGACCTTGACATGACCTTTGACCTTGACATGACCTTGACATTTAAGATGACCTTGACCCTGCTATGATCGAACTCCTACTCACTTGGAACTATATCTACTATAGTATATAATATATTGAAGATTTAAAACTTTAATTAGCCCTCATTTGCATAATTTTGAAAAGTATGACCTATCATTATAAAAAGGCTAGACTTAAAAAATATGCAGTGTTACAATAGCTACAATTTGAGCCTGACATGATCAAAATTGGATAAAAATTTACCAAGTTATGGCTAGAAGAAAGCTACCATCAAAAGTGGCCTTTGACCTTGAAATGACCTCTATTTGAAGTGGTCCTTGACCTTCAAAATGACATTTTGGCTTTAAAATCACACTTTGACCCAAAACCAACCTTTGACCTTGACATGACCCTTGACCATGACATGACCTTGACATTTGAGATGACCTTTGCCTTGCTATGATCGAACTCCTATACACTGGGAACCACATCTACTATAGTACATAAGATATTGAAGATTTAAAACTTGAATTAGCCCTCATTTGCATAATTTTGAAAGCATGACCTCTCATTATAAAAAGGCCTAACTTTATCCATAGAAGTATAACTGTGCCAAGTTTGGAGTTTCTATGTATAATACTTTTCAAATGAAATGTCGGACAAATTTGCCGGTAAGAAAGAAAGAAAAGAGAGAGAGAGAGAGAGAGAGAGAGAGAGAGAGAGAGAGAGAGAGAGAGAGAGAGAGAGAGAGAGAGAGAGAGAGAGAGAGAGAGAGAGAGAGAGAGAGAGAGAGAGAGAGAGAGAGAGAGAGAGAGAGAGAAAGAAAGAAAGAAAGAAAGAAGAAAGAAAGAAAGAAAGAATTCCTAGAAAAACAGCATGTCTGTGTTGGCACACAGACATAGAAAGAAAGAAAGAAAGAAAGAAAGAAAGAAACTAGAAAGGAAGATTTGCTTCAAAGCAAATCTGTCTGTGTGCCTTCCAAAGTTGTAAATATTAAATGGTACAACTTTTGTGCTTTGGTACTTCACATTCCATTAAGCTTATGGCTGGATGAGAATTTCCAAGTCCAAATGACCTTGACCTTTGACCTTTACAGGTTACATGTAAATTGCAAAAATGTACATTATTACAATACCCACAATTTAAGTCCAACATTATTAGAATGGGATGGAAATTGGCCAAGTTATGGCATCCGGCTTTCTGTAGGCCTACTGTTCAGGTCAAGTAATAACTTTTTGAGCTATCGAAGACAAACAATAAACTTGGACAAGTGCCAAAGTCCATAATGATTGGGTCACTGTGACCCAAAAAGTATGTCACCAAACACAGTTTTATGTACAATGTAATCAAGTGCAATCTTGATCTAGAGGCTCAATTATCTTTGCCACTGATGTCCAAGCTACACCCTGCCATGTTGCCCCGCTGTTCCAACTTTTCAGGTCGGGTGACCTCACAAAAATAGGTCAACGTCACTGATATTAAACAACATGCTAGCATTGAACATGGTCTCAATACCCTATAAATGTGGCAAGTCTAATCCAATTTCTTTTCAAAATATGGATTTTTTTTATCTTAAAACACATTTTGGCTCATAATTTCCATCAAATTATAGGTGGCACCACAAGTATCATGGGCAACTTCGACTTTGACCTCCTCCACAATCCCACTACATTTCAAGGCCATCTATCAGACATTAAGGATGCTAGAGCAGTCACAAGATTTTAACATTTTCATCCATATGCTACATACTGCTGGTGGCACCACCAATATTGAACTCTACCTTAATTTTCATACACTTAGTAAGTCCTGAAATTTACTTGGGGCTGTCTTAAAAACTGTGGACTGTATCACACTCACAAGCAAACATTTTACAGATGGATGGGCACGAGCGATTGCATAAGCTCTGTGACCTTTGGTCATTAGAGCTAAAAAGCAAAACATCCCCTACAATAACCAGTCACTCACACGGACATGCTTCATTACATAAAACCTGATTTTTAGTTCAGCTGACTTTTCAGTTAGCTCAGCTCTGTGAGGGTCCATCATCCATCCCCAATTCACCTTTTCGACTTCTCAAAATCTGTCAGCTAGATTTCTCTGAAACTGTCTGCCAGATTGACTTCAAACTTGATAGGGATGTGCCCTGGGTGGGTCTCTGCCAAGTTTGTTCAAATGGTCATGCTCCAGTGGTTTTGAATTTTTTTTATGATTTTTTGGTTGTCTTTTTATGGGGAGGAGGGGCAAACCTTAAAAAATCTTCTCCAAAACCACTCACCCAATTTTGAAATCACACAGGAACATTCCTAGTTCTTAATTTGTTCACCACTGCGTGCTGTATTTTTTTTTCTTCTAATTTTAGCTCAGGTGAGCTATATCACCCAAGCTCAAGCCAGTCTCAAAATCTGTCATCCATCGTAAACAATTCACATTTTCAAATTCTTCCAAACCGTCAGCCAGATTCACTTCAAACTTGGTGCCAATGTTCCTCTAGTGGGTCTACACCGAGTTTGTTCAAATGGTCACAGTCCAGTGATTTTTTTTTTTTGTCCTTTTTTTGGCCAAACCTTAGACAATCTTCTCTGAAATTGCTCACCCAATTACTTCGAAATCAAAAAGGGACACTCCTGGGGACGACTAGATGTTACTTTGTTCACCGAGTGGCACTGCAATTTTTTTCCCAATTTTCATGAATTTTTGTGTGTTTTCACTACTTTCGAATTTTTATCCAAAACTACGACTTAGATTTTGCTGAAATGCTGTAGGAATGTTTCTTGTGGAAAGCCCAAATAAATTTGTTTGCTAAGTGGTGTTACTATGGAATTCTGATTTTTTTGTGAATTTTTCATTTTGGGTACTTGTGGGTAAATGCACATATTCCTATATTGACTGGCCTCTGATACAGATTCACATTTTCCACTTGTGCTCCGAAACTTTGTAAATATGTTCCTTGTGAAAAGGTCAAAGTTGTTCACCAGGTGAAACTACCATGGATTCCTGATTTTTAATAATTTTTTTCAAATTGGGTACTTATCAGTAAATGCACCTTTCCTGTTGATTACTATATGCAAATCAACAGGCATTCTAATGCTAATTCACATTTTAGACTTCTCTGAAGAAACTGTCAGTCAGATTGACTTCAAACGTTGTGGCAATGTACCTTCGGTGGGTCTCTACCAAGTTTGTTCAAATGGTCATGCTCCAGTGATTTTTTTTTAAAATGTTAAAAAGTTTTAATGGGAAAGTTTAAGATGGGAATTTCTTGTAATGGTTATAATGTCAATAATTTTGGCCAGATTTGTGTCAAACTTGGTAGGGATGTACCTTTCACAAACTTGTGTTTACCTGTTTTGTCCTATGCCAAGTTCACACAACATCAAGTGTAATGAGTCTCTAGGTCAGCTGAGCATGGGCTGTTCAGACAGCCATCTTGTTAGTTTCAATTTGCACTCAAAAACATGTTGACTGGTGAATGAATTCCATGAAATTCCCATGAAGAAATCGCAGTTTTGTGTTTTTGGAAACATGTACAGCGACAGTGAATTCCCCCCCCCCCCTTTTTTTGGACATATTTTAGGGCTTTATACATTAAAGAGCAAGTGGGTACACAAATGGTCCAAATCACACAATTGATGACCATCTCTAGAGCAATGCCATCAAACTGACACAAAAAAGTCTGACATAAAGATGATTTTATTCCAAGTTTACAACTATGGTAATTTAAAAATTGAATCAAGCTAAAGTTCATCACAACACTTATTTTTCACAGCATGGGCTTTCATTGGTGCCATGGAATCACAAAGGGATCACTGGGCCCGGAGCTGTCACATCATAAAGTAGCTCTTTCAGTGCACTGATTCAGCAGCTTTTCTTGATGCTGTGTCAGCGCATTGTACCCAAAGCAGACCCAGAACAGCCCTTGACTTGAATCACTTTTATTTTTCTGCAAAAATACACGTTTCCTGGTACCTGAATGAAAAGTCTTTGTACAAGCAAGTCTAGATTTGTAATAATAGTTTATGTGAGCATAACTTTTGTTTGTTGTGATCAAGTCAGGAGCGGCTTGACTGTGCACTATTAACCTAAATTAATAGCAAAATCTTCATGGCCTATTTCTAACACATGTATGACGTACATCCAAACTGTACTCTCTGGAGTTGTGGATAAAGAAAATAGCCATTTTGGTAACTCTAGGTCTTCAATTTATATTGAGCATAACACAAAATTACACATTTAAAATATGCAATCCTCCAGTCATCTGAAACAGCAAAAATTCTTCCTTGAGACTGACTCACAAAATTGATTTTACCTGCAACAATGACAACACATGGACAAAATGGCGTTGCGTCATCTTTCCCTAAAAAAAAAGTGAAGTACCGCTTACATATATACTTACACATCCTCACTATTAAAGCCACTTTAAGTCACTATTTAATCTTTTTTGGCATATTTCACAACAAAAATTAAAATATCAAGCAAAGCCTGATGATGCAGAGCAATATTTGCAATGAAGCTATAATCAAGGGCCAATGTCTTCTCTGTGCAAGTGACCTGGTAGTGACCTGGTAGTGACCTGGTCACTTCTTGATACACACGTTCCTCATGTTTTTGAGCTTTGATTGACTCTCATCAAATTCTGCAGGTCTTTTTCACTTCAAGACCACTCAAGATTGATCCTGAGAAGAAAAAAACCCCAAAACATAGTGCACCTGTATATTGAAGAGTTCCACATTTCATTGCTTTGTGGCAAGCTGGCCCAGGTTTGTCCGGGATAGCTACAACCCTGACCCCTGGTGTCTAATTCAAACTGGTATGTAATAGCCCAGGTCTGTATTTATTAACCCTTTCCCCCTAAAACTGCAGGGCCATAGCCTTGGGGTCCCATTGGTCAGACTGGTTGGACCAAAATTTAGGTCTAGTATCACAAAACTGTGTTAATATACAGAAATTTGCTTAGAATTTCGAAATTTCTGAATCTAGCCAAACCAACTTCAAATTGAAGGCCACAGCATTGAACTGGCTGATCGTCAAATGTTGTCTGCTTCAGTGTTTTCAACTGATTTCAACAGTAATGAAAAACAATTTGACCGAGAATTGTAGAGGAGACTTATCAAGATCACATGCCCCAGGTCAACAGCTTGCCTCGGCATGGGTTGGGCACTTAGTGGGTTGGCACTTAGTGGGTTGGCACTTAGTGCCCAACCCATGCCGAGGAAAGCTATTGACTCAGTATTAATGCAAGGGGGAAAGCGTTAAAGTACTTTGAGGTGGCCCAGGTATTGGCCCTGATGTCACCCAAAAACCTGTGTTACCTTGGTCTGTGGTAGCCTGGATGATACTCCTGATCACTGTAACCCGAGGCATGTTGGCCTAAGGTAGCCCCATCATGACCCTGACCTGTCCTATGATTAATTACCAACCCCTACAAGTCTACAGGCAACTCTTACAACACAACTTGAGTATGTGCTCACATGTATATGAGAACACCTCTGCATACAACAAAACTCACAGTCTTAAAAATATGCCAAAACACAGCAATTTAAATGTACAAATGTATACTGACAATGCAAAAGGCAATACATGTACATGAACACATGCAAAAAAAAAAAAAAAAAGTACTTGGTTAATTTTGACCACAACCCTTATCAGCTGAAAGGCCTATGTAAACTTTCTTCCCCTTTTACTTGAAGAAAATAAATCACTGACTGTCAATTCCATCATTCTGCTGTGAGTATTTTACCCACATTTCCTTCAGCTTTTGCCTACTTTCTGACATTATGTGGTAAATTGTGAAAAGATGTCACTTGGTGTACTGAATTCAGGTCACACTACAAGACAAAGGTCAATAGGTCACAGGTTGACATTGTTTCCTGTCCTTGACCTCATGCAGTCTCCACTTTTATAGGTCAGCATAACCATGATAACATACACATCAAGACCGGATCATTCAGCCAATATCAACGAACAAACCTAAATCAACTTATTATGTTCTACTTTTAATCTTTCACCTGTTTATTACTTTACTGTTCCAATGGCATCTTTCACTCCTCCACCTTTGGTGATAAAAAGTACAAAACACTCTGCCAAGTTTCACAATGTACAACACTGTATAACATGCTGCCCACAAAAATACTTTGAACACAACATGCAAGTCTACTGAGCTACATAAAAATGACACTATTACCAGCAGAACCTTTTCTTCAAAATTTTCAACACCAAAATGTCTATCACCGAAGATTACAGCATCAAAAAGTAACATACATCATGATAATATCTTATGATGTGATCATGAGAAGATTAGAGTTCAAATGCACTGACAATGAAGTTGACAGAAATGCCAATAAAATTAACAACTTTTGAGTTCATCAGACAAAGGATAAAAGTATACCATCAGATGTTCTATGTTAACTCATTCCATGCCATGGTCATAGGCCTTGGTCAGTGGTTCTGGCACTCCCTGACAAGTCATGCTTGCAGCATGACTTGCCAGGCAGTGCCACAACCACTGACTTAAGACTATAGGCATGTTGGTACTTGAACAAAAGCTCTTTCCATGAAGAATTTAAATATGCAATTTGCAGCTTAAATCTAGGTAAATATACGGAAATATCAGGGACTGGTGTGGAATGAGTTAAAAACTTCCAACAGCTACTCTATCCTTCTAACCCCTGGCATAAAGGAGCAAAAATGTGTTGCTGAAGTAAAAACTGTGACCATCATCCCTTAATGTTACACCATGGTATGAAGGCAACCACTAACATCACCAGGAAAAGTTTTAACTCTTTCAGTGCCAATTTTTGGACTGAGCTACCAGCTTTTCTGTATGGAACTTTTGATGTGCTGATACTTGAATGAAAGGTCTTTTTACAAGGAATACGAATCTGGGATCCTACTGATAATTCAGACTAGTTTGATTTAAGTAGATCGACTTCAGTCCTGTTTGGCCACTGAAAGAGTGAACACAAGTAAATAAACATCATCAGCAGATACTTGAAGAACTTCAAATGTGTGAACTGAGTTTTATTAAATGCATTATTATTTTAGGGTCACCCATAGGACTTGAGTGTGTTATATAATCTATAGTTACTTGTCTATCTAGTGTAGATCCTAAAACGTAGCCCCCCCCCCCTCAAAAAAAAAAAAAATCAAAAAATTATTGTGTAGTGCAGAACACAAATATTACTCTGTGGTGATGACTGTCCAAACTTGTTTGACAGGTTTGTTTTGACAGTGGCTCCACCTGGGTGACATTTGATATACTGCTCACCATAGCCAGCACCACATCACACCTAACCTGAAAGCCAGTCATGTGTGACCAAAGGCACTGTTGTGTTATAGTATTGCATTCATCAGCCTGGTAACAAAGGAATGCAACTCTCAATGTGAGCATACTGCATTTCCCCAAATAAGAGTGCTGCTCTAACAATACTAGGGGCCTGTCTACGTGTATCTCCTTGGAAGCTCAGTCATTAAAAATCATATCAAAAATTGTACCTTTAGCATCTTTTTGTCAGTATTTTACATGATGGTGTATTATCTTCAAATTGCGGGCAATTTCATTGCAACTTTCTGAAAACTTGGGGCTCTTAAAGGGTGGAACACCCTACACACAAAAATCTGCTGCAAAATGTCCCATTTTTAATGTATTCAAGTCTGTAGTGAAACACTCTGCACCCATTTTCAATATTTGTTCCTTTGCCTCCTTGTATATGGAGGGGAGGAGAGTAAAATTGTGCCATCTATCCATGTCCAATCTTCTGAAAAGTACTTATTCCCCTACAGTTACATTGCTATGGGATTCATGCTTTCATCGAAATTGGTTCTGTATGAGTACTTATTATTACTTACTGACTTATGATATACATGTACACTGAAACCTCATTATAACGACACTCAGATATCCGACATATTCGATATAGTGACACAAATTTTCATGGAAAATGTTTATTTGCTTATTTGACTCATTTATCTGACATTTTCAGTTATCTGACACATTTCTCAGGGAACAGATGGTGTCATTATAACGAGTTTTTACTGTGTATACATGTATGTGTATTAGCATATCCCATGACTGCCTTAAATCACATGGTTCTGCACGATGCCATTTTCAATGTCATATCCCAAACTACCACCTCTAATTTACTAAAACATGTTCCACTTGACCACCTACCCCTTGTAATAGAGCAGTTCTAATCTTTGCCGGCAAAGCAAACCAAGTTCCATGTTACCTCTATCACATTACACTTCCCAGCACAGGAGATACAGAGCATAGGTCTGCTTTGGAGGCAATTCTGGTCTCAAGTCCACTCAAAGCATTAAGTCACTACAGTGGTACCTGCTATTTAAGACCACCCATAATGCCAGACAAAAGTGGTCACATATGACAGGTGGTCTTTCACTGCAGGTAAGCTAGCAAAGAAATTAAAGGCCAGTGTCTGGAAAGGGCGGTCTTAAAATCTAGTGTGATCTTTTACGAGAGGTGGTCTTTAGAGCAGGTACCACTGTATAAATATAAATGTAATTTATATCAAGCTACATGTAGTAATAGCCTGATCATCAATCTCTGGCTGAAGCAAAATCTTTGCTGAGCAAGGCAGCATACTGGTTCCATGTTGTATGATAATCAATGCCACACATGGCTTCAATGTAGCAAATATACAGATATGTGAGGGCAAAAGACACACACAGGGCATCAATTTAAAAAATCTGTGTGCCAATGAGGATTTAACCCTGAGAGAAGTAACCCGTTGTATTAGCATGCATTTTTTTCCCATTGAAAATTGCCAGCAAGCATTTGATATTATAAATTTATCAGCTTCTCCGTCTCTATGTCTCTCTCTTTAATCAAGAATCACACAACTGATTAGGCAGCTTCCCACAATATATTCAGGCTGAACTCAGAGTGCACTGAGGAAAGGTACTGAGAGGCCCTGATGGGGCTGAGATGTTTAGGCCTTACAATATAACGTGCAGATTGCTTCACCCTGCAGTGATGGTCATTTGTCATCTATATGTAACATTTTGCTTGCTAAGTATAGGTGCATCAAAGTAACCCAGTTGATTTCAAAATTACCACAGGTCACTTTACTCCTAGTGCTGGTTTTAGGTGCTTGCCACCAGGTGGCATTTCAGTCAGCTGTATATATACTGCAATACATAGCATATTTGAATACATAAAATATAAAAGCATACTATGAAGTATGCGCCCACATACATCATCCATGAAACTCCAACTTGCAATTTATCTGGCTATACGGAGTTGAAAGTTTCAACTTTCTATTTGTAGAAATAAACCCCCGTCTCTGATGAAACATACACCCTTAACAATCGTCAAAGGGGGGATCACCCCGACAAAAATTAATGAGCTTAACATGATTATGGTACAATGAAGAACACTTAAAAGACTCCATCTGTTCATTGGACCAAAATCCAATGAACTTGCAAACAGAATGCTACATAACATAGTGAGCTGATGACATTTTGGATAAAGAAGCCTACGAGGATTCAGCAAGATTTGACATTCGACTGGGAGCTCATGTGGTAATGTACATAGGAGAAAAACAATTGACCAACACAGATTTTATATTAGATCACATGCTATGTACTTTCATACTGAGCGCCCTCCTTCCTCCATGACCCAGTTAGCCACTTTTTGATAAAGAAGCCTACGAGGATTCAGCAAGATTTGACATTCGACTGGGAGCTCATGTGGTAATGTACATGGGAGAAAAACAATTGACCACAACAGATTTTATATTAGATCACATACTATGTACTTTCGTACTGAGCGCCCTCCTTCCTCCATGACCCAGTTAGCCGAGAAATCACAAGAGAAGTAAAAAAAATTGATGTACACAACATGTTGGACAGGTTCAAAGGGTCGATATCGATAGCAGAAAATTCTGATTAAAAAAAAAACAAAAACAAGACAGTATCTTTGGTCTAGTCTACAAGAGAGATTGCAACAGGAGACATGTTGCTGCAACTGCCTGTTCATTCAGTCCTATGGAATTGGTGATTGGCATGTTACAAAAAAACCTTTTACCTTTTTATCATGAATTTTCAGTAACTGGGCCTACCATCCAATATAAAAATCTTGCAATAGCCTTATCAAGGCAAATGATAACTGTAGTGTGTTATACAAGTATAATGTAAAGCTAGACAGTACTTTGGTCACTCAACTGACCTCATTAGTTGAGGTGCCACTATGTACTTAAATACTTCTCAAAATGTTTTATACAAGTTTGATGTGTCATGCAGGCAAACAATGTAACATTTAACACTGCACTTGTGGAATCAAAGTGGACCCAATGTCCTTAATTTTATGATAAACATACCTAATCTGTCCAAAATGGTCAGCTGTCTTGACTTCTATAACAACCAATGCACTATGTGCGTTCATATATACATAATATACATGTATAAAATCCTTTCTTCTGACTGTTATGCAAACTTCGAAAATATATACCTCAAATCTGTCAATATAAAATAATTTAATTTCTTGCTTCTTTTGATATAAGAATTTAACATGCACCAGCTCATGTATATTCATAAACTCATTAAATATGCATGACCCCAATATACATATCAAGAGTGACTGTTTGAGGGTTCCCTCCATGGCATCTATCTATTCCTCCTCCTCCTCCTCCTCCTCTGTTGTGTGAATTCCTCATGTGGGTACTGGTGTCATTAGGTCTCTGAATTCAGTGTAGTTTCTGTACTTGAATCGTCTGTACAGCCCTGGGAGGAGACAGGCAAGAGCCACGCCCAGACAGAGAGCACCAATCACACCCAGTACCAACGCCAGCACTGAGACTGCAATACACATCATATAGTTAGTTACTTCTCAGTTCCTATACTTGGCCACGCAGATAATATGTGTGAACCAACTAAATAATTTTGCCAAATGTCCTTTGTTTCAAAGTGTGGCACACACGTACCGGTATTTCAAACTTCCATGTAAAAAGAATGACATACATAGCATTAATATATTTCATTGTCTAAGCTTTGACTAAATCAAAGAAAAAAAAAAACTTCATGTCCCACAAACTAATAGGGCAATGCATTTTGTGAAATCTATGTGTCCATTTGATATGAAATTTGTCACTAGGTGGCACCCCCTCCAGACATGCTTCATGTCCTTGGGATGCAGACACTCAGCTTTACCTGTGCTCCCTGTAAGATTCTTCACAAATAACCCTCCAAAAATTCAAGGTGGGACATAATGCAACTGTAAAATGGAGCAGATTCATTGGGTATGTGTACTTACTTCCAGCGGTACCAGCCGGGGCACACACACAGCCTCTCTCATCAGTGCCATCTCCACAGTCGTCGCGTCCATCACAGCGCCACTCCTTGTGCAGGCAGATGCCATTATCACACTGGTGGAACTTGGCGCACTCTGCAGCAACAATATTGTACTCTGTAGCAACATTATCACACTCTGCAGTACAGTGGTCCCCGTCTTGAGAGACCGCTCCTTGGGCAGGTCAAAAAGTGGTCTCTCAAAACAGGTGGTCTTTCATTAGAGGTATAATAACATGGAAAAGATAGCACAGTGTTCTGAGAAAGTGGTCTTAAAAAGATATGCAGTCTCTCATTGGAGGGGTCTCTCAAGACAGGTACCACTGTACCAATATTAAACTCTGCATGTTGATCAGCAACACCACACTCAGCAGTGATAATATCATAATCTGCAGCAACAATGCCATGCTTTGCAGCAATAATATCACACTCTGTATCTCCATCCAACTCCACACCATCAATATCACACTCTGTATCAACAATATCACACCCTGCACCACATTTAAGCTGCCCTGAACATTTTATCAGTCAGGAATATAAAGTCTTTGCAAGAGCGAATCCAGGCTTCTCTCTTGCACACTATTCATGACTATTTGACATATGTAGAAAATGTGTTCAAATTCAGATGATATCTGAACTATTAAACAATGTTATCATATGTAACATTTTTACTCTTGGTATTTGCATTATTCAGTTGGTTTATGTTTTTGAACATAATGATTAATTGTACTCACACAATGATAGCTTTGGCCTTCATCACCTTTGTCAGAACTGGGTCCAAAAATGTGACCTCACTTCACTCTCATGTCCATGCTACACTAATATCCAAATATGTCTGAGCAATTGATACTCACTGAGTATAACAAATTTAAGATACAGTGGCCAGAAATTGCAGCACACTGATCAAGTTTGCGAGTGCAGACTCCAAAGGTACTCCGCCTGCCCACTCCCTACCCCCCCCCCCCTGAAAAGGATCTGTTTTTGTTGCAGAAGAAAATCTGTTTTTGTAAGGACAGAACACGTCAAATTGGACATAGCATTTACAGGGCTTGCTGCAGTCATTCAGGCATTAGCCAAGTGATAATATTTCTTTAGTTTGGCTGAGGAAATTTAGAGACATCCAATTCATTCTCATAAAGCATTGCACACATTGATTTTTTTTTAAGTATTTGCATTTACTTTCAAATTTGACTTGGAATTTTCTGCATATTTATCCAAAATCTTTCTTTTCTTTTTTAAATATTGCACATGTCAATCTTCCCTGATAGCATCCATATCACACATCTTTTCACACATGGCAGGAGAATTTTTTATTCATAAGATCTCACCAAAAATGACAAAACTATATGTAATAGTGGTGCTTGCACCACTGAGGCCGGGGACCACTGTATGAACATGGTACAGTTTAGGGCAGCAACTATTGATGCATGCTAGAAGTTCACATTTCCAGTGCATTTGGGGTGGCCTCAATATAAGGTGAATCACTTTAGCAGGAATAGTGTCTTACCTTAGGAAATGTCAATGAAAACTTGGGCATGGTAATAAATCTTTGAACATAAAATCCAGCATTCAGAAGAAAATAAGTAGCTGTGTGACCTTGAGAAGTGGGTCAAGGTTACTCATGTTGGAACTTAACCACGTCCCTGCAGAAGACTATAATCATTTAAAATCTAAAAGCCACAAATGAAAAAGATTATAAAATATTGTGTGGACACTGAGTTTCACCAAAGTGGCTGTGTGACATCAGAAATTCGGTCAAGGTCACTCATGTTTGAACTTCACCTTGGCGGCTGATAGAAAACTATGATGATGTGCAATATGAAATCCCTACAGCTTGAAAACTTCTCAAGTTATCATGCATACACCAAATTAACTAATGTGGCTCTGTGACCTTGGGAATCGGGTCAAGGTCACCCACCTTAGAACTTCAGGTAGCCCTTATAGAAGACTAAACTCCTGTACAATATAAAAGCCCTAGCTCAAAAACTTCTCAAGTTACCATGTGGACACCAAATTCACTAATGTGTCTCCATGACCTTGGGAATTGGGTCAAGGTCACCCATCTTAAAACTAAAGGTAGCCCTTATAGAGGACTAAAATCTTGTGCAATATAAAAGCCTTGCTCAAAAACTGCTCAAGTTATCCTGCAAAAATGATCCGGACGGATGCATGCATGCATGGATGGACAGAACCCGAGATCACTCTTGGGGACTCGCCTTCAGCGGTTCCCTAATTATCTTTTTGTAACACATCATTAACAATGGCTGGTTCAGTGTATATTCACATAGGTGAATACTCAGAATCTGATGCTTTTTTCTACATTTAGTGCTGAAAAGCTGCCTATTAGTTAACATTTTTCTCTGATGCCCAGAGTATTCAGTTCATGCAAGCATGCCAAATGTTGTTTGCATAGCTGCCTCTAGGGCTTCAGTCAAAGTCTGCTAAGCAACGTGGGATCTCAAAATACCTTGAGGTTTGAAGGTCAGCTTGAAGGCAAAGCCTGTGGCAGAGCTGTTCTGGGGTTTCTTGAAGTCGTATCTGATCCACAAAAGATTGACACGAGAGAGACGCTCTGCATTCTTGCCATTCTTTAGCTGTACATCCACCGTTCTGGACTGCACGGAGCCTCCATCACGAATGGTCACCAGGTTGCTGCAGGCAAAAATTATGCTATCAGCTGACAAAACTGGGTCAGATTATCCTACAATTGTTCCGATTCATCTTCGTTGCACTGGCGTACTCTGGGAATAATTTGGATCAAATCCATCCCAGCCTTCAGCAGACATCATGTTTCGAGCATGAGGAGGGAAGTAGCTCAATCTCCTTAGTCTACACATAATCATCATCTCAGTGCCACACTGTTTTAAATGCTTTAACCCTTTCCCCCTTGAATTAAGACTGATTCAACAGCTTCCCTCGGCATGGGTTGGGCAGTAAGTGCCCAACCCATACCAAGGAAAGCTGTTGACCTGGGTCATGTTGTCTTGACAGGTCTCAACCTCAATTCTCAGTCAAATTGTTTTTCATTGCTGTTGAAATCAGTTGAAAACGCTGAAGCAGACAACATTTGACCACTGTCCGATTTTGGCTGGTTTAAGAGGAAAAGTGTTTATCTTCCATTATCCATTTATGAAAGCACACATGTAATGCTGACGTAAGGATAAACCAGCAATAAAAACCATTATCTCAGCTTATACTTTGCTGTCCCACAGTTCCATATGTGTCAGAGAGCACATGCCAGGTGTGTTATTAGATTGTACGTGTATGTGGCATGCCCAATATATTTGTGTACGCCGATTTATAAGATTTATTATTATAATGTAACCTGCATGAAAAAAAGTCACATGTAGTGAAACATCATTATAATGATACCATCTATTGCCTGCGAAATGTATCAAATATCTAAGTTAAAATGTGGCAAATAAATAAGTTAAATAGCAAAGGAACTTGGCTTTAACCCCTTGGAATTTGTGTCATTAAGTGAGTAGGCCTATGTTCGATATCTGAGTGTCATTTTAATGAGGTTTAAACACAATCACATGGTTGAAAGTAGCTCTCCCCTCCCTCTTCAAGTGTAGCTGATGTGACCCAGAGAGTCCACCTCTTAGCTCAATGGTTTATTTTCAGTTTATTTTTGTTTGAATGCCATATTGTTGGGTCCTGATGCTGTACATGTGAGCATCAAGTTTCATCAAGTTCAATTCAAATGTTATAAAGCACAAAAATGAAAGTGTAATATACAGCTCATCTCTCATGGAGGGAGGAGGAGCAGGAAAATGTTAACTGTAAAACCCTAAAGGATCTTTTTGAAATAAACATTGACTCATTTATATGGAGCTTGCCTGCTGAATACCATCTGACGAAAAACTTACGTGGTGTCATTGTTGACTGCGTAATGCTGTACCTCATAGCTGTACGTCATGATGTTGACAGAAGTGTTGCTGCTTGCTGGCCTCAAGGGCAAGGACACCACCCACATACACGACAAATTATCCTTGACTGCAGACGGGAAGCCGGGCGTGTTGATTGACTGACCAACCTTGGTGATGTTTCCCCCACAGGCTGCAATGAAGTTGGAATTTGATAAACTGACCATAAAGATTTTGTTAAAAAAAAAAGAATGGTGGCGAATATTTTTACTTGAAAGACGATCAGGTTGACTTCTTGTTGTATAATGTTGATAGGTCTGTATTTTGAAATTTCAATTCCAGTTGGTTCAGCTACTTGGTGGGACAGGTGATCAGTTTGGACTGACGCATAGGGCAGTCTCAAAGTCAAGTGGAATCCAGAGCCATTCAAAATAGTTACATTTACAGCAACATTTTTGGACAAAAGGGCAAAATGTATATAAAATCACAAGGGAATAAAGTGCTTTTAGAGTTCTACATTTTGACAGGCATCAAAGCAGCGAGGAAGCTACCCACCAGCCACAACAACCTCTTGTGATTTTGCATGTGCCAACATTCTTGTGTACCTTAATAATAACGAATTGATTGAACCTTGATCTGTCGATATAATAGATGTTTGAAATCTCAAAGCATGATTTCCTTCAGTTGATATTTACTAAATTGACCCAAATTGTAACTCACTTAAAACCTCAAACGTTGCATGGAAACCTTTCGCAACAGCCAGGCCTGCCTCGATGGACTTGGAGGAAAACTGTACCCACAATTCATCACCAGAAGTGATCACATCATTGGGAGGAAGACTTCCTGAGTAGGTGCCAAGGTCAGTTTGGGTCACATTAACCTTGGTATCATTTCCGACCACATACTTTGTATACTTCACACTGTGCATTGCAGTGGAATGTTGTGCTGAGAGATTGAAGTCAGGGAATGCAAGGTATAGCATTCCAGTGCCGTTGTTCTTACTATGAGACAAGGTCCATTGGCACTGGGCATTAAGGGGGTACAGGTTGGGGTACTGGGGAGTGGAGATTGAACCCTTGGTAGCATCGACTTTGCCTCCACACCCTGAAATGAATACAAATTTGCAGTAATTATGTTTGACTAGTTGACCCACTTGTAGATTGGAAATTTGTTCTCTGCTCAAGTCATGCCAATGAGACTTTTTTTCTATTACTTTGTCAGTTGCAATATTTTTTCCTAAGATACAAATTGTCATTCAGTGTCTTGAGAGGCAAAACTGGGCATGCTTTTTGTTTCCTTCAAAAGTATTTAAAATGTTACAAAACCTTTTCCTCTGACACCTGAACAATAGTACATATTCCAAAACACGACCTACACATGCATTATACATGGTACATATCATCCAAATACCTTCAACACGTGTACCTCAGTCCACTGTACAAGTGTATTTGGTAAACACTTAGCTCTGTAGCTTGTGCTCTACCTGCCCTGTCCGCAGCTGAAGCATGACTTGTGCATTGAACCCTTTCAGTTTGTGACTGAGTCAACAGCTTTCCTTGGTGCACTTTGGGTGCAATGCACCCAAAGCGTGTCGGTGAAAGATGTTAACCTACGCCATTATACACTCTGGGACACTAGGTATGTGGGTAATTTAATGAAAGGTCTTTACACAGGGAATATGAATCTAAGCATCCTTATTATACCTGAGCTCAGTTCATCTTAAGTAGTTCAACTTTAGTCACAGTTGTCACTGAAAGATTTAAATGACTATATCAGAAAACGTATCGAATGTAGACTTGACATATGTATTCTGACATTTCAGTGACTCTAATATGGTGCCTTCCATGACTGTAACAATAGTTTTGTCTTCATAAGAGTCCCTCTGTCTCTTTTATTTGCTGTGTACATGTGTTTTCTTAATCTAAATTTTTAATTTTTGGTCACACAAACTTGTCCTAATTCCTAAGTCCTTTTGGGCAATCTAGAAACCATACACTTAGAGGCATTCACATTTAACATTTTCCAGTCTGAGTCAACAGCTTTCCTCAGCGCCCAGAGCGCGCCGAGGAAAGCTGTTGACTAACCGCCAATGGAAGATATGACATATTGGTATTCATTGGAAATGTCTTTTCATGAGGAATAAAAATATGAAATCATTATTATTGATATTATATCATCTGTGTGAGTCCGCATATATGTGGACTCAGACTGCAAAGTGTTAATGCAAAGTGTTAAATACATGGGAGTGCTGTTTATATGAGGGGAATTTAAATCCATAACTTCTGGCCATTCCAAAATTCCTGCATCACCACTTCAAAACTCATATTGCGGATGATAGCAAACTGAGATATACAGAGCACTTAATACTCACCTGGATAGATCTGGAATGAGGAACTCAGCAGCAGCTGCGATTCACCGGGTACCACATTGGAAGTATTTGGGGAAGGATTGATTGTGGTGTAGGTCACTCTGCAATGAGAAGAGCTGTGTCAATTTTACACATGCTGCTTTGAACGATGCCAGGCTAATCCATCATGTTGACCACTGGATGTCTTCCATGAGCCAATATATGTCAGGTTTCCCCTCAACTGACACTTTTTATCCCATTACACTCAGATCATTTTGCTTCCCCTGCTGATGAAACGAGCTCATTCTATTTCCCACACTGGTAAAAAGACCTCAGTTTACTTTACATGCAAAGAAATGAGCTCATTTTACTTCCTATGCTGGTAAACTGACCTTGTTTCGTTTCTCATGCTGATAAACACAGCTCACTCTACTTCCCACACTCAGTCTGATCAACAGATTTCTTTATATTCCCCATGCTCACTTGAGTTCCTTTTATTCTGTATGCTGATAAACTGACCTCATTCTTCCCATGATAATAAACAGACCTCTTTCTATTTCCCATGCTAATAAGCAGAGCTCATATATATATATATATATATATATATATATAGGAAAGCTATGACAATAGCAAGTTTTATGGCAGGAAAGCACATGTGTGATTACAACGTGGTTTTCATTGTTTGTTCCACATTTTTAGTAGGCTTTTCATTCCTAAATAAGTCGCCTAATTTTACCATTTTATGAAGGGAAATGTTACCAGTCAAAGGGTGATTATTCTCATGAAACAGCATCTAACAATAAATAGATTTTAAAAGGGATGGATTACATGGCCCCTGCTATCTTTCATTTTAGTCTGGAACCACCATGTCCGGCAGAAAGCTGTCAAAGGGCAAGAACAAAGGCAAGATGCCCCTTCAGAGAATGGCCACAAGGTCTAGAAATATCATCCGCCGCCCAATAAGACTTCGGGGGGGCCACTCCCTCACCTCAGCAACCTTCTACATCGCAGCAACCATCGCCACCTGGGCAACCCCCTTCAACACCGACAAGCCATCCACGGAGCTCCGATACGAACATTGCTGATTTGGTGGCAGAGGGTATTCAGCGTGGTGTCAGACTGGCCCTTGAAGCCATGGCAAAACAGGCCACGCCAGCCACCAATGCCACTCAGACAACAGGTATTACGGATATGGCAGTTTACCCAGAAATCCCCCCTGCCACTGTGACAAGTCCCAATAATACTGCTAATGCTGCTTGGTTTCCCGATCAAGAGGCAATGGAGGTTGGAGCAGCTGAAGCTGCATCCAATTTCCACATCCCCGTAATCACGCAAAGGTCAACCCAATTTTCGGTCAACAGGTCTATCCACGCCAGGGTGCCTGCTAAGCTGCGGCAAAAAATCTGGGCTGGGGAATATATAGACATGGCTCTCTTGTTGAATAGGGAAGACCATCACTTCAAACTGGGCACTTTCGACAATGGCGGGGACGTCCCCCAACTGGTCTGGCGGCAAACCAAGCAGCGCTCCCTGTCCCTGTCCGAATGGACAGACGCCTTTCAAATTTATATGTCAGTGGTGCTGGTTAAAGAACCAGGAGAGGCATCAAACTTGTTAAAATATAGCAACTTGATCAGGCGCATTGCAGAGACGGGAGACTGGCGTTATTACGATGAGTCTTTCCGTCAGATGAAAGAGTCGGAAAATTTGAGATGGGATGAAGTTGATAATGTAACAATGAACATTGCCACTTCTAGGGCTATGGTTAAGAAAAGGGAATACCAAAATTCCAACCAAAGAAACCAGCCCTTTCGTGCCAAAGGGAAGAAACGAGCAAACAGAATCCCATACGGGTTCTGTTATAAGTACCACAATGGCACGCATTGTTCAGGCTGCACCTACAAGCACTCCTGCTTTAAGTGCTCAGGGTCACATCCCATCTCAAAGTGTCCCAACAAAGACCAAAGAGACCAGTCTCCCGTCTCCAAAGCCAAATCATCGCAGTCCTAAACAGTCATTGCCAACCCCAGTTAACGTCAACAATTTTAGAATTTTGCTCAATGGGTACCCAGAAATTTAAAAAAATTATATTCTAAACGGTTTCATGCATGGCTTTCCTATTCATTACACTGGTCCAAGACAAGGCCAAAATTGCACCAACCTAAAGTCGGCAAGGGACCAACCGGACATAGTATCAAAAAAACTAGAAAAGGAAATTGCCGCTGGTCGCATTGCAGGACCATTTTCACACAAACCTTTCGAAAATTTACATCTCAGTCCATTAGGGCTGGTACCCAAGAAAAATGGTGACTTCAGACTTATTCATCACCTCTCTTTCGCAGAGGACGACACGTCCATTAATCAAGGCATACCTCGGGAAGCCGCTTACGTACAATACGCTGGGGTTGACGATGCTGTTAGGCTGCTGAAATCATTGGGGAGGCACACTTTTATGGCAAAAGCTGATATTTTAGATGCTTTCCGCCAGCTTCCAGTCAAACCCGAGGACTACCCTCTCCTGGGGTTTACCTGGCAAGGGCAATATTATTACGACAAATGTGTCCCAATGGGTGCATCTAGCTCATGTTTAAATTTTGAAACGGTCAGCTGTGCCATAGAGTGGATCCTCCTGAATAAATTGAATGTGCCAGCATGCTGCCATTGCCTTGATGATTTTTTGCTTCTGGGAAAAACTGAGGGTGAATGCCGTGAGGCCCTCCATAAATTTTTGCAGCTGTGCCACACTTTAAGTATCCCAGTGGCCCACAATAAAACAGTTGGCCCAGAGCAGATTTTGACTTTTCTAGGCATTGAGCTGGATTCCAATATGATGGAACTTAGACTCCCAGCAGATAAAATACAAAAATGTTGTACACTTTTGGAATCCAGCGGGAAAAGAAGGAAAATGAAATTGAGAGAAATACAATCTTTGATGGGGTCTCTGTCTTTTGCCTGCAAAGCCATTCAACCTGGGAGGGCATTCTTGAGACATATGATTGACCTCACACTTAACATTTCAAAACCACATCATTTTGTGTCAATCAACAAAGCGGCGAGGGCAGACATGCTGTGCTGGCTGCAGTTCTTACAACATTTTAACGGTCGTGCAATGTTTTTAAATGAGGAATGGGTCTCTAGCAACACCATTTCACTTGTAACAGATTCAGCAGCCTCATATGGGTTTGCAGCCATATTTGGCCCAAGATGGTTATATGCAACATTCCCAGACGCTTGGGCAACCTTCAATATAGCATTTTTAGAATTGGTTCCAATAGTAGTAGCACTGTACGTCTGGGGTCCTCTGATGAGAAACCATTCCATTCTCCTTTTAACCGACAACGAAGCCCTGGTGGCAATTATAAATAAACAGTCATCCAAAGACTCGTTAATAATGCGTGGCGTACGAAAACTAGTAATTGCCTGTTTACAGTTTAACATAAGGGTGAAGGCGCGGCACGTCGCAGGGGCCGCAAACATTAGAGCCGATGCGTTATCACGTGGCTGGATTCAAAAATTCAAAATTCTCTCTCCACAGAGTCACGCCACTCCCACCACAATACCGGAAGACCTGAAACCGGAGAACTTTTTGCTACCGTCGAACAACTATTAACCTCATCAGTGGCCCCCAACACAGCAGTTTTGTACCACAGAGTATGGGAAAGTTGCCAAGAATTTTGTTATGAATTTGGCCTTGGTGCCCCTTGTCCTCTGTCTCCAGCCACACTGGCTCTTTATGTGGCTTTTCTCTTCAACAAAAATTATGTAGCAAGCACTATTCAAACTCACCTGGCTGCCATTAGTTTTTTACACAAAATTCAGGGGTTCCCTGACCCCACAAAAGATTTCGTTATACAAAAATTGATAGCAGGGGCACACAGGCTCCGCCCATCTATAGATAGACGCTTACCCATAACAGCCCCTATTCTAGCAAAATTGCTCCATGCAGCAGAAATGAATTTCTTTGGGTATGACAAAATTTTGTGCCAGGCAATGTTTACATTCGCCTTCCACACATATGCTCGCATCGGTGAAGTTACCTGCACGAACAAATCACAGGTGAACAACACCCTTCAATTGGATGACATATCCATCATATTTCGTAATAAGCACCCATCCGAAGTGAAAGTAAAATTCACTAAATTCAAACACAACACCACAGGCCAGCCCCATAACATAAGCTTCAGGGCCCAATCAGGCCCCTTCTGCCCGGTATACTTATTCATGAAATACTTAAAAAACAGAGGCAGCTCCCCAGGATGCCTATTTTTAAATAAAAATCAGGGTCCCATGACTCGACAGTCCTTTGACACACAACTGCGAGTCTGTCTGAAATTTTGTAACTTAGACAGCCAGTATTATAAAGGGCACAGCTTCCGTATTGGAGCGGCATCCTGGGACGCACAACTAGGCATTCCCGATAGTCAAATCCGCCTGCGGGGCAGATGGAAATCTGATGCATTCAAAAAATATATTCGAGTTATTACCAACTAACAAGAACAGGGGGCACTACAGGCACTTGGCACATTGTATAGTCTCATTCATATGGGAGTAAAATGAGGGGGGGGGGCAGAGTGTAAGAACCTGGCCCAACTGGGATGGCAGGCGCTTGTCTCAAGAAAGGCTTATGGAACTTACACTCTTACCCCCTTTTCTTCAATCATCTGTAACAAAATAAGTGGGTTTGTACCACTAGGGAGCCAAAGTATGCACTTTCATAGGCTCAAGGGAGCTGCAGGCGCTGTTTCCTATGCAGTCTTGAGGGTGAATGCTTTCGGTCCCCTACTTTTCTCTTACATTAATTACACTGATTTTAAGTAATCAGCAAGATACGAGCAGGGAAAGGCATGTGGCTGCCTTGGAACTGCAGGCGCTGTTTCCAATGAAGGCCACATATATACTCTCTGGCTCCCGTCGTTCAGCCATCGACATCCATCTATTCGACAACTACAGCAGCGAAAGGGGGTTGCTCAGGGATATGTTAGTTCATCGCATCGAAAAACTGTGGATTTGTGAAAGACGAATTCAAACCCACTGTGGACAGTGACTAATTTATTGCATTCAGACTCTATGAATACGGAGTCTCGTGCACCAAGAACTAACTTGAGTCAAACTGACAATATGAAAATGATTTCATAATGGCTTATATTTACATTCTTGTGTATATATGTACATAGCTGTACATTAGTGATGCACCTGTGTCTTGAGTGGGGCAGTCCCAAACCTGCTGCCACAGCTTTAGTCCTTGTGGCACTTTTTAGCCCTCACTTTTGCTGTCATGTACTAAATTTCATTGGTGGCTGCCTGGGGGGTTGTCGTGATTTTAGTGCACATATGCACAAGCAGTGTTTAATATAAGTTTACAGGCACCCCTAGCAAAAGGCAGCCACTCTGGTTTTAAATGAGTTTCTAATTTCATATACTTTAATAAAATTCGTCCAGTAGGCACGTTGCCTGCTGGACATTTACAACACAGTCCATTGTCTTTGTTCAGTTCCTGCAAACGAGCAGACACAGGTGCATCATAGGGGTAGTTCTCTTAGTTAGGTCTTGCTTGACTAGACATAAAGGAAAGCTATGACAATAGCAAGTTTTATGGCAGGAAAGCACATGTGTGAGGTGGAGGCTGGGAGTAGTCGCCCAGCAACAGGTAGAGTGCATCACGGGTAGTTGCGCAAGCATGACATAACCCGGGAAAGCATCCTGATTGGTCCTTCAGCACTTCCTTCCGCGTGGGTGCTGAATTCAAATTCAGTCTTTGTTCATCAGTCTAGTTCTCATCTCCGTAGGACACGGAGCAAAAGCTGATCGTTTCCTAAAGTTATAACATACTCAACCGTTGGTGTTTCAATTTTCCCTCCTCCACCCCAGTCTCCTCCTGCAAATAATACTAATGGGAATTAACATATATCTCAAGGCATTTTGCACAGTACTTAACAAACAGATGACACTGTGAAACATCGTTCACTGAAGTAAGAAATTTCTGGGTTTTTAATGCGGAGAAATCGTTCTTACGCTTTTTCCCCAGAAAATCTGTACTGCAATTATATATAAATACATACCGGTGTATATGACACTGAGAAACAGTATTCACTGGTGTAGGCACTTTTTAGCCCTCACTTTTGCTGTCATGTACTAAATTTCATTGGTGGCTGCCTGGGGGGTTGTCGTGATTTTAGTGCACATATGCACAAGCAGTGTTTAATATAAGTTTACAGGCACCCCTAGCAAAAGGCAGCCACTCTGGTTTTAAATGAGTTTCTAATTTCATATACTTTAATAAAATTCGTCCAGTAGGCACGTTGCCTGCGCCCTCACTTTTGCTGTCATGTACTAAATTTCATTGGTGGCTGCCTGGGGGGTTGTCGTGATTTTAGTGCACATATGCACAAGCAGTGTTTAATATAAGTTTACAGGCACCCCTAGCAAAAGGCAGCCACTCTGGTTTTAAATGAGTTTCTAATTTCATATACTTTAATAAAATTCGTCCAGTAGGCACGTTGCCTGCTGGACATTTACAACACAGTCCATTGTCTTTGTTCAGTTCCTGCAAACGAGCAGACACAGGTGCATCATAGGGGTAGTTCTCTTAGTTAGGTCTTGCTTGACTAGACATAAAGGAAAGCTATGACAATAGCAAGTTTTATGGCAGGAAAGCACATGTGTGAGGTGGAGGCTGGGAGTAGTCGCCCAGCAACAGCTAGAGTGCATCACGGGTAGTTGCGCAAGCATGACATAACCCGGGAAAGCATCCTGATTGGTCCTTCAGCACTTCCTTCCGCGTGGGTGCTGAATTCAAATTCAGTCTTTGTTCATCAGTCTAGTTCTCATCTCCGTAGGACACGGAGCAAAAGCTGATCGTTTCCTAAAGTTATAACATACTCAACCGTTGGTGTTTCAATTTTCCCTCCTCCACCCCAGTCTCCTCCTGCAAATAATACTAATGGGAATTAACATATATCTCAAGGCATTTTGCACAGTACTTAACAAACAGATGACACTGTGAAACATCGTTCACTGAAGTAAGAAATTTCTGGGTTTTTAATGCGGAGAAATCGTTCTTACGCTTTTTCCCCAGAAAATCTGTACTGCAATTATATATAAATACATACCGGTGTATATGACACTGAGAAACAGTATTCACTGGTGTAGGCACTTTTTAGCCCTCACTTTTGCTGTCATGTACTAAATTTCATTGGTGGCTGCCTGGGGGGTTGTCGTGATTTTAGTGCACATATGCACAAGCAGTGTTTAATATAAGTTTACAGGCACCCCTAGCAAAAGGCAGCCACTCTGGTTTTAAATGAGTTTCTAATTTCATATACTTTAATAAAATTCGTCCAGTAGGCACGTTGCCTGCGCCCTCACTTTTGCTGTCATGTACTAAATTTCATTGGTGGCTGCCTGGGGGGTTGTCGTGATTTTAGTGCACATATGCACAAGCAGTGTTTAATATAAGTTTACAGGCACCCCTAGCAAAAGGCAGCCACTCTGGTTTTAAATGAGTTTCTAATTTCATATACTTTAATAAAATTCGTCCAGTAGGCACGTTGCCTGCTGGACATTTACAACACAGTCCATTGTCTTTGTTCAGTTCCTGCAAACGAGCAGACACAGGTGCATCATAGGGGTAGTTCTCTTAGTTAGGTCTTGCTTGACTAGACATAAATATATATATATATATATATATATATATATATATATATATATATATATATATTTATTCCAGTAATTATAGCTGTATCATCCAGAAAAGGTGGAAGATACAGACTGGGTGATAACCCTGTCCATATCACCACAGTGCAAAGGTCACAGAGAACTACTTTCCTTCTAAATTCTTGTAGTTGGCGCACGTCAAGCATGTAGTTTTCAAATGACCCAATTACTGGATCCTGCGTTACAGTTATTCATATGCAAAGTCTTGTTTGATGAAATAAATTTTGAAACTGTTTTTAATAGTCTTTTTTTGTATTTAACGATGAAAATAAAATTACAGCTATAATTACTGGATAAAAATAAAACCAGCCGCGTGGAGGAGACTCATCAGCAGACTGGCCTCGTTCCCGCGGCGGATCACTCCTCGTGCAAGCACTCGGAGTGATCCGCCGGGGGAACGAGGCCAGTCTGCTGACTCGTCTCCTCCACTTGGCTGGTTTTAATATTATATATCCCATGCTGATCCATTGAGCACATTTTCTTCCCCGTGCTGATAAACAGAACTCATTTTATTCCCCATACTGATATACCAAGCTCATTTTCCCCATGCTAACAGACTTCATTCTATTCCCCATGCAAATAAACCAGCTTATTTAATTTCCCATACTGACACACAAAGTTCATTCTGTGGGATAACTGATATTTTAGCTTTCATCCTGTACAGGAGGTGGCGCTAGTGTCTGAGGGGACATGGAATGGAACCCTTGCTCTTGAATCATGTACAGTAACTATAACTGTAATAACAGCCCCAAACATATGGTGTGTTTGCAGTAGATTCAGTGACTTTGTACACTGGCTATGTAAATCTTTTAACAGAATATGACTGACTTGGAAAAACTCGTGTGTGGCTCTTTCCCATCAAATTCATAGTTCTTTTTTTTTTTGTCCTTGTAAAAAAAAAGCAGTACTCTGATTGTGTTTTTGTACAACTCTAATTCAAAATATTCTCTTATGTCAGAGAGTCTTTCAACAAACACTGACATCAGGATGTGTCAACTGTGTGTTATAACCCTTTCACCCTTCAAGTAAGACTCAGTCAACAACTTTCCTCGATGTGGGTTGCAATTGGGTGCTAAGTAACCTAGTCACACCAAGGAAAGCTGTTGACCTGAGGCATGTTGACTTGGGCTGGTTTCATGGGCAAAAGGATTAACTCAATCTGTCCAAGTTCAAGACCCTGGTCTGCAGCTTTTGTTTTTGCCAGGTAAGTCATGCTTCACCTGCCCCGACAGCATCTGCAACATGACCTGTCTAGCAATTACCTCCCCCTCCCCCACCAAAAAAAAAGACATCAATGTTAGCCAAGGTATACTTGTACATGAGAGGAAGCTCTTTTATCAAGGATCTTACATGTACAATTTTGATTTTAAATCTACTTCAATAGTACAAGTCTATGCGTCAATTTTTGCATGTGACTCACCTGACTCCAGCACTCTGTGGAATGTACAGCAGGGGTATAAATGCTAGCTTTTTCTGATTGGTCAATTCTAGAAGCTTGTACGACTGGTCTGAAGAACCACGGTATACTGTCACCAAGCTATGTGGCCCCAACAGATACTGGTTTATCTTGACAGCAATAACATCTGTCAAACATGAATAATCCTGTTGTCAATGCACTTTGCACTTATGACTTGCAATAACTGTCACTGATGACAAGTTAATTTTGTCAAAACTATCTTTGTATCTTTTACATATTTATTCAATTTCTAGCCCTGCACAAAGCAAATTTGGTCTGCATGGATCACTGACTATTTCCCCATGCAAACAACGTTAAACTACACTCATGGCAAGTCTCTTTTTTATGCTGTGCTGGTCAGGTTGAAATTAACCAAAAGGTGTTTAAAAACATGTACACCATTTTGTAAGGCTAAAAATACATAAAAGCATTTTACCTGAAAAAATATTCAGCAGTTATGAAGCAATTTAACAACTAAAGTCTAGATGCGGACAATTTTTCATCGAAACATACAAACAGAATGATCAAATGACAAAAACCTGGACTACATACAGCTATCTTGCAACTTATTATCAATGTGTACAGTAAAATGTTCTGTGCACAAATTTAGCACCTCAAGAAGATATTTTTTCAGTGTGAAAAAAATGCACAAGAGAGTTCCCAAGTGCAGAGCTCACTCATAAACAAGTGTATTGTTTGATAATTGACAAGAATTTTAAAGTGGAAAAGAAGAGTTTGCTCAGTAGTAGACCTTATGTATGTATGTCTATTAACTCATTCCATCCTAATGATGCCTTTTCTCGCTAATATCTAAATGTCATCTGCTAATTGTATTTTACTAATTTAGGGATTATTTTTCAAAATTTTGGAGGAACCTTGCATGGAAGATCATTCCAAATTATATGCCCATGGTCAACAGCTTTCTTTGGCGTGCTCTGGGCGCATTGTGCCCATAGCGCGCTAAGGAAAGCTGTTGCCTCGGTCTGCTATCAAAGTGGAATGAGTTAATAACCATATATGTATCATGTATAACAAATTAGGCACTTTGCCCCTGAACTTTTTTTCTTTTATATGATTTATCCAATTTCTTTACAGCCAATTTATCTTTCTTACAGTCACACTATATGAATTCCCGCCTTCTCAGCAGAAAAAAGATTCTTGCTTTCTCCACTCCATTTTGAGTAAAAGTATAAAGAGTATGGTGTGTTTGGCAGGCAATATAAATTGATATAATGCCAGTTAAACTGACACCTGCAATATCATTCAAAATATGGCATGTTGGCATGCTGTGGAGAACAGTGAAGTGAATGTAAAGGACTCACCATTGCCTGGCTTTGATGGGATTTGCCACACAGCTTGGGCAGGGTAGTCTGCCCTTTGCAGGTTGTATGCCCCTGCTTGACCCAGTCCTATTTGATGTAACCCTATAATACACAACATGAAGAGGAATACACACTTAGTTTCACGCTCTACAGAGTGCTGGCAAAGGTACAAAATTTTGTGAGCATGATAGAAATTCAATAATAAACAGGACACAAAATTGAAGTCTGTTAAATATTCTTTCATCTTCGGCAGCTCAAAACACAGGGGAAATTTATCCTACTTTTTCATTTTATTTCCTACATATTCTGCTCTATGCTTTTTTTTATTTTGCTTCTTGCCTTTGTTCTCATTTCTCTATCCAGTCACAAAGTTTTGTGACATTTGATGCCTCATAAACAATATATTTTAACACAATATTAATGCATGATGCATTTCATTTGCTTAAATTTAATCCAGATTTCTTTTTTCTTGCTTTTTCTTGGTGTGGAAATGGTCTAGTTCCATAATCCCTTTTCTTTGGGGGCCTTTTTTACTCCTTTTTCAACACTAATGAGTGCCCTTTCAGATAACTGCTACCGTGCCATCTTCAAAGTCAGCACAGACCACAATCACTCCAAAAATAAGTCAACAAAATTTGTGAAATTATATAAAACAGCGACAGACGTAACAAATTTGCAAAATTGTTACAAATACATATGGTCACAAAATGACTTTATACAATTCATGCTGGGATCTGCTGCAAGAACTGTTTTGGTGTATCATGTCATTCAGCACTTAAGTTTGATAACATATTATAGTTCCATTATTATGCATGCTGCAAGCTTGTAGACTCTTGATAAATTAAGATAAATTGAACTGTTGCCATGTCATTTAAACAGCACTTAACTGTGGGATCACCCCAAAAGCATACTCTTGGGAGAGCGGACAGACAGACACGAGTGATCGCGTGAGCTCTGTGACCTTTGGTCAGAAGCGCTAAAAACAGAAACCACACCGCTTACTGATACTTCTGATGGAAAGTAACAATTAACCCTTTTCCCCTTGAATTAAGACTGAGTCAACAGCGTTCCTTGGCATGGGTTGGGCACAGTGCCCAACCCATGCCAAGGAAATCTGTTGACCTGGGGCATGTGATCTTGATAAGTCTCATGTACATTTCTCAGTCAAATTGTTTTTCATAACTGTTGAAAACACTGAAGCAGACGACATTTGACCACCAGCCGGTTTTGACCGGTTTAAGGGGGGAAGGGTTAAGTTTTGCCTCTGGGCTCTGCTTCCAGAAACTTCAGACACCAGACGCTAAATCTTAATATTTCCCTATGTGAAATATGAATAAGGGCACATCACCTTTTTCTATGCCCTTGAAAGTGGCATTGAAATAGTTGCGAGTGGTGTTTCCAGCAGTCATGAAGTTCGTTGCTACAATGAGCATCTTGTTGTCTGTGGTAAACACCGGGAAAAATGGGACGTCAGATCTGCAAACATAATACAAGTGTGGTAAAAAAAAAAACACCTTGTAAAACAAAATCAGCTCTCAGGGCTGCTAGTCATGACCTTGTCCCATCCATCCCGGTTTCATTATATTTGTCCCAGAATTGTTCTGGTTCTACAACTTTGAGTCAATTAGATGATTTTGATCAGGCCTTTCATATACTTCAAGCAGGTGATGTCAATGTCAAACAGTATTTTGGTTCGCATATACTTCAACACGTGATGTGATTGTCAGAGGAAATATTATTTTAAATTACATACTTTAGGTATTTTTTGTAATTGATATTACGCAGATAAGTGTATTGATTTTGTCCTCAGAATGTACCAGATAGCACAATTTCGCTTGGTTAATTAACAAATATTCCCAGGAAGGGGGGGGGGGGGGCACACCCCACCCCTGCAGGTGCCCTCTATGCACTTACACACACTTTGTCCTGGATTCAGTCTTTCCACTGTTGTCAGCCCAGAGCCCTCTATATACATATACTGTACCAGTACAGACTTGTCACACAAAAATATACACAAAGTAACCTGTCTAAATGGGCATCCCTTTGGGAATCTGAGCAAGTAAGTGGTTTCTTAGACAGGCAGTCCCTGGAAACAGGTAAAATTAATACAATAGTTGCTATGACATTAAGACCCACTGGCCCAGCACACTTCCACTGAACAAGTTTTGTATCTGCAGGGATAAATATGATGGTTGGAATGACCTCAGGACACCCTGGGCCTGGGTAAAAATATGATGACCTCCAGTGACCTTGATTACTGGTCAAGCTCACCGAATGTTGAAGTCAGCAAAGCTTTCAATGAGATCCTTCTATAGTACAAGTTTCATGACACTAGCTCAATCTGTTCAAAAGTTATTGTGTCTGCTACGGTAAAAGTATGCTGACCTCTGCTGACCTTGAAAAAGGGTTAAGGTTTCTAAATGTCAAACTCAGTCAAACTTCCAATCAGGTGTTTCTACAGTACAAGCTTTATGATAGTAGCTCCATTTGTTCAAAATGTATTTTAACCACAAAAGTAACAGATGCATGCATGCATGGGCACTTAGAATAATTAGGAGGTGTGTGTGCACACACAGGCAGGATTTGTTGTACATGATACAAGTATCCCACAATGCACTGTGCATGCACTTCACACCTTTGTTAAAATGAAGCTTTAAATCAATGTTCGGGCCGACATTTTTTTTCTGTAAGTCATTCAGTTCATTTTGCTGATGCCAAAAAGTTGAAAATACAGAAATCCTTTTATAAATATTTGAAAATGTAAACTTTATTTAGCCCCTGGGCCTAATACTCTGCGGGCACCATGGCTATATTGCACCTACATCTTCATTTCAAAGTTGTGAGTCCTCAAGTGGTACTGATGGTATATATGGGTACATATAAACCTTATGTGATTTTAGTGTCTGACTTATCCAGCAGATGCCACTTTGCTCCACATGTAATCACAGCTTACTTGTGCAATTCCTATGATGGATAGTGTTTAATGTGCCAAGAACAACAATGAGTGAGTCTTTAACTTTAAGTCCTCAGTGACCTTGGGGCAGAAGATCAAGGTCACCCAGATTATGTAATACAAACTAGAAGCCAGTCAGAGACTGAAAACCCCTTTGCCTCTGAAGCATGGGTAGCCCCATAATCAAGATGCAGGGTGACTGGCAAAGTGATGTCTACCAATGCTACATCACTGACCCTCTCTCTACTAAGATCTCTGCCATCTCTATGATGGCGTCCCACCTACAGGTACCTGACTGGGTCTTGGGGATTTCTACTTAGAGTGACATAGTGTTGGTAGTTGTGAAGGGGACTGTCCTGCCTTTGCAGAGGCAGTCTACCCAGCAGTGCAACCAGGGGGCACCATGGCAGTGCCCCTGGGGTGAGGTGACTGGGGGGACCCCTGGTCCCCAGGCAGTGCAGCCCCTTTAGGTCTCACTGGATAAACTACGCATTTGTGCGCAAAAAACCCTCATCTTTGTTATTATTTAATTTTATTATACAGTATTTACTGTTCAATGCAGCAGAAACATATCTAACCACCGTAGGTAATACATTTACAACATCTGATAAAAATGTCATTATCTTTTTGCACAATAATTTATTGTACTATTTGCTGGTACTGCTGTTATTATTAAAATGTTTATAAAGGGATGCAGTTTTCATTTTCTCTTCATTCCATAAAGTGATTTCAGATAAATTATTATTCTATACTTTGCTCATACTCATGCTGCGACTCTTTTCTCATTTTGTGAACTTATTTTGTTGCATTCAATTTGTCGTATTGCTAGATCTGGATTCACCCTATTTCACAAGAATGAATTATTCCTTTATTTTTTTCGTCTGTATGAAATGTTATGGCCAGCTGCAGTAGTTCCCTACAGAAAATAGGATCATAATACGTCAAAGCAGCAGAAAAATCCAGATGTTAGTTCCAATAACTATCGCCAGGTGGCAACACCATGACCACATCTCATAGGCTTTTGTCTGTACAATACTCCCGTACTGTTATATGGCTGTGTGTCCTCAAATTCAGATGTAATGGCCATCACAAGAAATCACTTCCAGACATGCATTCCCTCTGTGACCTTGAGACAGTGGGTCAAGGTCATCCATATTATGTAGTATTGAATTTTCACACAATACAAATTTGTTGTACATTCGGTGAAATTAGCCTTATAACTTCTCAAGACAATGAATTTTATAAATTTTACCAAATAAAAATTAAAGTAATATTTCCTAGTCACCTATAGGTTGTGCCACTAGTATTGTTCAGATTATACATATGTAATGACTTCCAAAATATTTCCACCAAATTTAATAAGGATGCACTCAAAATCAAACACAACAGAGCATTTTCAATTTTTTTACTTTTTGGCCCCTGTACTACATGATTCATGAGGTGGTGCCACCAATAATGCAAGGAATTTAGATTTTCATGCATTCAAAATGTCCAAAAAAATTTCATGAGGCTAACTTAAAAATTGTATATGCTATCCTGTTGGCAAGCAAATGTTTGCGGATGGACTGAATGATGGACAGATGGACAGACACCAGTGACTGCAATAGTTTAGCAACCTATGGTTGGCAGAGCTGAAAAGGAGTTTTAAATAGCTGCTAATTGAGATGGTACTGAATTGGTACACCAGGTATCGCATAGTAGTTTTTTGTCTATGCGCATGTGCCAGTTGCCAAGCGATGAACTGCCTGGGGTCACGCTAAATGCGGCTCAATATAGGTCAGGGAAATCATTACCGTGACAGGGTATTTCTCATATTTCCCATGTTTTCTCATATTTGAAGTACAACCAGGCACCTTACAGTTATGTACTGGCATATTGATATCAGTGTCCACGCATAACTCACAGAAATAAACAAGTTCAAACTTCCACTGTAATTTTGCCATGTTAACCCTATGAGGACAATATGGAGCTCTAGAAAAGTGACGCCACTAGACTGTTCTCGCTTTCGTGAAGCTGCGAGAATAGGACAGTCAGCACCACGCAGCAGCAAAAAAAGAGTACCATCTCAATTAGCAGTTATTGCTGTGAAAATGTCTAAACATGGAAAACCTGTGGAAAGTAAATTAGTTTGAATACATATACATGTTAATGCACAGTATTGAATGCCATTTACAAATTTTCACAGAACTCTGGGATGCCATAACAGAACATTGTATATATTTATTGTGCAAACATCACCAGTCGTGTAAACACAATCACAGTGGTTTAAAACTTCAGATTACAATCATGAAAAAAAAAAAATCTCCAATAGATTTTAGAGTCAGTTTCTCTAATGTAGAAAGCAAAACTTCATTTTAGACTCACTGAGAGAGTAATGTCTGTGTGCAGCGAAAGAATGTGCAGCAAGAAGTGATTTTCATGACAAGAAATGTAACCCACCGGAGCTGAGTCCATTTTTCTTGGTACGCTCTGGGTGCAATGTGTCCAGAGTGTCTCCAAGGAGAGATGCTGTAAAATTTTTCCATTGCATGTGGTCCCTTTCACTCACATGGTCCACATATTTATCATGTATTTCCATATAAGAATTGTATTATTATGCTCCTGACAGCTGACCTGTTCTCACCCAGCATTGATTATAATCATCATAGTTAGTATCCTTCACCCAGAGTTTGCCCACCCAGCATGGACTTCAATCATCACAGTTAGTATCCTTCACCCTGAGTTCATTAACCTGTAACCATGGAACACCCCAGTTACTGATCCACAGTGTATTAAGGATCCACAAATGGTTCAGGAAGACATGTACAAATTTCTCCATCAATCAACAGATTTAATTAGAAAGTGCTACAAATTACACATTTTTTGGAAAGCTAAAAAAAAACATGATTTCTTTTCTGACACAGTAATGTGTTCTACGTTCTGTGTTTGTACAGCAATCATACAGATGCATTATCCTATTTTTGCAAGAAATATGGATTTAACTTTTATATTTATACTCATAGAAACATCAGGTTTGTAGCAAATTCATTGAAACAATGTAAATCACCAAAGCATGTCTTGGATTTGTGATGCATAGGTTATTTTTGTGAAAAGGTCAAGTCAAAGCCCAGTCGCTTTGATGTGTTAAGTGTGAGGTTGCCTATTTAACTTCAAATGTTTATATCTTGATCACAAAACAGTACACACAAAAAACAAAAATAGGGCTTTTAAGACACGTATCTGAACTTTATTTTTTCACAAAATTAAAACAATACTTATTAATAAATAAAATTTGAACCCATATTTCTTTGAAAAATGGTATGATTGCTATATAAACATGGGGCAAAGGACACATATGACTGTGTCAGGAAACAAATCATGCATTTGTTAGCTTTCCAAAACTGTATAATTTGTAGCACTTTTTGTTTAAATCTATGGATTGATGGAATGATTTGTAAATGTCTTTGTGAACCAGTTCTGGATCCTTAACATGTATGAGAGACCAGTGTGTATCACCTATCACTTCATATTTACCCCTATCCCCTTAAACTGGCTGGTTGTCAAATGTCATATGTTTCATTGTTCTCCCCTGTACAGCAGTAACGAAAAACTGGAAGGAGAGTTGTAGATGAGAACTACCAATATATGATCCAGGTCAACAGCTTTCCTTGGTGTATGTTGTGCATGCTAAGGACACCTACTGACTCAGTCTTGATTCAAGAGGAAAAGGTTAAAAAGAAAACAGTCCACGCTTTGAGGATCACAATGGCATATAATGAACTTCCTCCTCCCAGTGACTGTGTAAGAGATCCTTTTCTCATTGTTCCATGGACAGGGTGTGTCATGTTGGAACTTTCCCATTTCACCGGTTACCAGTGCCCCCTAGTGACTAAGACTCTTAAACACATTTGCCATTACAACAGGCATCACCATCTTCAAATCCTCATGAGAACACAGTTTCAGACGGATGCTAAGCAATGCACTGCAAGAGTACCATAGGCACATTCAATGGCATGATCCAGTGTTTTCATTCTCATACTCAGTATGACCTGATGTCACATCATTTAAACAACAAATATGCACCAGTGTATGTTAGTGAATGAGTGTGCTGATCTGATCCTCAAGGTTTGTTCACTCATAGATCATAACAGAACAGCCCAGTAACAGACCCAAAATGCTGTGTAGATTCATTCCATACCAGTCCTCCTTTTTTACACTATAAAATCTCCAATTAAGACCACCTTGGTAAAGAGACCGTCTTTACAGTTACTATGCCCATCAATTTACAGTCCCATTTTGGTCATGCTTAATTAAATTACATGTACATCATCCCTTTCAAGACCACTCCCCTATTAATACCAGACAGTTTCAGTTTTTCAGTCAATCTCCATGGAAAGATTCCCCTGTATTTACCTGGGATGGGTACGAACCTCTATCATGTTTTCAGATCTTCATACAGGGTTTGAGTTTTTGTTTCAAGTACCAGCATGCCTTAAGTCTTAGGGCTGTTTTTTCTTTTTTACTTTCTTTTTTCATTGCTTTGCATGTCATGATTTGCCAGGCAATGGCAAACCACGGACTGAGGTCTTTATCCCATTTAGTGCCAACTCCAACTGAAGTCAAACTACTTAACTCATTCCATACCAGTCCCTGATATTTACGTATATTTACCAAGATTTAAGATGACAATTGCATGTTTAAATTCTTCATGAAAAGAGCTTTCATTCAAGTACCAAAATGCCTATTCTCTTAAGTCAGTGGTTCTGGCACTGCCTGGCAAGTCATGCTGCAGCTGCCGCAAGGGCAGCTGCAGCATGACTTGCCAGGCAGTGCCAGAACCACTGACCAAGGCCTGTGACCATATTATGGAATGAATTAAAAAGGAACTGCTCTGAATCATAATCAGGATGCCAGATTCATGTTCTTTGTAAAAAGATCATTCACTCAAGTACCAGTATGCCTGTAGTTACAGAGAAGATAAGTCCAGGTCAACAGCTTTCCTCAAAGTTTTGTGGGCACATTGCATCCTGAGTGCACACTGGAAAGCTATTGACTCAGTCCCAAATGTGGCACTGAAAGAGTTAAAATCACCATAGTATTGATAATATTAGAGCATTAAGTTAACTCTTTCAGAGCTGAGCTGCTGAGTCAACAGTTTTGCTTTATGTGCTATATGGGCACGTTGTACCCAAAACAGGATAAAACCTATTGACCTGTACCAATAGGAACTTATCCAGGACAGCAAGAATGCTGGAACTTGACTGAAAGGTCTCTTTATGAGCAATTTGAATTTGCAATCACTTTAATAATTTTGATGACCCCAGCTTTCCTTGCCCTTATACTGACAGAGATATCTGCATGTTCATGTGGATATTCCAAGAGGCATGACAAGTTGCCAAGTATAAGCAACGACCCATATAAATATATCAGTTCGTCTGAAGTTTCCAAAAAGTGCCATCATCCAGGCTAGAATTAAATTATGGTTCAAACTATGGCACATGAACAGTGACCCTGTTCTTACAGGCATAGCAAGTCAGGGAAAATGGTAGCCTTACCAGCTGGGAGTTTGTTAATAGATGCCACACAAGGCAGTACAGTTCAAAGGCGCAGTTTCTTTATACAAAAAGCCAGTTCTCAATTGATGGTGGCATGCCATATCTTTATGTGTGGCAGAGCTTTCTTTAACTCATTCCATACCAGTCCCTGATTTTTCAATATATTTACCTAGACTTGAGATGACATTTGCATATTTAAATTCTTCATGAAAAGAGCTTTTGTTTAAGTACCAACATGCTTGTAGTCTTAAGTCAGTGGTTCTGGCACCGCCTGGCAAGTCATGCTGTAGCTGCCACAAGGGCAGCTGTAGCATGACTTGCCAGGCAGTGCCAGAACCACTGACAAAGGCCCATCACCATAGTATGGAATGAGTTAATGCGCTACAGTGAAACCTGTTTTCAAAGGCCACCCCTTGGAGTTACCAAACCATGGTCTCTCAAGACAGGTGGTCTCTCACATGAGATATAAATAACAAGAGTACTGAGCAAAGTATCTTTTAAGGTGCCCTTTCAAGGCAGGTGGTGTCTCACTGGAGCTTTCTCTCAAGACAAGGCCATAGTATAAATATGAATATATCTTAACTCGCAAGCAAGTTGTTCCCATGCAATTCTGTCCTCAAGTTTGCTATTTTTTACATTCTTATCTCAGGGATAGCAGGGGAATAAATGACCCTTAAGACTGCAATACACAACCCTTAAGACTGCAATACACAACCACTGAGCAGCACTTACGTATCATGCAATTATGTACAAAATACTTGGCTCACCCCATCCAGTTGTTATAATGAGTGTTGTTCCTGCAATGAAAACCTTGTAAATTTAACCAAATACACACATGCATGCAAATACACAGTCACACACATTAACACTGTCACAACCAATCACAACAAAACTTGTGCTGGTGTAAATTATCATGAAGACTTCACATTCATATTCCTTGTTTATGAAAAAAAGTTCACTCCAGCAGCACCATAACTGGGCTTCTTAATAAACATAACGGTCCAGGTCAACAGTTTTCCATGGTGTTCTGGGTGAACACACCAAAAGGAAAGCTGTTGACCCATTGTTAGCATGGATTTGGTTAATCCACGGGGCACATTCACATGAGAGACATTCACACTTTTCACACATATGAAGCCAAAAACTCATGGTTATTACACTAAAAGAAAATGAATGTGCCTTAACAGCAAACTGCTAGGCTAGTAAAGCCATTAGATAAATAACAGCCTGCATACTAGATTGCAGTCAACATGGATGGGATTAGTTTTATCTTTTTATTTACTTATCTATTTTTTGTTTTGCTCTGTTTTTTTTTTTTTGCGGGGGGTATTTAAAAAAATAATATTTTGTTTGTTTTCCTTTGACAGCCATATGTCCACCTGTTTAATAGTAATTTGGGATATGTACAGGATATATTCTTCTCTGGCATACATCTGGGATAACAGAGCAGAATATATTCTGATACAAGTATACCTGGGATGTTTACCTTTGACTCAACATGTATAGTGTTTCCCTTCATACAAAAATGTGTTTACATTATGCACAGAAATTAACTTGTCGTTCCCAACTTTGAACTTAAAGAGATTCCCTGGAAATCCCAGAGAAATTCATAATTTTCATCTCAATGACCCACTGAATATACTGGAGACTGACGCGGGGAGGATAATACAAAAAATTGATTGGATAGCTGATAAGCAGGGCAAAGTTGATAATAGATTGTCTAATTCTAGTACCAATTTTAATTTTAATGGGAAGTCTTACCACCCAGTCCACTGCTGTGTGGTTGAACCTACCTGCTTCTGGGTTCTGTCTGCCAACAAAGAAAGATTTTTTATTGGCTGCTATCGGCAATCAATATTGGATTAGATGAAGGAAGTTTGACCACGGATGGTAATACTACATTTCCACATGCCCATACTCCCAGAAACCCTCCACAGCATCCTATTTGACAATAGTAGCATCATTTTTGCCCACATTTGGGGTTCAATAAGAGTTTCCATCAGGGTCATTGAATTTATGTGCTTAACTTTGCCTATATACCTACGCATGCATTCACCAGGTGAGCTTCATTGTATGACAGTCCTCACGCATGTAAAGCCTGTCCAATGGTACACATGCGTGGGCACTTATGCCTGGAATGCCACAAATCTGTTCTCTTCACAGATAATTCCCTTTTGTGTAAGAGTTTCATGGTTAAAAAATGAAGTCCCATGAACTTGGAAATTTATCTTCACCTTGAGGATAATTTCTTTTTTAAAGGAACAATTTGCACGAGAGTTCTATTTCATATCATGCCACAGGTCAACAACTTTCCTTGGTACAAGTTGGCAGCCAATCTGTGTGCACGATAGTCATTGACTTCATCTTAACTCTTTCAGGTCCACCTGCGACTAAAGTTGAACTACTTAAAATGAACTACTCCTCGTAAAAAGACAGTTCATACAATTGCTCGTATGCATGTAGTTGTGTAGTATAGAATAGTCCAGGTCAACAGCTTTCCTGGGCACACTTCTGGTGCATTACACCCAAAGAGTGCTATGGCAGGCTGTTGACTCAGTCAAAAATATAGCATTGAAAGACAAAGAGGATCAGGTTTGGGGGGGGGGGGGGGATTACCCATAACGCTAGGTAGGCTTTCGGCATCCACCAACCAGGACTTCAAACAGACATTTTGACAATGAGGTGTTACAGTGTAGGTTTAATTCTCACCTGAAGTCTGCCACCAGTGGGTCCTGTATGCTGAAGCCATTGTAACACTGTATGGTGGCTGTGGGGTACAGTAGCGCATCCAAGAATTCCAGGTATACCTGAAGTTGTGGAATAACAAGTCTGTGATCTTAAGTAAATTCTGCTTTTGGCCATGATATTTCCAGTCAGCTAAAAGACGATATGAATATTGTGGTCCTTCCTTTGAGAGGCTATCCCAAGTTCAGGTCTAAATGTGGTCACATGAAGCAGGTGCCCTCTAATTGGAGGTTGATCCTAGAATGACTTATTACCTGTTACATGGGCATTAACATGGTTCTTTCTTTGACAGAAAGGGGGATTCAGAATGGGACAGATATTTGTATCTGCCACATTTTGGACCCTACCAACCTTTTTTATGTCAAAGAAGGTTTAAAACTGTCCCAAGCAACTAAACTTCAAAGCTCTTGACTCAATTCTGTTGACAATTCACAAGTTTAACCCCTTCAGTGCCAAATTTTGGACCAAGTCAACAGCTTTTCTCAGTGAACATTGGGCACAATGCGCCCAATGTGTGCCACGAAAAGCTGTTGACCTGGGGTATTCTCTCTGGAACTATACATATACTGGTATTTGACTGAAAGGACTTTTTACAAGGAATACAAATCTGGAATCTTAATGATAATTCAGACTACTTTGACTTTAGTAGATGGCTTTTAAGATGTGGTTGGCAGTGGAAGGGTTAAAGCTAGACTCATAGACAGGTCCACAAAGACAGCAGCTCACAGGAACCGCTGTGAGGACATTTACTTTAATTATGCCTCAGGGGCAAATCTGCACATGTAATTGGTTAGCTGGGATTGGGACACTTTTTCCTTTCTGCCTCAGTGAAAGTACGGTCTCCCTCCATGTCCCACCAGATAGCACCACAATTCTGATTGGCATGGGAAACAGGCTATCACAATGTACCATGACCTACATGACTGTACCCAGCAGATAACACACACAAAGCAAGATGGCCCAGGGAGGAAGGTTAGCTATACTGGGTGATGCACAAATTTTGAGGTTTTATTGTAAAATAAAACAAATAACATCTTTGGCTTTGGCGGACATGAAAACTTGTGAACATTCAGGATGCGCTATCAACCTTTTACTTTGCATCAGGTTGACAGTCCATCCCCCAGGTTCACAATTGTTTTTTTTTTTCTGACGCCACAGCCAAGGATGCCATTTGTATACTGCTCCTTAGTTAAGAACCTCCACTTACAAATTCTCTGATGTGCTGCAAATTTTGGTCCCTTTTCATAAATTGTATGGTCCTGTATATGCATGAATGATGCAACTGTTCAAGCCAATTTACTGAAATAGGCCTATAATTTCAAACAAAACTTTTTGCATTCTGTCATGGGAAAACTAGATAAAGCTTGTTTCCCCCTATGGACCTTTGCACTTACGTTTTGGTCTCTTTTGGGTAAATACGAACTATAAATTTATATTTTTCAGCTATACATACCAAGGAACATTGCCTTTGGTCAGAATTGACTTGGATTTGTTTTGTTAGGACTACGGTTTGGATTTGGTAATGACACTGTCTAATTTCAATGGCACCTGGACCATAACCTGCACTGAAGGGGACTACTGTGAACCAAGTCCTTCAACATTTTGGTATGGGCTGAGGACTACTGGGAACTGAATCCTTCAACACTTTGGTCTGGGATGAGGACTACTGTGAACTGAGTCCTTCAACACTTTGTTCTGGGATGAGGACTACTGAGAACTTAGTCCTTCAACACTTTCGTCTGGGATGAGGACTACTGTGAACTGAGTCCTTCAACACTTTGGTCTGGGATGAGGACTACTGAGAACTTAGTCCTTCAACACTTTCGTCTGGGATGAGGACTACTGTGAACTGAGTCCTTCAACACTTTGGTCTGGGATGAGGACTACTGTGAACTGAGTCCTTCAACATTTTGGTCTGGGATGACGACTTCTAGGAACTGAGTCCTTCAACACTTTGGTCTGGGATGAGGACTACTGTGAACCAAGTCCTTCAACACTTTGGTCTGGGATGAGGACTACTGTGAACGGAGTCCTTTAACACTTTGGTGTGGGATGACGACTACTAGGAACAGAGTGCTTCAACACTTTGGTATGGGATGAGGACTACTGTGAACCAAGTCCTTCAACACTTTGGTCTGGGATGAGGACGACTGTGAACGGAGTCCTTTAACACTTTGGTGTGGGATGACGACTACTAGGAACAGAGTGCTTCAACACTTTGGTATGGGATGAGGACTACTGTTAAGCTAGTCCTTTAACACTTTGGTATGGGATGACGACTGCTGTGAACTGAGTCATTCATCACTTTGGTCTGGGATGAGGACTACTGTGAACTGAGTCCTTCATCTCTTTGGTATGGGATGAGGACTCGTGTGAACTGAGTTCTTCAACACTTTGGTCTGGGATGGGCATTAGACACAATGAGATCATTGAGATGTGATACCAGCATGTACCGATGATAATATTGGAAACATTTGACCATGTGATTTTGTTCTGTGTCGACATTTGCAAAGTATGCTCCATTTTTCTATCATTGATGGTTATTCTCAAAAATAAATATGAAAATAAACATTTAAAAATAAATTAATATATTTTTCCTTTCCATGCAGGAACCTCATTTTGATTTTACAAAACAGTAGATGATGTGTCCCAAAAACATGTATACATATCACAGGGAACTGATTGCATCTTGGGATACACAAGAAATCAAGGACATTTCCGGTACTGTATGTTATGCTTTTGTGCATGTTTGAAAAATCCCCCACTCCCCTGCTTTGTGAAATATTCCTCCATTTAACAATCAAACTAAAACTCTCTACAATTTTGTATGCATATTAAGGTTCTAAATATGTCATTATGTTCCACTTCAATATTAAATTAGCAAAAAGAATTTTTCCCTGGGATACAGCACAAAGCGAAGTGACAGCACTCCCCTGTTCCAGACACTTTTCCTGCACCCTGCACTTATTCTAACAAAATGCAAGCTGCCTTAGGTTGTGGTTTCTGATTGGCTGGAGGGTGTGTGGGTTCTATTCAATACACACTTAGTTCATTTCATCTCTCACTCTCCATTTTGTTTCATAACACAAAAGGGTCGTCTATTGCCATGCGAAAGGTTTGACAGTGAAGTTGAAACTGGTGGAAATCACAAGCTCAATAGGTAAGGTCAAGATCAACTGGTTCATGTAGGTTCTCAGTAGAGGGCTCTGTAGGCAGGCAGACCAGATATGTGTATTTCCATTAGTTTCCATTGTAATCTGCACCTATGTAAATTTAAAACCCCTCTACCTAGAAACACCAAATTTCTTGTGCTAAATGGTTGTACATAGCTAAAATACTCTCGTAAGTTTGATAACTTTTACTGCAAAACTATTCAGAGCATTGAATGTTACTTTAACATAGAATCTTATAGGAAAACAGACCTCTAGCCTGCAAAAATTTTGTGCATTGGGTACTGTATTCAGCCAAATACACATAAAATTGTTAGCTGTGACCTCTCTTATTCCAGTCAAAGAGGGTTCTCTTGCCACATACCTGCATTCCATCTGGGACAGTCAGCTGAAAGTAAATCTTGTCTGAGGCATCCTGCAGAAACAGCGAGTCTTCCATAAACAGAGACTCCATTCTCATCAGAGACATGTTGGTTCCATTTGGGGCAGGGGTTGGGGTTGGGGTTGGGGTTGGGGTTGGGGTTGGGGATGGGGTTGGAGTAGGTGGCGGTGGTTTGTTCAGATGTATCATCCCCTTATTGACAAACCCTCCACCATGACCTGTATAGAGGGAAAGAAAGAACCCATTGTAAACACCGCGCAATATGGATCTGAAACCTTGTTTCAGTTGTCAATAACATGGCAGGAGGTTAGCTTGAATCCATAAAAATAAACCTTAAATCCTTTTGGTAAGTCTTAAAGCAAGAAGAAAACATTTTAAAAAAGTATTGAATTTTTTACAAATTACATGTCATTCAGGATGTAAGAAATTCAGTTTGAACAATTCCATGAAAATGTATTATCCATAAACAACTTTTCTGCACTGAAAATAACAGAAAAAAAACTGACTTCATATCTCCAGTTTACAACAGCAGATTGTAACCTCTTTGCAGTTTGTGTATTTTCATGTTTCTAGTCAACTTCAAGTTGTCATTGAAATAAAAAATTAATGCCATTCTAGTCTTTGTCCCATATTACAATATAATGAACAAAAATAGGAACAAAAAAACAAAATCATTGATAGAAATGTGATGAGTTTTAATTACCCACGACAAACCTGACCAGAAATAGAAAGTCACCAATTATTAAAATCTACTGGCTTTTTTTCCAAAAATACTTTTATCATTTTATATGGAATATTTACAATTATATCAAAAGACGCAAACTGATAATACCTTAAAATCCCACACTGTAGAGAAAGTCATGTGTGCGTTGAAGTCACTCGAGTCATTCACTTACTTTTGACAGTTACCATTAGGGAGAAGCCCTTAGATATTTCCAGTCCATCACTGTGAAAGTCAATCCACAGGTTTGGTCCACTGGTCAGCAGAAATCCATCTGCAAGTAAAATCAAACACTATTATCTCACATAGGACTGCAAGTTTTCTTCGTTCAAATTGCCACCAAATGTCTAAAGTTGTACTGTTATCTGCTTCCTTTTTTCTTAACTGTCAAATTAAGAATAATATGCAATCAGTTAACAGATTTCGTAAATGCTGAATATGACATGGTTTTTGGTTTTTGCCGACAAGTATGACATCATGGTACTGCACAAATGAGAGACAGCAGGCATTTTCCTATTCTTTTTATATTGTGGTTTACAGGCCCACTGAGAGAAAAAGTCATTATTGCCCCTGACCAAAAAGCAAACAAAAAAAAAAGACCAACAGATCAAATTTCCCCCCCCTCCCAAAAAAAATCCAGGAAATGATATAAAAAAAAAATTGCTGCTCATACAGAATGATAGTTTCTATTTAGTAATATACTCAGTCTGACCACTGCACATTGTTTCATAATTACATAGTTGAGTCATTTTAATCCATTACACTTAACACACACCACTGCAACCTGTTGTTTTAAAAATGCTTTTGGCTGTATCCTCTAGAAAACTCCAGCACCACTCCAAATAAACTTTATCTCCAAATGCTAGTACCTTTAAAAATAGTGCACCTTTAAACCAATATACCAGCACAAAAAATACCAAAATTAAGGTTTGACGTTACCATCAAACCACAGCTTGCAGGATTAATACTCTTCTCTTTGCATGATCTATGCTGCCATAGCTTTCAGAAGAAAACTTGCTTTTAATGAGGTGCAATCCCTTTTCCCCTCATCCACGCCTGCCATTGGCCAGTTTTCAAAGAATATATGCAGCAACTAGACAGGTAGATTTGCTCCGCTGCAAATCTGTCTGGGTGCCTTCAAAATGAGACCAGTTTGAAACGCTACACTTTGCCACTGTTCAACATAATCTAAATTTTGTGAATTAGCCTAATCTTTTATATAGCAATGACTGAGACACTGAATCCATCGACACATGGAAAGCATGCTTTTCATGGTTTTTGTCTATATCAGCGCGGCAACTTTAATTTGTCATCATGCATCAACATACCATCCTTACAGGATTTTCAGAATGTGGCTATTTGGCTATTGTGTCTCTTATCCAGGTAGTTGGCTATTGTGTCTCTTATCCTAACTGTAAAATTATGAGCAGAGCTCACCAATCCAGAACAAGTAAAATTCCAATCAAGGCCAGTAAAATGTCAAACCACTTGCTCTGGGGCAGCCCAAAATTGGCCAGGACAAGTGAGATATAATAGGGGACAAGTAAAATATCAAAACTTGTGATGAGAACTGTTAAACTCAAAAAACAAAAAAGAAAAAAAAAAAAAAAAGTGTCAGCCCTTGGATGGGATAATATGGCATTAAAAACTGACCTATGTCAGAAGCCTTCCCAAAGGTACCCATTACTCTTCCATTTCTTGACGCCCCATCTTTCAGCACAATTTGATCAAACTCATCTGCAACCTCCAAATCGGTGAACTGTGCCCACAGTGTTTTGCCAGGTGGTCCGCGTAACACCCAGCGACACTTGATGTTACTGCCGAACGGGTACTTGCGTGGATAGCCGGGGCTCTGGACTGAAACTGTGTCCTTCACCTCTACATATTTGGTACATTCTACAAGCAGGAAACCATATTTTATAATGTGACACACATTTTTGAATGTACTCTAATAGACAGAATGATGTAAACTTTAAGTGGTCAGCAGGAATAGAAGTTTTTTTTCCCATCAATTTTGAGTCAAGATTGATCTTTGCCAGTTTGTTTAGCCGACTCTCAGGTCACTTTTGTATGTGGCTGGTGCCCTACAGGTCTGATGAAATGACACATTTGATAATTTCCCTCACTCGTTTCCATCCTCCACTATTATCGTTATAATCTTGGCAATTTTTTCACAGCAGCTATAACACTTTCTACCAATTTGGCCAAAATACAGAAAGAAAATTTTCCATTTTTTTTTTCGATTGGGTCAAAGGTCAGCATTGCCTGACAACAGACCTGCCTGTGATGTCATGTATGTGGCGGAGAACTGTGCTGGGTCCTGGGCCATGGATAGTTCCATGGTTATCATCAATGAGGCTCCAGACGAAAGAACATCTTGCATGGCATCTGTTTACAAAGACATCATATCAATATACTCATTACATGTACAGATCAAGCATTTATTTGTTTACACTTAAAAAAAATAAATCTATTTTTCTTCAATCATGCAATCATGTATTCTTACACATTACACCTTCATTATGCACCCGGGATCATCATCATCATCATCACTGCATACAAAGTCTGCCGCAATTACATGGTCCACATTTCCAAATTGTGCCAAAATTACAGCAACATCCACCACAAAGTGTACACTTTTTGAATACAAGTTTACACTTAAAAAAAAAAAATAGTTATTGAATTTAAAGATTAGTTTAAATGAAAACTTGCATGTATTATTAAAGATGACTGGGTCAGTCACATTGTCCCCGTCATGAATTTCCAGTGAGCCTTTCCCGATCTTTAGCGTGGTGAAGGTCAGAGCCAGTGTGAGGGCGGTCTGTGCACTTGGCGCGGTGATCTGGTACGCACAATTCAGAGATCCAGCCTGCTTCACATAATATGGTGCCCTGATGTTGCCTGCCCCACTCTTTATCTTGAGTAAACACCCGCCTGGAGAAAAATAAATAAACAGTGTATATTGTGCATGTATTTATACATTACAGGTCTAAGACTGACATTTTACATACCACATATCGGAACTGTCATCTTTCTAAAAAGGCTGGACACAGTGATATCAAGTGAAGGGATACATCTTGACGTGTATACTATGAAACACAGATCACATGTAGGGACATATCAGGCATTTTCAGCTGCTTGCAGGAAAATCCTTATTCATTACAAAGAAGTTTCATCAACCAACTGTGTTGAGGCAAACTCCAACTAAACATTATCTATATCCAGTATAATTACAATTTACCTAAAAGACAATGCATGTTGCATCCATTGTCAGAATGCTGGCTACAGTCTAATAAACAAATCACACTGACCCCAATATTAAAATGCAGGGACAGATCTTGGCATTCAAAATTTGTAGTCAAATCGGGAAATAAAACTGTAATCACCGCAGTTTTAAATTTACCTGACTATTAGATAATTCATATTAAAATAAATTGGCCCTTTGCAAATTTCTTCAGCTAAATGAATAAAACATCAGCATTTGGCTAATTGGCTAATGGTACCAGCAGTCCCTGAAATGAAAAAGCTAAATGAGCCCTCACAAGTATGTTTCGTGTATATTTCACTATAATTCAAACTTAACTCTTCTGGGAAGATTTCATTTGAAAAATGCATAATCATATGCCATTAAATACACTTGCATGGACATATAACATATCTAAGTATAATGTGTCACACATGCATATGTGTGTGTGTGTGTGTGTGTGTGTGTGTGTGTATGTGCATTGTTTGTTCTCAAAATAAGACTTGGTTTAAACATATTTTTATTTCATCATTAAGTTTATGAATTACATATTATGAGTGGCAATTGGGGGAGGAGGGCTGAGCCCTATATTAACCCTTTTTGCAGAAAATAAGACAACGAGTAAACAGGACTTTACAGAGGACACACTGTGGCTGCATGTGCGGGCAGCTCAGAAGGGGGTATGCCTGGTCATGTAACGATAACAAACAGGAGAGAACACCCACAAGTAACATGGACAGACAGAGGGCGCTACTCCAATTAAACGTTCGTACTATAAGACTTGTGGAACACAGACCTTGAACAGTTGGCAATACAAAGCAAAACAATTTTCTTTCAACAATTGGTCATTTGTTGGCTTAGTGAACATGTTGAAGGTGGTAGATTTTACAAAAAATTCTTATGAAAAAAAAAAAGTATCTGATTACCTTCAGTGCTGTAGTTGATGTGGAATCCCCTGGTGGCAGGCTGTGGAACATCACCCTTCGGTCCACTTTTGAAGACAATGGTGGTATCCTTACGAGTGCCAATCACCACAAAAGGATCTGCCAGTGCAAGAAAAGAGATTATGAAATCACTGGCATAAAAGAAATCAAACACGCCTCTTTATTTTTTACCCACTTTTTAACTCTTTCTCCTTGAATTCAGACTCAGTCAACAGCTCTCCTTGGCATGTGGACTTGGTAAGTCTCATCTATAATTTTCAGTCAAACTATTTTTCATTAGGTCATAGTTATTTCATAAGTTGGATTTAGAGACCGCCGCACTTCAAAATTGGAAAATCTGAATATAACAGCAAATTTGTATTTTATAATTGCAACAAGAAGCCCATGGGCCTAATGCTCTGCTGGCATCGTGGCCATATTGCACCTGTTCATTTCAAAGTTGTGAGTCATCAAGTGGCTTCTGAACATATAACGTTTATGTACATTTAATGTACAAACTGTCCACCAGATGGCACTTTGCTCCCCATGTAATCATAGCTTATTTGTGCAACTCCTGTTATGAATATTGTTGCGTATACCAAGACAACAATGAGTAAGTCCTGAACTTTATGTCCTCAGTGACTTTGGGACAGAAGATCAAGGTCACCCACATACTGTAATGTAATACAAGGGGCCCATAGGCTTGCCTGGTACTGTGCTGACATTGCCATTGAAGTCCAAGCTACACCCTGCTATTACAAAACACCTCTTTTAACTTTACAGGCATGGTGACCTCACCAAAATATGTCACGGTCACTGATTTTATATACAATTCTAGCTTTGAACATGGTATACATCCTATAAAATTGGCAAGACTAATCCAAATTACTTTTCAAGATATGGAATTTTATATCTTAAAACACACTTTGGCTCATAATTTCCATCAAAATCTAGGTGGCACCACTAGTATCATTACCAACTTAAGACTTTTACTTCTCCCACAATTCCACCAAATTTGGTGAAGATCAGCCACAATTAAAGATGCTAGACTGTTCACAAGATTTTCACATTTTGACTGTTATATTATGTAATGTAGGTGGTGCCACCAATATCGAAAGGGGCCTAGATTTTCCCTGTAAGTCCTGAAAGTTATATTGGGCTAACTCTGAAACTGTGGACAGTATCCCACTAACAAGCCAAAGTCTCCTTTGAAACTTAAAAAGCTTCATACACTATTCAACCATACTGACACCGGTATAAACAGGTAAATAGTAATACAATTTTTAGCACCATAAAGTTGTCTAGAGGTGTTATGAGGTAAAGTGTGCTAAGGAATTAGCTGGAAGCCACCTCTTCCACTATACTGGATGATGGTTGAAATGAAAGAAATGTGGCAAAAAGTGAGTATGATCATGGTTTTCTGACTTAAGATGGACTACAGAAAATTCTCTTGGTGGGTTAAGTGAACTTTACCCTGGGTACTTTCCCTTTTACCACTCTAAACTCTTTGTCATTTCAAGTTCCATCTTTACATTGTTTGACTAATGTTCTTAAGTTAGTGTTGTATTTTTTAGGTATTTGGTCATTTCTCTGGAAAAGTTTGAACACAGTTTTATGTAGTTGTTGCTTTTTATAACCTTTGCATTGTAGTTTTTGCAACGAAGTTCTGACTCTATATTGACAAAATTGCTAAAAAGTGTGGTGTTTCTAGTGATATGTATCACTTGTCCGATACAAATTCCATATGCTTGTTTCTCTGGAATGTTTCTTGTCAGATCAGGGTAGAAGATAATATCAAATTTGAACTGGTCTGTCTTGTCAAATATTTTTGTAACATACTGGTTGTTCTTTATTTCTATATCCAAATCAAGGAAAGTAGCTTTTGTATCACTTTCATTTTCCAGATTTAATATAAGTTCTTTGGGATATATGTTTTTCCAATTTCCCTTTATTTCATCTCCATTGTTTAAAGCACACAGGTCATCCATAAATCTTCTTGTGTGAGAATATGATCTTCTTACAGCTGTAAAGTTTGTTTTTGCCAATTCCTCCATCCGTTTTGATTCATACATGTAACAATGTAAATAAAGGTAGGCAATATATGGGGCTGGATCTGTTCCCATTGGTATGCCTAATATTTGTTGATAGACTCTGGTTCCAAAGCAAAAGTATGCATTGTTGACAATATATTCTATCATTTGAGAACACTGTTGCTTTGTGTAAGAATTTCCTTTGCTCTTAAGCTTGTCAAATTTAGCCTCAGCACCAGATACTGACATGTGCCACCTTTGAAAGCTTTATCCAACATTGAAATTAACTATAGGTCTGTCAAGTTAATCTTTGCATACAATGGTGCGAAATCGAAGGTATGAACTGATTTGGCACTATTCTTATTGTTGATTTTGTCAATGTCTAATAGAATATCACTTGTGCTATCTGTAACCCACATTCTATTCACTCCTGTGTACGGACAGACAGACGTCTCTAGTATGTTACACTTATGTACTAAATATGATCGTGAAGTGAGTGTTTAAGGTAATTGACTACAGTCACCTCCTCACCCAAGTGATCAAATAGGAGGATCAAATGATGAACGATGGTTTCTGACTGTAGACAGACTAGCGAAAATCTCTAAGTGGGTTTAAGTTAACTTTACGGTATACCAACTATCGCCCTACCACCACTTCTATGTTAGCCCTGCCTAAATCTATAGATTAATATAATTTATAAGTGTCTTGGAATGAGTGTTGTATTTTTTCAGTATTATTTCATATCTATGTAAACACTTCAACAGAGCTTTATATAGCTTTTTGGTGTCATAGATTTTCTGGCATAGTTTTTTCATCAATATTCTTATTCTTCTTACAAATTCACTTATTTGTGATATGTTTCTGCTAATGCATAAAATCTGTCCAATAACCACACCATAGGCTAGGTTCTCTGGAATGTTTCCAGTGATATCATGATATGAAACTATGTCAAATTTGAATTGTATTCGTTTGTCAAAAATCTTTGTCACATACTCTTTGCTGTCAATCCCTATTTCAAGATCAAGGAAGGTTATTTTATAAATAGGCATACCGATTCCAATGATCTACAGATATGGTAAAGGTACATTCTTTATTGACATTTCAAAATGTTGATTTTTGACAAAATGCCCACATGACCTTGAAAAATAGGTCAAGGTCATACATTTGCAGTTACAAGCAAGGTCTTACAAAAGTCTTACATAGAAACATAATCACACAAAATGTCAATCTCCTAAGTCAAATCCTTGCAGACTTGTTGCATGCGTGTCAATTTTAGATGACATGCCCATGTGACCTTGAAAAATATGTCAAGGTCACCCATCTGCAATCTCAAGCAAGATCATATATAGGAACATCTTCACATAAAATTTCAACTTCCCAAGACAAATCTTCCTTGAGTTATCACGTCACAACGTAAAATCGTCAGCCCTATTTAGACTCAAGTGAGAGAACTCAATTTGATTTCTTGGGTGTTTGACCAGACACAGGGGTTTTGGCAATGGTGGTTGAGCATACAGCGGTCCCCGTCTTGTAAGGCCACCCCAAATGCAGCCAAAAAGTGGCCTCATAAGAGAGGTTGCCTCTCTTGAGGGGGAGAATATAATGGAAGTAACATACTTTCTGCACAAGAATACTAGCCTTTCAAGAAGGGTGGCCTCTGGGGAGAGGGGCCTTATAAGAGGGGGACCACTGTACTTACTTTGTACTAATACCAAAATTACTATAAATTTCATGTATAACAACAGTTACAACTGATACAGGGACTGACATCCCGCTTCCAGGTCTCTCCCTGGACTACATGTACCCTTTGTAGTTTATGAGCATATCAATTTAATCACTATGGTGACATTTTGTAAAATAAAAAATAAATGGACCCATAAATGTATTATCCACTGAAGTAAAAGCTTATTATTTATGAGCAATAACAGTACAGGGCAAGACATCATACACAACACACAAATCACTTGTAAGTGCAGTCCATAGTAACCACCGGTGGGCTATTTAGTGTTCTGTGTCAACTTTTTATTTTCTTTTTGTTCCCCCACTGAATTATGCTCCTGTGATCCTTCATAATGCATAGGAGTGATTCACACTCCATGGTACACCTATTTTGTGATAAAGTTTCCAAACAGACTCACATGTGTGGGAATGTACCTGACTCATATGCAAGAGTACATGATAAATATAACAGGCGAATGCCCTTTAACACCCCTCAACTGCCTATGTCATGTCCCCCGGTGACCTTGAAAATAGGTCTGAGCTTTCCATTAGGTGTTTCTACAGTGCAAGTTTCACAGTGGTAGCTGAATTTTTTTATTGGCCGCTTCGGGCGGCCAATATTGGATCAAGTGAAGGATGTTTGACCATGGGTAGCGATACTACATGGACTTCTGAAGCTCGACCATGGGTAGCGATACTACATGGACTTCTGAAGCTCGACCATGGGTGGCGATACTACATGGACTTCTGAAGCTCGACCATGGGTGGCGATACTACATGGACTTCTGAAGCTCGACCATGGGTAGCGATACTACATGGACTTCTGAAGCTCGACCATGGGTAGCGATACTACATGGACTTCTGAAGCTCGACCATGGGTAGCGATACTACATGGACTTCTGAAGCTCGACCATGGGTGGCGATACTACATGGACTTCTGAAGCTCGACCATGGGTAGCGATACTACATGGACTTCTGAAGCTCGACCATGGGTAGCGATACTACATGGACTTCTGCACATGCCCATGCTGCCAGGAATCCTTTTCACAGCATCCTATTTACAACTGTAGCGTAAGTTTTACCCAAATTTGGGGTTTCAGTGAGAATTTTAACATCAGCATCATTTGAATTTATGTGCTTAATGTTTCCTATATACATGCGCATGCATTCACAGGGTGAGCTTCAGTGCATGACACCCGGGGGAGGCCACTCCCTACTTTTTAAGGTGGGGGTGTGCAGCTCAAGTTTTTCAGAATGACCCTTCATTAGGGCTCCCATCCAACCAAATAATGGATCTTCATTAGGGCGTCAATCACTTTCATAGCATGCGCCCTGTTCATGGGGCTGGAGCGTAAATCGTCTGGTCTTGATTAGGGCCCTTTGATTTTATCAGTGACCTAGGTTAGGGGTCTCAGAAAAATGTATGGACCTTCGTTAGGGAAATTTTGGGAAAATTGATACCTTTGTTAGGGAAAGTACAGGTGAAAAGGCACCCTTCAGAGTGGCACACCCCCATTACGCTCCCTATAGGGAGTAGCCCCCCCCACCACCACCACCACCACCACCGGGGTATGACATTCCTCACACATGTAAAGCATTCAATAGTACACACATGTGCGGAATGCCAGATATCCATTCTGGTCACAGAGCATTGCCTTTTGTGTTTAAGGGTTTCATGGTCAGAAAATGGAAGTCCCATGAACTTGGAAATTTATCTTCACCTTGAGGCTAATTTCCTTTTTAAAGAAGATTTGTTCAAAGTTATCACATCCACAAGGGTAACAGATGGACAGATAAACAGAGGGTGCAATGGACAGATGGACAGACATTATGATGAAGATACCCATTGGATGATAAACTAAGGAGTAAGAAGTACCTTTCACTGTTAAAGATTACTACGTCAGGGTTCTCCCACGAGCCCTACAAATAATAATACTGTAGGGGTGTGATCCTGAAATTACGGCTGTGACTTAGGCTTTCCATAATAAGGTAAAGGATAATAGGGCTTTACTTCTTGAAATTGGCTCAAATTTTGTTAAAAATATGGATATCCCACTGAACTGCTAGGATTATCTGGGGAAAATTCTGCTACATTGCAAGGAAATTGAAGCAAGTGTTGCAGAAGTACTTTTGTAGTAGTTTTGATTGGCACCTGCATACACACAGTGGTGCAGCATTCACTTGTATGGTATCATAGTGTCAATGCCCACTGCAGGCTTCACTTGTTCCAGGCAACATTTATGGCTCATGACCCAGTACTCATAATGGGTGCAGTTTAATTATTGCATAATATTTTTCCTACCTTGTAAACCTGTAAAATTTCCAATAATAGTGGTCTTCGGCGCATTGGGACCATTATAAACAATCAGCATGTCTCCATCATCAAGGTTAAATGATTCCACGCTTAAATAAATCTTCTGGTCCTTTTTCAGCTTGAATTTCCAGACACATGTGAGATTAGCTTTATAAGCACTTGGGTAACCTGGCGAGCTGATGGACCCAGTGTTGTTAGTCAGCGTGTCTCCACACAGAGCTCCTGAAACATCATGTATATATATATATATCAGTGTTATTACTAACTGACAGACTGCGACTACTATTTGATACATAAGACCTGTGAAGTTACACATAATCAACATGTATCACAACATACCTGATTTTTGGTTTTTGTATGCAATAGTTTTGCTCCAATGTGACATGTGATCAGCCAATGTATCTTTATTTCCCTTTGTATCCCATGTCCTGCCAGCCACTGAAACGTTCTTTATTATTCCACATATTTTCTTCAATATTTTGTTCAAAGTTCTGCACAGAATAGGAGATATGCATATCAATTTCCCACCACAACTGCATACCTGATTGCCTAGTCTCGCTTGGTGGGATATGACGAGCTACAGATCGGTACCTGTGGGGACAAGCAGGGTATTACAAATATTTTGGAAATAAAGAATACTTAACAAAAGCAGATGGAATTTTTCTTTTTTAATATATATGGCTCGGGAAGTACTAGATGAAAACCAGTTTGGCATTTGTGAATTTAAATTTCTAAAAAAAAACGTAAATTTTGTGAGAAATGAACATATGGCCCTGTCTGTGACAGTGATGTGACCTGCACATCCCCCGTGATTGCCTTACATCAAAACTGTGCTTGTGGCAGGAATTGTATATGCATAAGGCATATTCTGACCGTCAGTTTTACTGATGGTATTTTTCACTGTGAAAAAATGTTAAGAACATTGCATTTTCAGGAAATATTGGGTAAAAAAAGTGCTGCCAAGGATTTTGTTGCGTACATTTGCCTAAGTTGAAAGTTTCATGTATGCATAGTCTTGTTTTTGTTGTTTTAATTCTTAATAAGTTCTCTGCTCATTTTCCCATCCAATGTCAATGCTTATGAGGGAAACACAATAAATTCCCCATTTTAAAAGCTGCACACATAAAATGAAGGCAAAAACATACACTTTCCTTCCAATTACCAGACCTATTCCACTGCACAAATACTCTGGATAATACATTGATAAAATAATAACAGATGAACTCCCAAGTATCTTCACAGAGAAAGGTACAGACCCGCCCATTTCCTAGCCCAGCTTTATTCATCAATGTACTGGACATAGACCATCACTAGAACCCACTGAGATGGCCAAGTACAGATGAGTGGTCATAATGTCCACTTTATGACGTCATAAAACTCAGTTGGAGCTACGTGGCTTCTCTAATTGCAAAATAGAACATAGCAACCCCTGTTTACGTTACTATTAATACAGCTTTAGCAGCCGTTAAATTTTCAGTGCCTGACGAGCCCCACACAGGGGCGAAACCGGTCACACTTGGAGTGCTATTACCTTTGTGTTGTTTTTACTATTGTTCTTGTTGTGTTCTAACATACAGAGTACTTGTAACAAGTGTCAGTCTTTAGTTATACATGTATTTGAATAAGTCGGAAATAGGAGCAGTAAGCAGTAAGGTCAATGTTTTCCTCTCACAAGGTAAACTAAGAGCCACACTTACCATAAACAAGCTGTCCCGACATCACAACACTCATGACGAGCACACCTGCAAATACAATTGTCAGATGAAAACAAATGGTATTCTCTCTCTCTCTCTCTCTCTCTCTCTCTCTCTCTCTCTCTCTCTCTCTCTCTCTCTCTCTCTCTCTCTCTCTCTCTCTCTCTCTCTCTCTCTCTCTCTCTCTCTCTCTCTCTCTCTCTCTCTCTCTCTCTCTCTCTCTCTCTCTCTCTCTCTCTCTCTCTCTCTCTCTCTCTCTCTCTCTCTCACTTAGTTTGTTCACCAGGTGGTGTGGCAATTTTTTTTTATTTCTTTTTTTTGTGTGCATGTGTGTTTATGCATTGTTTACTTCTTCTCCAGAACCATCGCTCAGATGAGGCTGAAACTTTGTGGATATGTTCCTTGTGATAGATTCAAATAAGGTGCTGACTAGGTGGCACTGCTGTGGATTCCTGTTTTGTAATGTTATTTTTTTTTTTCGATTCGGTACTTATCAGTAAGTGTACCTTTCCTAGTGATTTTTTTCAAGTCAAGTGGCATTCTAACGCTAATTCACATTTAATGAATTTTTCTTAAGGCAAATCTTTGAAATACTTTTAAATGTCATATGCACTCAGGTAAAGTTCAACACAGGTCTATTCAGCTGCAACCTTGATTTTGTGAACAAGCTTAGGTCAGCTGAGCACAGTCTGTTCATGCCGCGGTGTAGTTGGTATAGATATCTTATTTAATGTTGGGTCATTTTAGCAAGCAGGGAAATTAGAGTAAAAAAGGTGGCCATCCGTGCTTTTCAGAGTTCCCTCATGTCTTGGATGGATATATTGAGATAGCGGTGCCTGTCACCAAAGACCATGCTTAAATGAAGGTAAAATGTGGTCTTATGAGAGGTACATGTACAAGCTACCAAAAAGCTGTACCAGGTAAGGTCTGTGCAAAAGTGGTCTCTCATCGGGGTGGTCATTAGCAACAGGTACTACTGCACTACAAGTAAATTGTACATTATTATCCGATCAAAATAACACATTTTTCATGTTATTGGCCAGTTGGATATTTCAATTGGACATTCAAATTGGAAAATCCCATTGGCCAAGTTAATAGGACTATACAGTTGGACCAAATAAAAGTACATTTTGATGAACTCTACACAAAATATACTATGAAATGTAGATTTTTATAGGTGATGAATGCTCTTGATACGGAACACAACACGTTGATAAATAACAAGACATGCAGGCACTCTGAAAAGATTGTTCTTATAGGAGACTTGACCATTACTAGAAAGGGCTTAACCTTGAGATTTCACAGTCTCCAATTATGTGTAAACATTTATATATATTTTTGATCAATAGGTTTGAACTTATGCAGCAAACCTGTAGATAATTTTGAAATTTGAGACACCTTAGGGAATATTTTTTGGTATAGACACAACAATGGTTATCCTTGTTAATATGCAGAATATCAGATTTCTAATTTGTTTTGTTTTTTTGCAATGTTCAGGTACAGATCTGGACCCAGTTCCTAGTCCATATTTGTCAAGCCTCATGTTATTTACAACTTTTGAAGGCACACAGGTAGATTTGCTTTGAAGAAAATCTTCTTTTCTAGTTTTGTCCTGTATTGTAGCAAACTGCAAGTGCACAGAGACAAACTTTACTCAGATTTTCATAATTTGCATGGGCATGTATCCCTATTTTGCACAACTGAGTGACAAAAACAAATCAAAATTGCATTATGACTATGGGACAAGGTATTAGTGAAGTCAGTCACTTGATTGCCAGGTTCATTAATGCCATATTTGAATGCAGGTCTAATATGCTTGGGTATTAACGTCACACTGGAGTACACCTGGCTGTCTTTAGGTGATGCTAGTCAATAATGAATAATGTGCACATAACATGTCCACATGTTGCATCTGACAATTTTATATATATCATGAATATATGCAATTCATATTGTTTCTGTGCTGTTTATTTAGGCTAGTCCTTGTATTAGGTTCATGCCAAAAAAGTTTTTCATGAAAAAAGTCAGCAGTCAACAGATCATTTGTGGTCATATGTGACACTTTTGATGATCAATTTCTTCTTTGGATACGAGTCTGGTTGCGTGATGCATTTAAATGGGGTTGAATGCTGAGTTGGTCCTTGGAGGAAGTCTTCCAAGTTTGAGCCAAGGAACCTAGACTCCTTTGTTGGGCAAACAATCTGTGTCAGGACTATGACAGAATGTGCAATTCTGGACCAGGTCTGAGGGGTCTCTTGGTTTGTTACTAGTGATGCCAATCCACCCAGGTGGTGCTGCAAAATGCGAGTTTGCTTTGCAAGTGAAATGTAGCCCAGATTACTATAATCACTGAAGTACTTTTGACTGGTATTTTTAACCTATAAAAAGTACATTGCATGATGGGAAATGCATAAAAATTCAAGAATAAAGCAATAAGCATCGTGTATCAAGCATGTGATTCACTGTTTTTTTTTTTTTTAAGTTGAGTGCATTGACGAAACAAGGGCCTTTTTACTTATCGTATTAATCTGGGGTGATACTGAAACATGTATCATTTTGTTCCCTAGTCACTTGAAAAAAAAAATGATAAAATTGATATGAAGTTTTCGATAGCGTATCTGACCGGACTTGAGGAAAATGGGCGGTTTTGTAAAGCCGTTTGAAAGTCCCGCCATTATTGCTCACATGAACATCCAAGTAGATGTGGGCATGGTCAACAGGAAAGCAATACATGGCCATGCCTCGAGTCATGGCATAATAAACTGAGGAATTGTTATTTGGCAGGATGCATCTTAATTATTGACAGTTTCCTGCATTGAAATGTAAAATATGTGTGTTTTTTTTCTTCCTCAACACGTTAAAAATGAAAGGATCTTTGACAAATGACAGCGGCACATTACACAATATGTTGTTTAGTGTTAGTTTGGGTGATTTCAAACAATAATTAGAACTTCACCAAGTTACTGTTGTATTTTATCTTTTTTTTGTCATCTTTGATTTTGGTTGGACTTTGACTTGAAGAACATATGGGCATTTTGTAACTAATCAACATTGTGTATACTATTCACACATGCACCCCCTAATGCTAAATTATCCGGTACTCTCTTGTGTTGGAGGTGCATGTTGGTATTTTCTTTAAACCTTTTCCTAACTGTGGTATCTATAAATGTGTCAATTATCAGTCGTTTATCACATCTTTTGTGACAATACAAGTTAATTTTTATGTATACTGGGGCACATTTACATGTGCAAATGTATTGTTCTTTGTTCCCGGAAGTGAATATTTTTGTGGTTTTCCTACCTCTAGCACTAGAGGGTTATTGAACAGTTCAGCACTAGGGGGCCCATGTGTTATTATTTGTTTCCTTCCAAGTTACATATAACAGAGATACTTACAGGATTATTTAGACTTGAGAATATCATGGATTTCACAGAACTGGCTTGTACAAGAAGAAGTAGCTATGTAGTGCCATATTATGTAATAATAATAATAATAATAATAATAATAATAATAATAATAATAATAATAATAATAATAATAATAATAATAATAATAATAATAATGTGGCTCTCCGCTTGTCTGAAGTGATCCTATGTCACTATGTGACACAGGTGGCCTAGGGTAAAAAAAAAAACCAAGAGGATCATGATGATCCTGTGCTCTGCTGACTGGGATCTGCTTTTACAGTATTGGAACACATGGACTGCAGTCTAGATTTGTACAGCTATATACATGTCTGAAAGAGGTTTGCACACCTTGTGCTTTTATGTTCATGTTGTAGAAAATTTTTAACTTCCACACATATATTTCAGTTTAGGGAACATTTATCCTCATACTTTGCAAATAGCAAACAAAATAGCACAGATATATAAACATTTTAACAAAGAACAAATATATACATATGTTACACAACATTGTAATGCAAACTAGATATATATGTAGCTGCTTGCTTAATTGTCTGTTTCGGATAGCAAATCCCTTCATGTGATATGTACATTTGATTCAGCATTTATCAAAGATACAAATTGACAGTGTAGAAAAGGTCATAGTTGACTTTATTCAGGAAACAAAATTGAATAAGGTGACCTGACTTGTCCATGATAGTACATGGATTATCAATTGACATACCTTGCTGTTTCAATGGATGCCAATGTATAGTGGCAGCACTCACTTACAGTCACAAAGTCTGATATCGCATAACTTTGTCAAAAATTAAACATATCCACATTATTTTCGCAAACTTTCATTGTCTAATGTCCAATTATATTTTGATAAAATTTTAAGCAGTTCTAAAAAAATCGCAGCACCACCTGGTGGCCAGAATGAGAACTAGTTGACCCCAGGTGGCCTTATGTGCAATATCAATGACAGACAGACAGACGGATGGACGACGGACGCAAACGGATTCTATAAGCTCTGATGACTGACAAGTCAGCAGAGCTAAAAATCCCTCACATACCCTATCCCCACCTCTGAGGCTCAGGCTTTTCCCATGGGAGCCCCATGGCAGCCCTTACAAGGGCTACCACCATTGCCATTCCCTCCCCTCCCCGTACTCTGGAATTCTAATTTAACCTGTTGCCTTCTAACTCCATTATTTCATTCCTTTTCTCTCAGCATCATACCAGGTAGTGCTGTATATTTTTATTTCTTTCTGAAAATCCTTCCCTTATCTCTCTATGTGCATCTTACCACAACAGCCAAGATGTATGTACATGTAAGATGGCAACACACTTTTGTGCATTCCTGTCTATAAAAAATATGTTTTGTAGTTTTATGAATTCAGTGAATAAGTTGTCATGTGATTTCTTTGAAGTGTTGAATGCAGCATAATTATTATAACAATAATTTTGATTTAAAAATAATGCTATTGCAGACATACTGAACTTTTGCAATTTAGTTGGGTCAGGTTTTTTGAATTTTTAAGTTTTGATGTGCTCATACATTACCTCAAACAAATGGCTGTTAGGCAATCACTGCACTAAGGTTATTGATTATATAAAATGTTTTCACATTCAGGCCAGTCAACAAGTTATTTCTACCAGTTAACTGTAACGAAACATTTGTATTTCAAAAAAAGGGCCTGGCATAGCTATTGTTACTGTTTCACAACAGCTATGAAAGGATTACGGTGGTTTCCTCCCCCTCATCAACTTAGGCCTAATGAATTTACATGTTAAAATAGCGACATTCGCTGGCTTATTTCTCCTATTTGAAACATAAAAACCACAACTTCCTTTGCATTCTACTTCCAGTTTATACTGGTAGCAGCAAGCTAAAAAAAAATAGGGGGGTTATGTGATTAGATTTTTTTTTACAGGTGCATTTGGGTACCTTACCTCCATGATTGACCAATCTGTGCCAAACATGTCTCCAAAAATACACAAAATTATCAAATGATTTGAAATATTTCTAGAGTAGCAGTGCCTTTCTAAAACGCACAGTTGATAAGTATTTCCCTATCCAAAATTATGATGGGACTTAATTTGGGATGCTCTGCTCCTGTGACATTAACATCCAATAGACACAGCAACAGTATTCAGTACGCGATCAAAAGTTGTGGATCAGTTGACCTGACCTTGAGGGGTTACTGGTCCAACACCTATACATGCGATCCCTGCATGTCTGACCCACACTATTTCATAGGACTCGGGTTCATTCAGTTCACTTAGGGGAGCACACCCTGCTTTGTTTACGTTTGGAGCTCAAGCACACAGGGCAGTTTACACGTGGAAGAATCAGAGAGTAAAACACAGGATGTGTTTGGATTTAATGAAAAATAAAACTGGCAGCAAACTAAAAATGCACGTTTCACCACTGATGTGACATTTTACGTTAAAGATTTGCACTGTTCAGCACAATCCATGCTGTAATCACCAGTGTTAGCCGCGCCATCCGTTGTAAACATGAAGGTGTGAGCCAGACTCGGCCATTTGCTGATTGGACAATCAATCAGGCAAAAAATGGAATTACGGTCCAGAAAAGTTAGGTACCACTAGGAGTGAACAGGTCTATTGTATACAAACTTGTCCCAACCCGTTTCTCCCCTTTTATTTCCTTTTTTTTTTTCAAGTCTATTTCCTTTTAGAAAGGAAACTTTTTTTTTTTCTTTTAGGCCACCTGTGTCACACAGTCACACAGTGACACGGCAGAAAAACAGAGAGCCACAGTATTATCATCATTATATTGCAAGACCTTCAGATTACAGTGTCTAACTGGAGTCGGGGTACTCCCTGCTTGGAGCCTTGGTGTGTGCACTGTGGGGTGGTACAAAGCTGGTTAAGACTTAAGTGATGAAGCATTTAAGTAGACAAGGGGACAGGTAGTTTTCAGTTCAAAAAAAGTGATGGCGGAGACGACTGCAGTGTTCTGCACTGGCAGATTTCTAGTTTTTTTTTGCGACACGCCCCCTCTGCCGACGTGCCAGCTGCTGACAGTGCTTTCACGCACCACTGCGCTCCGACAAACAGGCATTTATTACCGGCTATTTGGGTCATTTCTTTCTAAGGTGCTGTTCCTGTCCGTGTTACCGGCATCACAATTCACACTTACCTTGAGCCAAAAATAAATGCATTTTAGTTGAAGTCTTGCTAATAAAAAGTACAGTTTATATTGCAGTGAGAGTCCAAGTATTTTTCGTCATGTGCACGAAGTGCTGACGGCAGCAGATTGATCCAATTGCACCAATTTACACCCAAATGCGAAACAACTTTGCACTGTTTACGTTGTCCACCATATTCTAGTGACGTCACACTTCCGCTCTCTTTTTTAAGCACTGAAAGAAAATAAACATCCTTCATTTAAGCATATATCTAATACAGAGCCTTAAAATAAAACAATATGAAAGCTAAGTTGTTCAATATTGAGCACTTTAATCATCAAATTAAAGTTTGCAATTTTTAGCGCACCTGGCACAGTCATGTGACTGCATAAGCCAATCAAATTGTATCACTCTAAGGTTCGAAAATTTGAGTGTTTGAAAGCATGCGAGGATCGTAAGCTTACACGGACAAGTCAGTGACTGGATCCAAAACTAAACGTGTTATGACCGGATCAATTTCGAAAACTACGGGACTTTCATGAGGCTAGGTGTTTGTGGATGCTGCAATGATAGTGGAATCAGTTTGAAGGCCAGATAATCGTCTGACAGCATGGAAAACCAGGTTCATGTTTTCCAGTGGACCAATCAATGAAAGATGGTGATGTTGTCTTCTGGCACAGCGACCTCCAGACTGGAACAATCAGTAACCTCAGGCTGCAGGCATGTAGCGAATGGGGTGTGTTAAATGCTTTGTAGAGGAAAGTGCCTTGGTTTGCGTCAAGTTTCTGGATCATATAATAAGAACTAACAGAGCTTTGTGAGCACAACACGGTACATTAAAATCCGAAGGCTGCATTTTGGATTGTTTACCTAGTTAAGGTCATCTGAGAAGATCTGAGCACTTACAATCACATCCCAAATGATAGCTGTCACAATCCAGGATTAAGGGTAAAACGGTACACCAGACTATGAAAAGTATGAGCGAAATGTCAACAAAACCGCTTCGTGAGAGTAACAAGCCTACGATGGCCAAACCAAAACTGAACGATGATATTGTCAGACAGTTCTCCAAAAATTTTAGGCGAATGTATCAAAACAGAGAAAATTTTGTGAGAAACTCGCCATTGAAAACTGTAAAATTTAATCCAGAGACTATTGAAACATCAATTGGTGGTACTGACCGTCAGGGAAAAATAAAGGAATCCTCCCAAGACCAAGAGTCTACCATTGACAGCTTTAGGGACTATGAATACAATGTAGTCGATACATTTGGATCAAATGATCGAGAGAGGAGAAGTTCAGAAACTGGTATCAGACAAAACACGTCAGCACTGTTTTGTTTTGAGAAAGTGGAAGTTGAAAGGTGTGATGCCACAAATGGGTTTTGCACACCCAACAGACGCCACACAATGGACCAAAGAATGATGCAGACTCCAGACTGCTACAATCCAGTGACTTTTGAAACCCCTGTTTCTGTTGGGAAGTACCATAGGACTGCTGGTAGCCTTGAATCTGCGAACAGTGATGAAGCTGGCTCCTCTGTAACTGTAGCTGTCCGAGTACGTCCTTTTACTCAAAGGTAAATAGCACCAGCTGCTGATGTACATGTTAAAACCCCTTTTTGTTTCTTTTACAAATTAAATATTGCATACTTGTATCAAACTACTTTATCATGTTTACATTCATTCATGGCTGGACATTTAGGGAAACAGTTCTTTGGCAAGTAAAAATGGTGAACTCTGAATATTTAATGCATTTTTTGAACTAATGAGTTTTGGGTACCAATACCATGTATTTTTTCTACATATTAAATTTGTTGCAAGGTATGAGTTCCTCTGTTCCTAAAGCTACAGCAAAAATAAACTCCATTGGGAGACTGTTCATGTTTCATGTCATAAGCCAAAATGGGGTGGATGTGGTCCAGTGTGGAGGGATAGTAAAAATATAGTGATTGCCTATTACTTTGTATAACATAACTTTGGGTGCTGGCTGAGACTATTTATGGGCACACATGAAAATTGGGTTTTTGGTGCAATTGACAGACGTGCCTACCTCAGGAATTAGAGATTTCCAATTTTACATTGATTTGATTTTTATATTGTTATATGTATTCATAATATTGTTCTTCCTGTTCATATAATGCACATGAAACCATGATTGGCACTCAGTAAACATGATAAACATGCAGCATTCTGTCGGTGAAAGCTTAAATCTGCATTATTGCTCAACGCGGATTGAATATGTATTGTGCACTTTAAATTTAATGTAGTGAAATATGACTTAGAGACATATATACATGTAGTCTGTACCTCAGGTGCCACTTGCACATGAAACTGGACTGATTGAACATACCAGCAACTCAGATAAATGAATTCTGCACATAGGGCGTACATATGGACATGTTCAGTGGTGGAGGGTGACCCTACATTGCTAATTGGGCCTGATACTGCATTTAATATTGCTATATATACATGTATCAGATATATTAGAAAGGCTCTGACATATGTTATTTGAATGGTAAAGTATGTGTACACATATAATATCCATCCACTGTAGTGTTGTCTATAAACAAGTTTGGAGAGCATCCATGGCTTAACTAAGGATTTTTATTGGCTAGTCCCACAACGGTTTCTGTCCCAAATTCTGAGAAGTATTGGGTTATCTTTTATTCATGCTGTTAAGCTCAAATTATTTACTTGCCTGGACAGGGCTTGCCTTTAGAATGTCCAGTCTCATGGCTGCCGTTGTAATGATTATTTTTTGGTTGTCTGTGAATGACACCAAGCTATGTTCCCTTTGTAATTTCAATGAATCAATGCTGATTGTTTATGTAGAACAAAACCTTGTTAGTCTGGCTGTTTGAACTGATTCAATGTGGTCATTAATGAGGCCCCTGTGGAGGGGTGATCAGGGTTCATGAAGAAAACATACACTTTCACTGCTGTAAAATTACAATTCACAATTACCAGTAATTGAAAAAGTTATGCACTATTAACTCTTTCAGCGCCAATCACGTTAGTCGATCTGCTTAAGTCAAACTAGTCTGAATTATCATTAGGATCCCAGATTCGTATTTCTCATAAAAAGACCTTTCATTCAAGTATCAGTATACCTAAAGTTCCAGAGAGAATATCCCAGGTCAACAGCTTTTCTCGGCACACATTGGGTGCAATGCGCCCCATGCAAGCCAAGAAAAGCTGTTGACTCGGTCCAAAGTAGACAATGAAAGGGTTAACAGAGAACATATGTATGTGATTCATTGTATTGTTCATAAACTGGTTTTCTGTCTTTGAAAGTCACAATGGTCCACACTGATCCTGAAACAAGAAGAAACTTGTGTAGAACAGTTTCCGTTGGTTCTTACAGACCAGAAAATAACATTTATAAATGATAAATCCTTGGTTAATAACAACTTGTATATATGTCTGGATCAAGTACCGGTAAGATGCTGTTTCAGCCAATGATGGAATCCTTCCTGGATTGGCACAAGTCTGTACGTAGTTTCTCAGCTAGAGACAGTTTGGCTAAAGTAAAATATTAACCTCACAGCCAAATGCTGATTATGTTTGCCAAAACAAAATCATGTGTAAAATATATATTATCAAATTATGCATAAATCTGAGTAAGTAGAATACCATCAGGGTTTCCCTTGTGAATTTTTTCTAAGGGTCTTCCACACTCCTTGAGATCATTTGCGACAGTCTCCAGTAATTAGACACAAGGTCACAGGCACAAAGTTCTGGCAATGAACGTATTCAGTCAACATTTCAGGTTGTCTTTCTTCTTGGTACCATTTTCAGGGTGTCACTTGTGTTCCTTCATGTTGAAATTTTAGACTCACAAGTTAAAAATCAAATGCAATGCTCTGTGCAGCTTAAAATGGAGATAAATATACCCTGTCTTTATTTTGCTCTAGAGGCTTCCATGTCTACAGGAACTGTTTTGCTCCATATCCTACAGGTGTTAAAGGTGGGGTTTTCAATTTACATTGCCCTGCCAGCTTCAAAAGCAGTGAAGACCTGAAATATATTATGAAATATCCTTCGCCAATTTGCTAAAGCTTACAAAAGTTTGCTTGCCAAATGAGTCCCTTTTAAATAAGCCACTGGCTGTTTGGCTAATGGATAGTGCTAGCCAAGCTTTTAATGATCTGTATGTACATTTGTCAATAAATGAGAAAATAATAAAGAGCATAGCACAGGCCTTTAATTTGACAGCAGTTGATGCAGCATACCTGTTAGCGTTGGAGAAGTCCTTCCCTTGGGTTTTTGTCCCAAAATGTTTGCAAAAATGTAATAATATGAATGCATCGTAGACCTGTGCTAAAGTCAAGTGTAAACCGATGATTGGCTGGGGTGGGGTGGGGGGGGGGGGGGAAGGCCTTGGTTGTAGTACATGCACCATGTCTGATGAGGGAGAAACCATTGCATTCCCAAAATAATGACATCATTCATGGCTGCTTAACCTATTCCCCTTGAATTAGGACTTAAATCAACATGTTTTCTTGTCATAGGTTAGGTACTAGAGGCACAACCCATGCCAAGGAAAGCTGTTGCCCTCTGGCAAATTGTGTGTGTCTCATCTACAATTCTCAGTCAAATTGTTTTTCATTGCTGTTGAAATCAGTTGAAAACAGTGAAGCAGGTGACATTTGACCACCAACCAGTTTTGGTGGGTTTAAGGGGGAAAGGGTTAATGCAAGCACATGGACTGTAGGATTCCCCTACTTTCGTTTTTTCAATGACTGTAGCACCATCAAGCTCATCAAAAACTGAGCAACCAAAGCCTTCCTTCATAGCCAACTGCGTGTTTACCCTGGGAACTCCATGTCCAATGCACATGAAAATTGCATGATCACATTCAGTTTTTTTTATGATTTTGGGAGAAAAACAACCTGAGAAAATGACTTATCTAAGGGTAGCAGGATACACATGTATACATAGGAATTCACTTTTTTAATGTTCAGTGCCTATGACTCTGAGCAGCATGAATGTGAATTGGTGAACAGGTGAATCGTGAGATTTACTTGGCAATATAGTCTGACTTGATAGAATCATAATTAATTTTGGCATAATCATGCTAATTAAGCATATATTCTCAAAGTGCAATGATTTCAGGTTTATTTACCTCTGCAATTCAGCATAGATGGTTGTAAACACAGTGAAGAGGTCTATTGTTTTGGAGCACAATGTCATTAATTAGCCACATTATATACAGACAAGGATTCTGCAGTTTGTTTAAATGTTTTGAGTAGCTCTAATTTCAGAATTAGAACACCTGCTACCTGTTTGAACTGACAAAAGGTAGGGAAGGTGTGCACCTGGATTGATCCTGTGGATTCATGAGCAGTTAACCCTTAAAGTGCTGATTTAAGACTGAAAATAGCCTTGTAGCTCATGGTGTGCTACTACATGTACATCTGTTTCTTTTTCTTTTTTTCTGAAGACGAGATGTTCAAAAGTTGTGTGTGGACAACCATTACCAGTCTGTGGGAAAAGTTTTTTCCTCTTATCTGTCATTTTGCTCCAATTTCGAAAGTCCCAATACTTGAACGTATAAGTTGCTTGCATTTTCTGCTGGTCCAGGGAATTTTTTATTGGTAAAAACCGACAAACCGGTACTTGTATTTTCAGTGGAGTCAGCTGACTTTTCTTGCACACCCAAAAGCACAAGTCTTCAAAGAAAACACGCTTATAAATGACTTTTTTGTAAAGAGTGACAACCCTTTGGGCATGACAGCACAATTTGTTTCATGGTGGTAAGCAAAGGTCTATTCCAACACATTTCCAAACAATAATAGCCAGGATTGTTTTCTGTTTAGAAGAGAGGGGGCAAAACAGTGTTTTGACAAAAGATTAGAAGACTTCAAAAGAATCAGAACTTGAAAGGTTTTGTGGCAAGGGTTCAACTTCAGATCTCTGCATTCCACTTGCTGTAACTTGCATTCCAGGGCAGAAACAATTAAACTGATCATAAATGAACTTGGGTGCCTTATTGTTCTGATAATAGCAATGTTAGTTAGGAGAGGGCTTTCTGGAGATTTGACTTGGTCTGTCTTAGTCACAGTTGTTTTCTGTGTACTGTGAATGTAGATGTACATGTAAAGTGTCTATTTTGAATGGATAGATTTATAACGGAAGCATTTGCAGCATACAAAAATGGCCCAGACATTTTCTTAATTGAGCTTGGAAAATGAAATGCTTAGCAATTCTTTCAGTGTTCCTTATTGCATAAATTTTGCTCTCTATGAATTTTCATAGTACATACGGGCAAATACAGTAAAACCTCTGTATACCGAACACCCTTGGGACTAGAAAACGATGTTTGGTAAGGAGGTTTGCTTACATTGGAAGTATATATTAGGAACCAAGAAATGGTGTTTGGTATGCAGAGGTGCTCAGTTAGAGTGGTTTTACTGTACTGTGTTACATATTGTGCCATTGTTGTGTTCATTGTGGGAAGATGAAAGTCACCGTGCCAGTGTATTTGGCTTTGCATCTCGTTTGTGTTAAAAAACCACACAAATGGTGCACACAACTGAGCTCAGCGACCTTTGCCTGCATAGAAGGTTGGGAGAGAGGTTCATTGGGACAATACATATATGCAGTAGCCACTACAAAATAAATATCCATATACAAATGTGCAGACACAAGCAATATAGTGAGCCAAACATTACAGTTTAAGGCTTGGTTGCACAACAGACATTGATTGCTTCTTTTGTGTTATCCTCCCCTTCTCGCTTCAGTTAGGTTAATCCTTGCTGTATTTATTTCTTTAAACTAAAACCAGTCATTTTGCAATTGTTACATTTTTTTTTAGCTCTGCTGACTTGTCAGTCAGCAGAGCTTATAGAATCCATGTGCGTCCGTTATACGTCTGTCTATCCATCCGTCCTTCCGTCAGTCTGTCTTAAGACTTTTTATATTTTCAACTTCTTCTCAAAAACCGCTGCATAGAATGTTTTGATTTTGCACATGGATGATCCCCAGGTGGACCTCTACCAAGTTTGCGAAGGATATGATGATGCAATAATTTTTTGTATGAATTTTTTATTTTATTTTTTGAAAAAAATTAAAATTTCTTCATCTTAAGAACTACGAAGCCAATTGCTTTGATGTTGCACATAGGGTCAACTAGTTCCTATTTTGGCCACCAGGTGGTGCTGTGATTTTTTTCCTATTTTTTTTTTTTTTTTATGAATTATTGCCTGTTAAGGCTATTTTTGACTTCTTCTCCAGAATAGCTGAACAGAATTGCTTAAAATTTTATCAGAATATTGTTAAACATTAGACAATGAAAGTTTGCAAAAATAATATGGATATGTTAATTTTAGGCAAAGTTATGGGATATCAAAGTTCACAACTGTAAGGAAGTGCTGCAGCTGTGTATATATATATATATATATATATATATATATATATATATATATATATATATATGGCAATACAGTGCATATATTACATTATTGTATTCATCCTTTTGACTTCTCAAAAACCACTTTGTGGAATGTTTTAATTTTGCACATGGATGTTGCCCAGGTGAACCTCTACCAAGTTTGTGAAGGAGATGATGATGCAATAATTTTTCTATTTTTAATGAATTTTGAAATTATTTTTTGAAAAAAAAAATTTTCTTCATCTCAAGAACGACCTGGTCAATTGCTTTGATATTGCACATAGGGTCACCTGGGGTCAACAAGTTCTAATTTTGGCCACCAGGTGGCGCTGCAATTTTTTTCCTATTTTTTTTATGAATTTTTGCGTGTTAAGGCTATTTTCGACCTCTCCAGAATAGCATTATAGAATTGCTTAAAATTTTATCAAAACATAGTTGGACATAAGACAATGAAAGTTTGAGAAAATAATGTGGATGTTAATTTTTGACAAAAGTTATGCGATTTCAGACTTTGTGACTGTAAGTGAGTGCTGCCACTGTACACCGGCAGCCATTGAAACAGCAAGGTATGTCAATTGATAATATATGTACTCCTATCAGCAGAACTTATAGAATCCGTTTGCGTCCGTCGTCGGTCTGTCCGTCCGTCTGTCCTTCCATCCTTCCGCAAAATTTATTTTAAGGACAAACTTTGCTACCACTCAACATACATGTATATAGCTGTACAAATCTAGACTGCAGTCCATGTGTTCCAATACTGTAAAAGCAGATCCCAGTCAGCAGAACACAGGATAATCATGATCCTCTTGTTCTGATTTAGAACAATTGCCACATTGCTCGTATTCAATGTCCAACTTGTTTTTTAGTGTTAAACAGTGTACTGATATACGTGTAGCAAAAATGTTGAACATAATGCCGTATAAATATTCCAAATATAAAACTGTGTACTTTACATGGTTGATGTAACAAAGACAACTCCTGTGGGGAGACTTAAAATTCCCCATTGCTGAACAAAATATCACTTTCTTTTAATAGATGTGGTATATAGGTGTATATGTGCCCCAAATAATTTTTTCATAATTACTGATCTTCTCTCTGTGTGTGTGTGTATATATATATATATATATATATATGTCTTGGGTGGTTTATGGGCAATTTTACACTGCCTGCCAAAAAAATGTATACAATGGAACAGGACCTAAAGCCAGTTTGTGTGTCATTCCCATTGTCTGCGGGTCAATTTAAAAAGTCCTCAAACTGGACCGTGGGCAGCATATATATCAAGTATAGCTTACCACAGTTTCTGAGCATTTATAGATTCCCATTATAATTAATGTCTGGGCAGATTTGCTAATTTGTACATTTCTGAAACCCCTTAGGCAGCACAATGAATTTGAGGCAAACACGGTTTATGGGCATTTTCAACTGTCGATATATCGAACTGTCCATCATATGGTCTGCGGATTACAATTCTGTCCATAAAACACCCAAGACATAACCGTATGTGTGTGTGAGTTTTAAGTGAGACTTTTTTTCAGAGCCCTGGAATTTTCTAGATTTAGGGACATGTTGATGTGTGTATGTGTAAATTTTTCACTGTTATGTACTATGTTGCACCTGTCCCTTGTCCTGACAGAGGGAGAAGAATTCCCTGCTCATTTCTGTGGTGGATAAATTTACCTGACCTGCTGTTGGGTGGCCACGAAAAAAAGATGTCTTAACCCTTTCCCCCTTAAACCAACCAAAACTGGCTTCTGGTAAAATGTTGTCTGCTTCGATGTTTTCAGCTAATTTACACAGTAATGAAAAGTAATTTGACTGAGAATTGGAGATGAGACTTATCAAGATCACATGCCCCAGGTCAACAGCTTTCCTTGGCATGGGTTGGGCACTAAGTGCCCAACCCATACCAAGGAAAGCTGTTGACTCAGGTTTAATTCAAGGGGGGAAGGGTTAATGATGTATACTCAGTGCTGATATTGATGTCATTCATTGCCTTAATATCAGGTGCCACATGTATGTTGGCTTGCAGTGCATGCTGATACATGTATACACTGTATCCTGCTTTGATCATGTTAATGATGTCTGCCATGTTCATCCACCTCTTCAGTAGTGAAACATCCTGCCTTGATACACTACATGTACAGTGAAAAATCATTATAACGACACTTAATTATCCAACATAGTCACTTAATGACACTTTTTAAGGGACAAAATTTGCATTTTCTATGTTATGTGATTCATTTATCTGACATATTCACTTATCTGACACATTTTCAGGGAACAGATGGTGTCATTATAATGAGGTTTCACTATATATGCCTTGATGGGGTACATGGAGTGGACTGTGTACAGCAAATGCGCCTTTAATGAGTTCCTAAAGTACATGTAACACAATTAGAAAAGAAGATGTGCTTCAAAGCAAGTCTGTCTGTGTGCCTTCAAAAGTTGAAAATATTAAAATGCTACAATTTTTGTCCTTTGGTACTTCGCATTCCATTTTAACTTATGGCTGGATGAAAATTTCAAAGTCCAAATGACCTTTAACTTTGACATGTACAGGCTGCATGTAAATTACAAATTAAATGGTAAAGAAAGAATTTCTGGGAAAACGGTATGTCTGTGTTGGCACACAGACATAAAAAACACTTAATTTGAGCCAAGGACACATTACAGTGGTACCTGTCTTGAGAGACCCCTCCAGTGAGAGACCACATATCTCTTCAAGACTGCTCTCTCAGTACACTGTGCTATCTTTTCCATGTTTATAAACCTCTAATGACAGACCACCTGTTTTGAGAGACCACATTTTCACCTGCCCTGGGGGTGGCCTTTCTAGACAGGGACCACTGTATCAGAATCCACCTTATAGAAGAGGTGGGGCTGTAGGTCAACACCTTAGGTCCATGCTAATGCATCAGGCTTCTACAACTTTTTCCAGAGTCAATTGTCCATAAGACATGTGAATTGAGTTTTCACTTGTGCCTCTGACATAGATATTGCAAAAAAATCACCGGGGGGGGGGGGGTGTGTCAATCAATACTGAATAAGTTGCCATCCCGTATGCAAATATTTCTAGAAATAGTTTTAGAAGAGCTACAAATATATTTATTTGAAAAGAAGCACAGCTTGCCAATGTTTGTTGACACCTTCATAGAGTCCCCACGCTACACCTTCAGCCCAGCCCCATGCTACATCAGCTAACTTGTTCGTGTTTCCCACTGGCTCCGTCAGTATTCCAGGCAATTGGGCTTCACTAAATTATTATTTATGATCGAAAATTTGGTTGTCCACTGGACAAGCGATGTTCAAAAGTCACTTGTCCGACCTAGATATCCACTTGTCCGAGACTACAGGATCATAGGAATTGTAGAAGCCTGTATATTATGTCTTGATATATGTACTGTGCAGGTAAACACTCTCTGCTGATTTATCGTGGATGTGAACAAAGAAAAAAAATAATGATAATAATAGGGCCCTCAGTCCTGAAGAGTACTCCAATATAATCCCAGGTCAAAGCATGTTGCTAGGTCCACATGTATTGTTGTATCAATAACCAGTCTATGAAATAATTATTATCTGTTCATGTCGGCAAGAGCTGCTGCAATAGCAGTCATCTGCTTACCATTCCACAGGGCAATTGATTGCTGTGACATAAAGACCACTCACATCTTTCATTTTGGCTCAATCTTCAGACCCGCCATTTTTGAAAATGAAATTAGTCTGGTGGTATTGCATGTCCACTGAGGGTCCCTGTTTGAGTCCACTACACTTATTGTTTTTAGTATTTTATATTGCCCGATGTCATCATACTCTATTTATTTGTTAAATATTTTTATCACAACTCTGTAAATAATAGCTGCAGTACTGAGCTAATGTTGTATGTTTTTAACACTGAGTATAAATAAAATTTGTATTGTATTGTATTGGGTCTGTAACTTGCTGTACAAGATGCACTGTTTGTGTTGCAGTGGTCCTTGTCCTGAGAGGCCACCTGCCTAAAAACTCCACCTATTCAAATTATTTTGTGCAGTACCCTTTCAGTTGTTTATTTATACCTCCTGTGAGAAACCGTGTTTGGAAAGACCAATATTAGGCATCCTTGGATTTTTTTTTCAAGACAGGTTTCCATGTAATAAGGCCAAAAAAAATTGTTTGTTTCCCCTTAGAACCCGAATGACCAATTTCTTAACTTCCCTACCGACCTCCCGCTAACTTACTTTCACCAAAAAAAAAAAATACCTACCTGCCCAAAATTGTGGAATATTAAACAAAGAAAACATACTAACCCTTCCAAATTGTCAGATTAAAAAAAAAAAAATGCATACCTTTCTTTATCCCCCCACATTTTGGCCCATTAAGGGAAACAAGCCGATATTTTTTTTTGAGTCTAGGCACTTTGATCATAATTCGCGTAAATAACCCCAAGGAAAGCTGCTGACAAAGACTACTTTTTGCTTAGACTACATGTAGGCTTGGTGGTATCTTCATGAGGAATTTTAATATTTTAACCGTTATGTTAACGGTAATGAGAAAACGACTATAGGCAGATTAGCACTTTAAGGGTTAACCCATTCAGAGTTTCAGTGCTTGTCTTGGCAATGGTCACACTTATCTGAATCCTCACTTATTCTGCCTGCAAACACTTCATGCAAATTCTTCTCAGTCAAGTACCCACATGCCAAGATGACATTAAACAGTGGCACAGAGGGCATTGATCTGGGTCAATAGCGTTCCTCTCATCATGTCTATGCACTGTGGATGAAATGTGCAAAAGCAGGTACAGCAGGGAAAGCTGTTGACATACTGTAGTCTAGAAATTAGCAATTTAATGGTTAAAACTGTTTTCCCATGTGTGTTCCTAGAGCATACACATATATGTGTTTTGACATGTTTGAGTACATGTGATAACCTCCTCTCCTTACGGGAAAACATTTTAGGTCAAAGAGCATTGCTGTAAAGGGTCAGCTAATATAATTTAACGTATATACGCCTTGATCATGTTGATAGGAGTCATATCTGCTGGGTATCAATGAATGGTTGCTGTAATGGCTCATTATACCCTGTACATACACGTAACATATTAGTCCTAGGAATATACTTGCACGTACAGTGGAACCACGGTGCACTGGATGAAGTTTGTACCTGACAGTGATCTTTGTTCAAAAGTGGTCTTAATTATAAAGCTGTGGGTGCTTACAGTAACATTGAATGGAAAATGTATGGTTAACCTATCTGGTCCCATTGATGAGGTAGTTTCAATACAAGGTTTCACTGTGTTTACTGGTTCAGTACCAGTTGTCACTTAAGTTAAAATTCAAACTGCTCTCAATTATAAGGGTACAAGATTAATGTTGCTTGTTAAAGGACCTTCCATTCAAGTACCAGCATGCCTGTACTTACATAGAATATAATGGTCGAGGTCACCAGCTTTCCTCTTCCTGCTTTGGGCACAATGAGGAAATCTGTTGACTCAATCCAAAATGTGGCACTTAAAGAGTTAAACTAAATATGCAAGCACAGGGCCAGAATTTTGACGAGAATCCATTCTCGTAAAGATTCTCCTAAACTTGTATTTCTTTAAAAAGAAAACTAATTGACAAAAATCAAAATAGATTCTTGCAAAATTTTGCGAAATTCTGGCATCCAAGGACTACATGTAAACTTAAATACATGTACATAATTTGAATGGTCTTAAATTGATTTCAACCAAAATGCCTGGTTAAAAAAAATCAGGCTGTTTAATGTGTCAACCCTTTTGGTGGCTGATCTGGCAGTTTTTGATCCTCGGCATACTATGAGTGCAATGTGCCTATAATGCACCTGGAGAAAGCAGAGCCCATTTTTAATACTGGATTATTTCTGGCAAATTTTCAATTTAGTAAAAAGTTACCGGCAAATGTGTCGACTTTAGGTCCGTCAGAGTCAAATATGTGTTGTGTTGTTGGGTGGAAGCTGTGTCAGCTATGTTCTTTAAGATTTCAATTATAACACTTGTACTTCCAAGATTTATCATGGTTATTTGTCATGAAATGAAGCTGTTCTGCATTTTCTGCATCGATTTGGTCCTTTTAATTCCTTGATAAGTAACATGCACTTCATTGAGTCATTCTTTTTCGAAAATAGAGATTTGGTCCAGTGGATATATGCTTTTCCCATTTTTGGGGTAGGTGATAACTGCTGAATGTTGCCTATTCAAAACCTTGGCTATTTCTGGGTCCAAAAAAAAAAAAAAACATGAAAAAAATCTATATAGTCACTTTATGCTGGTGGTCTGAATGGTAAAAATGAATCCTAACTCGATTCTTACACAATATCTTACACAGGACTTTACACTGGATTGTAGAGACAACTGTGTTGATCACATGTGGGATCTGTGGGTAACTACTTTGACTTTGTTAGTGATATGAATAGGTGATGGATATCAAAGGTTACTACATGTAGTTTGAGATGGCCATTCTTTAGTCAAACACATAAAATATCATTGGTGCTGCTGGGGTTATAATGCAAGAGATGGATAGTGGTGACTGGTTATTGGATGAAACAAGCACTTCTCAATGTTAACAAACTAGTCTTTAGTGAAACAGGCAAGTCAACTGTGACATAATGTGTATCTGTAATCATATTGTAAGATCTGTATCAAGTTACCAATTGCGTCATCTGTACAGCATGTCAACCAAACTCTGCGTGTTTTTGTGTTGCAGAGAGCTGTTGGAGGGGGAGCCCAAGAATGTGGTGTCCATGGTGGAGAAGGAAACGGTTGTCACCTCAGACAGCGGAGTCTCTTATCGCTTCACATTTGACTTCTCCTTCTGGTCCTGTGATGAAAGCTGTAGTCAGTACGCAGGGCAGGAGTACATCTACAATATGCTGGGACAGCCACTGCTGTCACGAGCCTTTGAGGGCTACAACACCTGTCTGTTTGCTTATGGACAGACAGGCAGTGGCAAGAGCTATAGGTTTGTCATTTGCAGATACCTATGAGAACTGGAACGTCCTCCTCTTGGAGGCTGAGGTTTAACTCTTTCAGTACCAAGCACGACTATTAAAGTTGATCAAAACTCAGACTGGTCTGAATTATCATTAGAATCCCATATTCATATTCCTTGCAAAAAGACCATTCAAGTACCAAAGTGCTTCTAGTTCGAGAGAGAATATCCCAGGTCAACAGCTTTTCTTGGTGTGCATTGGGCGAATTTCACCCAATGCGTGCCAAGAAAACCTGTTGACGAGTCCAAAACTTGGCAGTTAACCCTTTCCCCCTTATATTAAGACTGAGTCAACAGCTTTCCTCAGCATGGGCTGGGCACTAAGTGCCCAACCCATGCTGAGTAAAGCTGTTGACCTGGGTCACGTTGTCTTGATAGGTCTCATCTTCGATTCTCAATCAAACTGTTTTTCATTGCTGTTAAAAACGCTGAAGCAGACGACATTTGACCACCAGCCGGTTTTGGCCGGTTTAAGGGGGAAAGGGTTAAAGAGTTAAGAGCATTATGGAGATGCTCTGTATTTCCTTTGTGTGAAAGTAAAAAGTTAAAAGAATATCGAAGTGTTTATTGGCCTGCAAACGTGAATGAAGGTTTTCATATAAATTGGGCAGTTTCTATTTGCAAAGACCAATCAACCCTCTTATAATTTTGTGTTTTGTAGGTTAAAAGTAACTTGAGAGTGACTGATGGCTATTTCCACAGAGCATGGCTCATCAATTCTGTTTTACTGTGCTAGTCCGTAGGACACGTTGTTTTTATAATTTACTTTATAGGCATGTCTGATTTCCATTTTTTCAAAACTTCGTTTCTGTTCCCAAAAAAGAGTAAATTTGGGGTCTTTTCTGTGTGTTTTGGTGATCCTCTTGGAGCACTTTTAATGTTTTGAACCAGTAGACTACACTAAACAGAAATTTGAGCAATCCTATCATCTTTACAATTTCTAAAATGAACGTAATATAGTAGCAAATATGAGCCTGTAAACACACCATCACAAAGTCCACAGCAAATTCTTCTCAGCCCTCTGTAGTATGCACTTTTCCTGGTCCACAGAGCAGATGTTGTGCGCAAGGTGATTTGATAAGAGAAATACATAACAAGTTTGATGTGAGTTACGTTCAATTTTTTTTTTACAAAATATGCGGGTATCAGTTAAATATTTGCAATTTTCAGGATGTAAATTTTATACCATTGTACTAGATACCCCTTTTCCGATTTGGGGTGTACAATTCTGTTTATGTGGACACATATACTTTTATTCTAACTCTCACTTGTCCATCCATTCAAATCTTCATTGTAAAAGCAAAATTTTGGTTATCCCCAGGGCAAGTGCATTGAAACTTTTACTTATTAGGAGCAAGTGGACATGTGAGTTGATAAGTCCTTATAAGTCGTGTTTTATCCAGAGTTCATACAGGTCTTTGAAGTCCTTGAATTTGCTACATGGTCTTTCAAAGCCTTGACAACAATGAAAATCAATTTTTGCTGTAAAGTCCTTGAATTTTAAATGTCTACCTTCCTCTAACAGTTAGGTTGGCTTGATCATCTCCTCCCCTCCCACTATGGAAAGTGTTGAAACTCCAAACAAAAGGTAGCAAGACACACACTTACAAATCAATCAGAAGGTTTAGTCCTTGAATTTTGGTTAAAAAGGTCCCAGAAAGTCCAGGAAAAGTCCTTGAATTTGAAACCTGCCAGGTTGTAGCACTGTTGTATGAGCACTTCATCCCCATCAGTGTTTCCATTAACCCCCAAATGGGGTATATTACCCTTTCAAAATCTGAAATACTTGCTAAAAGATTCCAAAGGGTTAGAAGTCTTGTTAATTTGCATGTAAAATTGGTAAAAATCTAGTCTTCTCTGAATTTCCCTTCTTGTGACCCCCTGAAAAAATTCCTCATGGAAACACTGCCCATGTCAGCAGTAAAAACTTGTGAATATTTCTGATCGTGCCTGCAGCAGGTTCACCAGTGCCCTCCATCATTGCCAAGTATGGTTAGAAGCACTTTGTGTCAAAGTGAACATTAAATGTATGTGGTGGATTCCAAGATTGGCAGGTGCGGTAATTCCAAGCAAAAGGACTTTGTTAGGTCATTGCAGGAGCTCTGTACTTTATTGCTTAACAAGCACAAGGTGCTTTTGGCTTAGGCATTTTGACAAAATATTTTTATAAATGATCGTTACATGAATTGCGGGTTCTGTTTCAGTATTATGGGTCAGGGCGAGGAAGTTGGAATCATTCCAAGGTTTTCAGATGAGCTGTTCATGCGGAAAGAGTCAAACACAGAAGACAATGTAAGTGGTCATGGTTCATCTGTCATGGCAAATTAAGTACATATTATGGTGGCGGGCTTTTGCTTAATTTAACATAATAAAAAAATGCTGCAAGTCAATCCAGTCGGTTTGTCAAAATAATTAACCCTTTCCCCCTTGAATTAAGACTGAGTCAACAGCTTTCCTTGGCATGGGAAGCTGTTGACCTGGGGCATTAGATCTTGATAAGTCTCATGTACATTTCTCAGTCAAATTGTTTTTCATAACTTGAAATTAATTGAAAACACTGAAGCATACGACATTTGACCACCAGCCAGTTTTAGGGGGAAAGGGTTAAAGAGCAACAGTGTATGAGGGATTATAAAGGTCTTTGATATGCAGGAAGAATTTGGATTAGATTGGAATATGTTTTATATTAATCAATGGGAACTTATATCATCTTTGACGAGAGAGAGAGAGAGAGAGAGAGAGAGCTATAATAAATAAGTATAAATCATGTTTACATGAACCCATTTGTTATTTATTCAGTATTGTGATGAATAAGTATAAATCATGTTTACATGAAACCATTTGTTATTTATTCAGTATTGTGGCTTATAAATGTTATATTGCATCATGATTTTACTTTATACTGCGTGCATTTCATCATCATCACCTTCCCAGTGCATATTTGATGTAATATTATGTGTATGGTGTGTTACAGTATAATGTAGTTTTAATATGATATTGAATATATACCATAATACATGAAGTACATTTGTACAGCTATAACTTTCAATACAAGATTAATGAAAATTTCATTTTTTAAAAAATTTTTTGACATCACATTTCTACCATGTCAAGTAGAGCCATGAAGTGTGTCTGATGTACACAAAATGTTAAAAATTAATTAAAAATGTTTCTTTTTATTATTTAGTTTTTTATTTGATTATTTATTCATGTATGTATATTGTTTTTGGATAAGTTTTTTATTGAGACTCATTTCTCTGTGCTAAGTGGTCTAATTAGGCTTTTAAACTTGTGTGATAAACACAAAATTTAATAAAGCTAAGAAAAAAAATTGAAAGACTGACCTGCAGGTTAGCTGGTAAATACAGATCATTGGTACCCATTTCACGAAATAGACCTTGGATCAACTGTCCATTTGGCAGAATGATGGTTTGGGTGATAGGCAACTTTATTCAAAAGCATAATTTACTTAATGGCACATATTCAAATTTTCATATATTCTAAAATAAATCTTTTGAATACAAACAATTTTTTAAAAAATGCATTTTAGTAATTCATGCATTAATTTTGCTGTTTTATTAGCCTGAAGGACTTCAGAAAAAGAGCAGGCAAGAAAGGTACAAATCTGTATGTGTCCAATCAATTATTAACTCTTTCTGTGCCCCATTTTGGACTGCATCAACAGTTTTCCTCACACACTTTAGGCACATTGCGCCCAAAGCATACTTAGGAAAGCTGTTGACTTGGACCATTATATTCTATGTAAGTTCAGGCATGATGGTACTTGAATGAAAGGTCTTTCTACAAGGAACACAAATCTAGCACTCTTTTATGCAGAGTAGTGCGTGTCAAGTAGTTCTAGTTTAGAATAGATTATTTACTCTTTCTGTGACAACTGACTAAAGTCAAACTAATTAAATGAGCTGCTCTGAGTTATAACAAGGATGGCATGCTAGATACCTGTTCCTTGTAAAAAGACTTTCTAGTCAAGTACCAGCATGCCATGAATTACATGGAATTTAATTGTTCAGATCAACAATTTCCCTTTGTGTGTACAATAAACCCAAAGCATGGCGAGAAAAAGCTGTTGGCTCAGTAAAAAATGTAGCAGGGAAAAAATGGATGAAAAATTCTGCCAAGTTCATGCAAACTTGCATATGATATGAGAACGCTGGCAAAATATTATTCAGATAGGTTGTTGATGCAATAACTGTCATAAATCTTCAGCTAAGCTATAGCAACATCAGCACTGGGTTTTAGGATATGTTCTTGCCTTTATAAATCTGTCATGCACTTGCACAGGTGCAATTTGCATGATAACTATGTCATATATATATATATACATTTATATCTTCTTTCAGGTTAACATCAATGTAGAGATCAGCTTCTTTGAGATCTACAATGAAAAGATCCATGACCTTCTCGGACCATCTCACAAGGATAAATCTGGAAAGAAACCTAATGTAAGCAGAGAAGTTCTTACTGTTAACTCATTCCATACCATGGTCACAGGCCTTGGTCAGTGATTCTGGCACTGCCTGGCAAGTCATGCTGCAGCTGCCCTTGCAACAGCTGCTGCATGACTTGCCAGGCAGTGCCAGAACTTTTGACTTTTAAAAGGCTTTACGCATGTTGGTACTTGAATGATAGCTCTTTTCATGAAGAATTTAAACATGCAATTGTGGTCTTAAAGCTAGGTAAATATACAGAAAAATCAGGGACTGGTATGGAATGAGTTAATTGCTCTACTGACTGTGGGTAACCATTGTTCATACATATGAGCAGGTCAATTTTCATTTCTGCTTGAAAGAACACATTCTGTGCGCTTTAGTGGTTGCAAGCACAAAGACGAAAAAAGTAAAATGTGTACACCTTATCAGGTTTTGGGGTTATATAAACAGTTTAACTTACTCCTAACTTGTGGGAGCACCTACTGTCTGTCACATGACATTTTTGTTGTTGTTGAAATGAATGAAGCTAGATTTATTTATCTCCTAGATTGTGTCACCACCTGCAACATTAGATACCTGTGAGAAGTAACCTGTGCTGCCATCTACTGGTGACATACCCGATTGCCCAGTTTACTTGCAAGGGGCCTTTTTACTTGGCCTGTCAGAAAAAAAAGATCAGCTTTTTATAAGACAACATGCCCTGACTTTGTGTTATAATTTTATACATTTCAGCTGAAAGTCAGGGAACATCCTGTGTTGGGGCCTTATGTAGAAGGACTGTCTTCCTATGTGGTCAAGTCCTTTGAAGATGTACAGGTATGCACCAAACTGCACATTGTGATGTTTCGTGTCCTATCTCTTGTTTCATCACAAGTGGAAATTAAATGGGGCTCTGTCCAATTGCAAAATAAAAACTTGTGTGTTTAGATAGAAGTGTACAGAGCAAACTTGTTCAAGTTTTCTTGTTAGCATTGAATCCATTTCATAATACAGTGAAACCTGTTTTGAGAGACCACTTGCGAGGAAAGACCACCATCCTTTTCAGACCATGTTTACCATTTCCCTTTTGCCATCTTTCCCATGTTATTGCACCTCTATTGAGAGACCATTTGCCTTATGGGCCACTTTTTGGCCTGCTATAGGGGCGGTCTCTAAAAACAGGTTTCACTGTACAGTGGTACCTGTCTTGAGAGACCCCTCCAATGAGAGACTGCATATCTTTTTAAGATTGCTCTCTCAGGACAGTGTGCTATCTTTTCCATGTTATTGTGCCTCTAATGAAAGACCACCTGTTTTGAGAGACCACATTTAGACCTGCCCTAGGGACGGTCTCTCAAGACAGGGACCACTGTATTCAACTGTGTCTTTGAATGTAGTGTTCACTGAGGTGTCTGTCTTTGTGAGCTTTTTGTCCTGAGATACAAGAAAGAATTGTATTATCAATATAATCCTATAAAAAATCATGGTAGCTTCCACTGGTTTTAAAAATTTTTATTGAAGCAATCAGAATTCCAATATGTTGACATCACTGCTTCTGTCAATGATAACTCTGATGGTACTTGTATATGATCTATGTAGGGTTGGCTGAATCTAGGAAATAAACAGCGGGCAACAGCATCGACAGGCATGAATGACAAAAGTAGCCGGTCCCATTCTGTTTTCACGTTGGTGCTCACACAGACAAGGGTAAGTTTTCCTCTTTTACAGTGTTGCTAACACAAAGAAGAGGGAATCTCCTTTGTTTATAAAAATAGTGGTGCTAACACAGACAAGGTGAAGTTTCCTGTGTTTACAGTGGTGCTAACATAGAGAAGAGGAAGCCTTTGTTTATAGTGGTGCTTACACAGACAAGAATTTATCAACTGTGTTTATAGTGGTGCTAATGTGGACGGGTAGGTCTCCTGTGTTAACTGATTCTGACACAGATGGGTAAATTTCCCTGTACTTACAGAGGTATTAATGCAGAAAAGGATGAGTTTCTTGTGTTTACAGTGGTAGTAACACAGACATGAGTAAGTCTCCTTCGTTTACAGCAGTGCTAACACAGAGTTGGATCAGTTGCATGTGCTTGTAGTGCTGCTAAAACAAAGTTAGGGAAAAATCCTGTGCTTACAATCATGTTGCTGACAAAGACGGGAACAAGTTTTGTGTTAGCGCTGGTTCTCACACAGTTTAACCGTTGAATTAAGTCAACAGCTTTCCTTGGCATGGGTTGGGTATTTAGTGCCCAACCGGGTGACTGACACATTGTTGAATTCCACTTCGCGAATGACAATTTCGTTGATCTTCAGTTTCTTCCAAGTCAAACTTCATCAACAATTAAAATAGTTGTGAGAAGAACAGCCGAATGATCAATGATGTTGAACACAATTTAGCTGAAAAGTGCTAATCATTTTTATAAAATTTCTGTCATAGTTTAACAAGTGTCTGTATAACTGCCAGATGACTGTACCCATGGACGGTACAAACTGTAGGCCTTAGTGTTTCCTTTTTTCCTGAGCTGTGCGTGGGCGAGTCCCAAGCAATGTGGTATTCGACAGTCAGTCCTAGATCCATGTATGCATGGTCAGCTGCCCAGTCAAATTTGTGTACGTGGTTTAATATGCCAGTTGATATAAGAAAAAGAAGGTTCCACAGTTGTACAGTATATACATGTACAATGATTGCTTGTGGCCTTCACATGGTAGCAACTGTGCAGAGGTAGCACAATGGGGACTGTATGCAGAGGAAACACTATTGACAACTCAACAGAGGAAATACAGTGGTAACGTGGTGGAAATAAAATAGACTTGGAACAAATGACTGTCAGTGACTGCACTCTGCATAGTTACAACACAGCCGTGACTACTGTGGTACCACTTTTTGTGTCACTGTAGCCGCTCTGTTGCCACTGTGTATCCATTGTGTAGCCACTTTGTTAGCACTGTGTATCCATTATGTCACCTTTGGTACAAGAACAAAAACAGGTATTTTCGTTTTTTACCATAAAACTATAAAGCAATGCAATAAGACATCATCTCATGGTGAAAAACTTGCCAAAATCCTGTATGTATTTGCAAACATGTAAAACTGCAGCTGCAGGGTGCATTCCCGCTGTCTTGCCACAGTGACACCATTGCGTTATCAGTCCACCAACACGGTCAATTATGTTTCCCATTTAATAATATGGGTGCTGTGTTGTTAACCAAATGCTGATTTCCTTGAGGTCAAAACATTGTTGTCAGTGAATTTTTGTCAGTAAAGGTACCCCGTGAACTTTTTGTGAGCAGATTTTGGGAAACGGTGATGTTCTTGCAGACTGAACAAATTAGAAACATTCAAAAAGCTTCATTGAAGAATAGATAGATGTAAGTTAATTTATGGCAATCATTTAGTCTTAAGAGTGTAAACATAAAATGTGATGGAATAATGAGCAAGATCAGTGTCAGCATATCCAATGTAAACATCAGAAACAAGACGAAAAAACCCTCAATTTTTAAAGTCTTCACTGGATTTGGTCATTATTGGGCTCATCAAGGAGTAGCCAGGAACTGGTGGAGATGCTGTGTGTATAGCAGGGGTCATGTAGCATATTTTGAACAGCGTCACTGTTGAGCACGTACCACACTTGTAAAAATATTTGTATCCGTAGTTGAACATAAAAGGATGAAGACATTCAGTTGTATGATATCCACCGAGTACATGTTTGAGCTGTAACTTGTCCTGTCTTATTTCAGGGTATAAGTGACATTGTAAGTATGTGCAGTGTGGATAATTAACAAATACTCATATCTGTAGCTTTGAGGATCTGGTCAAGCTTGAATCGTGTGCTGTGACAATCATCATTGTAACAAAGTTGTGCAGTTGCATTTCATGCTGATGATATGAACTGATACAGATTCAACTGTTTGTCTCTTTTCAACATCATCTCTGTTTCCCTGTTGCCACTTTCCCTTGTTTACAATAAGATATTGCACATCAATATGTACAATAGGCTTTGTGAGCTATCTAGGCATTGACCAGCACTCAAAACATGCATGGGAAAACAGATTTTCTAGTTCTGCAGTTTAATATCCAGGTATTCTCATCCACTAAACTTTGTGGAAATATCCTTTTGAAATAGACTACAAATGAAGCATTTTGCAGGGCTTTTTGTTGTGGGTTGAATCAAGTCTCTTCAGTCAGTGAGGAGATTTTCTTGCACAGCTCAGCCTGAAAGTCTCTTCAGCCCATGAATTGAGCTGTGGTATGGCTACAATTCAGTCTTTGTAGCTAGTGGACGGATGAGTAGCATGGCTGAAATTCCAAGCCTCTTTAGCGTGATAATGGAGATGTGGCATGGTTGAAATCGAACGCCTTGTGAGCCAGTGACATGAGTTTTGCCATGACTGAAAATCAGTCTGTTTGGTGAATGAATTGAAATGGTGCATGGCTGAAACGCAAAGTCTTTTCAGCCAATGGGATGACATCTTGCATGGCTTGAATTCTAAGTTCCTTCAACTGATAAAGAATGAGGGTTTTTTTCTTTTTTCTTTTTTCTTTCTTTGCACAAATTTGGAACATTTGCAGCCAATGAACTGAATATCTTGCATAGCTTTAAGGTGAAGCACACTTTATGCCAATGAACAATTGTGTTCTTATGTTTGGCTTATGATGCAAAAGGCTCACATTTGGTCTAGAGTGTGGCACTTACAGAATGGTTTTGAATTGGCTTCTTTTGCAGATTGTAGGTAAGATTTACATATATTGCTGCAGACTGCTTTGCATGCACAAATAGTTCTGTCACCATTTTGTTTTATTTTGTTTTATTCTTTTTTAATTGTTTGAAAACAGACAGACATCAGTTGAACATGCACATACATGATCAAAATATAAATTTAAGGACAGACAGTCACTTTTTCTTTCTTTCTTTCTTTCTTTCTTTCTTTCTTTCTTTCTTTCTTTCTTTCTTTCTTTCTTTCTTTCTTTCTTTCTTTCTTTCTTTCTTTCTTTCTTTCTTTCTTTCTTTCTTTCTTTCTTTCTTTCTTTCTTTCTTTCTTTCTTTCTTTCTTTCTTTCTTTCTTTCTTTCTTTCTTTCTTTCTTTCTTTCTTTCTTTCTTTTCTTTTCTTTTCTTTTCTTTTATTATAATTTTTTATGTCTATATGGGTCAGCCACTTGTGTGTGTCATATTTGGGGTTGATTTGAATTGGGTGAGGAACAATCTGAATTTCTCCTTATAGAATAGGCAAGGGCAAGAACAGACGGTTAAAGAACTGCCTAAAAGAGGGCACTGCAGTGGGTTGTGTATTCCTATTACTTTACATTGCAATGTGCAACTTAATATCTTGGAAACTATTACACATAGAAACACCAAATTTCAGACAGTAAATCTAGATGCATAGCTGAATACCTCACAAGAATCATATAACCACAGCTACATAAGTGACAAGTTTATTCAAGGTTGCTTTAACATACAAAGACAGCTCTAGCCCTCCAAATTTTTGTGTATTCAGTTGTGTATTGGGGCAAATACACACCTTAGAGCTAATTCTGACCTTTCCTGTTGGACCAGGCTTCTTGTATTGAAAAACCACCGCCTTCATCATCATTGGGAGGATTGTACTGTTTTAGATTAACCAGGGATGAGCCTGTTCAGGGAGTTCCTGGATTTCTGGTTGAACTTTTAAAGAAAGTTACATTTTTCCCCCACTCAAATGCTGTTTTTTACTGAGGATGAGCACTTTATATGATACTTTCAGGGAATTTTTTCCTTGGTCAGGCTCATGTCTGATTAACTGACCACAGGTCGGGGAGCTCATGGGATCCCTGCTGTCTGTCCACCCATTGAATGTGCATCGTATACATGTAGAAGTTCCATATTGCATAATATGGGTCACCTTGACCTGTTTTCTCAAATTCATGGATGGAATGCATACATTTATAAAGAATAGGTTTTGTTGTGATGCCTATGACATTATAAATGGAGATGGAACTTGCAAAACTTTCATCAAATATGCATTAGGCGAAAGGTCAAATTTTGTAATACATGTATGTTGTGTGACTGAGCAATTTTTCTAGGTCATTACCGTAATGTCCAATTGGTTTAAAATAAATGAGTGCATTTTGAGATTTTGGGACATTTTGGTACACACAGTTACATATTGTTTGTCAGTTGTCCAAATTTGGTAGTTCTAGCCCCAATACAATTTGAAGAAACAGAGAAAACATTTCTAATGCTGAAAAAGTTGTCAATGGACTGTGTTAACCTTTGAATCATGGACAATACTATAAGTTATTCACTGTTTTAGTGTGAAATACAGGAAGTATCTCCCCCAAAGACAGCTGTATTACCCTCGGCTTCGCCTCGGGTAATACAGCTGCCTTGGGGGAGATGCTTCCTGTATTTCACACTAAAACAGTGAATGACGATTTTATCCCATTTTTGATGATGTAATTTCATGCCCCAAAAATACACATGTTGTCAGAACTGATATTAGATTTGATGTGAGGTCTTCTGGTGGCTGATCGATGCACTAACCAGATAGGGAGATACAGCGAGAATACCGCTGTATTCCGCAGCCAGTTACGAGAATACCGCTGTATTCCCCGGTCAGTTTCAGGAATCGCGCTGTATTTCACCTTTGCAGTAATTAATGCACAAATAAGGGTAATACAAAGAGTGTACCATAGCTATTAACCAATCAGAAGCCAAGGATTCTATCAAAAATGGGATAAATGTAGTTATTTGCACCAAAATGTCATGTTCATGTGGGTATTTCTTTAAAACAAGTTATCAGATTTTGATCAAATAAAAACTGATTTACTTGAAAAGTTGTTTAGAGCAAATCTGGATCAGGCATTTTGTAAGAAATTATCAGTTCTTCTGTCAATGTGTGTAAAAAATGAAGAGTCCATCAACTTGATCAATTTTGACACAATCGGCCATTTTGCAATTTTGTATCCTCATTGCGAAAAATATTAACTTTTTCAGTGCCAAATTTTGGACTGAGTCAACAGCTTTTCTCGGCACACATTGGGTGCTATGCATGCCAAGAAAAACTGTTGACCTGGCATGTTCTCTGTGGAACTACATGTATGCATACTGGTACTTGAATGAAAGGTCTTTTTATGAGGAATTCGAATCTGGGATCTTAATGATAATTGGACTAGTTTGACTTAAGTAGATCCACTTTAGTCATAATTAGCACTGAAAGAGTTAAGGTAGATGACAATTTACATGTACATCCAGGCACTTTTGGTTGCTTTGAACCGAGTAGGGTTAAAGTGCCCAGATAGTAAAAAGTGTCTGTCTGAATAAAACGCTTCAACTTTTGCACGTTTAGTCAAAGCAGAATTGAATGAAATTTGAATGTTGCAGATTGTATGAAGAATTATGTGCATTGGTTCAACAAGTGAACTTGCTGAAGAATGTTGTCTTTTGATAACCGCGAAAGTGTCAGTCAGAGTGGAGATTCATATACACATGGACTCTGTCAGGAATAAATCAGGATGAGTCACATGATAAATGTAAATCATATTCAATATGACAATAGACTACTGGATTGGGTGGAGATTCCATTTAAAACACATTATCATATTATCCTTTTTTTTTAATCCCTATTCCCCAATTTTAACATGTTTAATGACCCCAAAATTCTAAAGTAATGTAAATGTGCTTAATTCTCACTATTTATTATGGAAAAGTAGTGTAATGTTCAAAACAAAAGTATGAATTTGAGTCTTACATTCTGGACATTTCTTAAATGGCCAGCGGACATAATAGGAATGATATGGTAACATACTGTACCAAAATATTAAGGATATTTGGTCACTAGTTATAGATTTGTGCATTTGTTTCAGACAATATATCTTTTAATGTGAGAAAGAGACCAGAGATATTTTTTTTATGCAAGGAAGTTACATTATGTCCACATGCTTGTGTACAAAAAGTGCAATTGAGAGAGAAATTGTCGTTTTAAAAATATGAAGATACTACAAACTTTTTGTTTTGCTGGGGAGTCAAGAAAATAATATTTTTTGAACACACCTTGATTACTTAACTCATTCCGCACTATGGTGACAGGCCTTGGTCAGTGGTTCTGGCACTGCCTGGCAAGTTATGCTGCAGCTGCCCTTGCAGCCCTTGTGGCAGCTGCAGCATGACTTGCCAGGCAGTGCCAGGACCACTGATTTAAGACTATAGGCATGTTGGTACTTGAACGAAAGCTCTTTTCATGAAGAATTTAAATATGCAATTGTCATATTAAATCTTGGTAAATATATGTAAATATCAGGGACTGGTATGGAATGAGTAAACAGTCAACCCATCTCATATTAAGTTGCTAAAATTCAGGTTAAGTGGTTTTTGCATTGCCTGGCAACTTTTCTGGTCATGTGACTGCAAGGCAAGGGGCAAAATTAATTTTTATTTCAGCATGTATGTTGGTAGTTGAGTGAAAGGTGTGTGTATGAGGAAGGTGAATGTACCACTCCATTCCTATGACATATATAATTATTACAACCATGCATTAGTTAAAAAGCTTTCTAGTATTATTCTGGTGTGACATGAGTTAGTAATCACTATATTTATTTTTCACAAACAGACAGAGAATCTGGAGGGAGAGGAACATGAGCATTCCATCACTAGCAAGATAAACCTGGTCGACCTGGCCGGGAGTGAGCGGCAGTCTCAGGCTCATACGTCAGGGGACAGGCTCAGGGTCAGTGTCATATTTCATGACTTTTATCCTCAGATATATCATAATTTAAGCAACTTTTCATTGATGGTAGGTTTTGAAGCCTCACATGTACATGGTTGAAAAGGATCAATAATATACCATATTCATCCTAATAGCACATGCCCTAATAGAAGCACGGCCCCCCACTTTCAGTCGAAGTCGTCTAGATTCAAAATCAAGATTTTTCTATAATTTAGCAAAGATGATACTTCCAAATGAAAAATTAAATGTCACTGCAGTATATTAATGTTTATTTAACACCTAAATGAACTGTACAGCCTTCAAAACCTTCAGTCAAGAAAAGGACTTATTCCATAGTCCCGCGAAAACACTGCAAGATCTGGCAGATCTGTGCATTGGTACAGCATGCTACTATTAGGATGAATACGGTATATGGTATTGTATCCCATATGGACGTTGCTCAAGAACTTTATTAAAAGTATGGACCCTGTACATAGTGGGCCTTTTGTCTGTACTTATACCTGGATACCAATCATGGGTTGCTCCTTTGAAAAGCAAAAAAAGTTTCTAGTGCTAGAGGTAAGGCTTATCAGTTTGTCTGAGACATTTTAGTTTTCTTGAGGACAGACTATTTGCGTGAAAGAGCTGTTTATGAGGAATGTGAATACACTATTCAATTCCTATGCCATGCATCAGTAAAAAAAAGTTCTAGTGTAATTCTGGTATGAAATAGCTGATTCATTTGTCTGACACATTTTAGTGTTCTTGAGGACAGAATACTTGAGTGAAAGATCTGTTAATGAGGAAGTGAATGTACATTTTAGTTTAATGGGGACATATTGTTTTGACCCTGGACTTGTCCAAATATATAATTGAGTCCAGTGACCAGAAATCAGAAACTTGCGTCTTTCCCAATTTGTGCACAAGTTTGAAGTAGGAACTTGGAATGTTTTTAGCTATTTGGACTTGTCAGTCAGCAGAGCTTATAAGATTTGTTTACATCCGTCATTTTTCTGTCCATTCTAGACTAAATGACCTTCCATCTCCAGGGACAGTTGAGCAATATGAAAATTCAGTATACCATGTCAAAAAACTTGCTTTTGCAATGGAAGGTTTAACGTATGCAAATTTTTTCCCGTTTAGGAGGGAGCAAGCATCAACAAATCCCTTCATACACTGGGCAAGGTGATCTCCCAGCTGTCTGAACAGTCCACATGTACCAACAAGAAAAAGAAATTCTTCATTCCGTACAGAGATTCCGTCCTGACATGGTAAGCCTCAGTTCCCTCCATTCCTTGTCATGATTGTCTCTTCAAGTTTTTATTATCCTTTCCCTCATGAATTAGGACTGAGTCAACAGCTTTTCTTGGCATTGGTTGGGCTCTGCTGAGGAAAGCTGTTGATGTGGGGCACATGATCTTGATAGACCTTCATCATTAACTCTTTCAATGCCAGCTGTGACTGAAGTCAAACAACTTAATATGAACTGCTGTGAATTATGATAAGTTTGCAAGATTCACATTCATTGTACAAAAAAACCTTTCATTCAATGGCAGCATGCCTGCAGTTACATGGAATGTAATAGTGCAGGTCAACAGCAGTCCTTGATGCACCCAAAACGCACCAAGAAAAGCTGTTGCCTTGGTTAAAAATGTGGCACTGAAAGTGTTAATGTGATCAATAAGCCTCACTATTATGTTCATGTTTTCATGTATATATCTCATGTAAGGATGCCATTTGGTCTTCGTGGATTAACTTTGGTAAAATCGTTTGAATTCTTGAAGCAATGAAATTTGCTGTTAATTTATAGTCCTATGATAACAGTCCTGCATTAACAGAGAAACCTGTCTCCAGTTTTTGAACTCAAGTGTATTGTTTTTTATTTTTTGGTAATAATGAAAGGACATCATGTTATTGGCTGCCAGATAACTGGTCAGTTAGGTGAGCTTAGTTCAAGGATTTCAGAAAATACATTTTAATGTCGAGCCAGAAAAAAAATATGCAATTTGACAGGCAGGAAGTCCCATCTGAGATCGCAATCTTGCCATTTTGACAACTTTTCGGTGTATCTCAAAAATCCCCTTTAATTAATCTCCCCAGCACATCTGTTTTGATCTTGAGTTAGTTTAGGAGTTGCTCTAATCTTCAACAAAAATTTTTATTATCATTCATTATCTTCCAATTCCTTATTGTCAGTAAAGCTATTGCATAACATTTTTTAAAAAAGGATAAAATTATCTTTGTTTATGTTTATAGGTTGTTAAAGGAGAGCCTGGGTGGTAACTCCAAGACAGCCATGTTGGCAACCATCAGTCCATCCAATCTACACACGGAGGAGACTCTCAGTACCCTCAGATATCCTTTATCACTCTTATGTATAGGGCCAGTACTTTTCCGCGATCGCGGAAAACGGACGGAATTCACGGAATCTATGATCTCAAACGGAATTTATGATTTGGAACGGAAATCGGCAAATGCCACGGAAATTAAGCGGAATTTGTGAATTTTGCCTCTCAAATAATTCAAAATCACCACATATGTCATCGCATAAAGCAAAACACACGGACTTGGATCCAAATTTGACGAGTCGGCGGCGTTATCGATACCACGTGGAGCAAATTTAACGACAGGCCGGACACCTGCGCGCTGTAGACCCCATTGCTACCATATCCATTCATTTGCATGGCATATAGATATAACGCGCAACAGAGGTACAATGATAATAGCGCCGTCTGTAGGTGGAGGCTGTCAACGTACATAGTAAACAATATGGAGTCACTTTGCCGTTCGTCGATGGATCAACATTTTCCAGAGGCGATAAGATCAACTGTTTTTCCTTTTTTATTGACCAGAGCTAAAATCGTGCCCTAGAATTAGTGAAACGGAAATGAAACGGAATTTGTAGTTTCCCAAAACGGAAAAACACTCATTTTGAAACGGAAAAATACAGGCCCTATATGTATACAGGATCTTCATGCTGTCCTGAAGTTAAAAATATTAAAGCCATATTGAGAGGTTAAAGGAAAATCATTGGAAAATGCAGCCATGGCTGTTAATGTCAGCATTAACCCTGAGGGACTTGATATATCAGCATGCAACTTTTTCCCATTATGAACTGCCAGCAAGCATCTAGTGTCATAGATATTGGCTGCTTCTTTTTCATCATTAAGAATAAGCTTGGTGAATTCTGGGTACATTGTGCTCAAGAGTATGCAAGGAAGACTTCCAACTGCATATCTGTACTTGTAAATTGTTTTTCATTACTGTTGAAAGGAGTTAAACCAATAAGGCGGATGACATTTGATTACCAGCTGGTTTTGTTTGGCCACCTTTATGGCAATCTGTTTTAGCATTTATTCCATAATTATACATATGTGAAAATGATTTTCACATATGTATAATTAATTTCACATGTACAATAACTTAAAATAATTTAACATATGTGAAATAGTTATACACATATGTACTATTATATTTTCATTTCCCATATGTGTAAATCTGTACATATGTCCAAATCCTTTTCACATATGTGAAATTCTTTTACACATGTGAAATAGTTTTATACATATTTACAATTTTATCTTTATTTTACATATGAGTTTTAACTATTTCACTTCTTGTGCTTTATTATAATTCAACATATTTGAAAAAGATTTAGACATATGTGAAATAAAAGATTAATTGTACATATGTGTAAAACTTATGTAAAAGAATTTCACATGTGGAAAATCTTTTTTCACATGGGAAACAGTTGTTTATTTTACATATGTGAAAAAGATTTACACATGTGAAATTCTTCTATACTTATGTGCATAAGTTTTACACCTGTGAAATAGAATCATAGTTACACAAAAGTGTAAAACTGTCTCACATGTGTGCAAAATCTTTTTCACATATGTAAAATGAATGTATTTCACATGTGTTAATCTTTTTTACATACGTGATAAAAGGTTAAGATTTACACATGTGAAATAGTTTTACACATGTACTGTAAATTCTTTATTTCACATGAGTGTAAAACTATTTCACGTGAAATATTTATAGGTACACTTATTTTTTTATCTCTTGTGTGTAAAAGAATTTAACATGTGGAAAAGAATTACATATATGTGTAAAGTTTTACACATGTGGAATCATTTTTCACACGTATAATAAAAGTTATTTCACATTTTTATATATCTTTTTAACATATTTAAAATGAAAGATTATTACACATGTGTTAAGATTTTCACATAATATGTATAATTAATTGTGGAATACAGCGAAACCTCCCAATACCGAATGCCGATGGGACTGGACAACAGTATTCAGTAAAGAGAGGTGCTCAGTATTGGGAGGTTTGCTGATACAGTGGTACCTCTTTTGAGAGACCGCCGCTATGGCGGGTCAAAATGTGGTCTCTCAAAACAGGTGGTCTTTTATTAAAGGTACAACAACATGGAAAAGATAGCGCAGTGTTCTGAGAGAGTGGTCTTAAAAAGATAGGCGGTCTCTCATGAAAGGGGTCTCTCAAGAGAGGTACCACTGTAATGAAAATATACAATTGGGACCGAGAAAAAGTGTTCAGTGTAAGGAGGTGTTCGGTAATGGAGGTTTCACTGAAAATGCTTAAATGGTTTGCTATGCCCTTTAAGGGTTAAAGGGCAATGAAAAAGTCCAGATGTTTTCTTGGGCATGGACATGTCTTACAGATGACATATTAAGTTACTACTGTGCAGTTGGTTTTTTTTTTCTTGACCAAAGTCACGTATGCGAAGCAAGCCAGAGCGATTGTGAATGCAGCAAGGGTTAATGAAGATCCCAAGGCAAAGCTTATCAGAGGTAAGGCCAAAAACAGTCACAGAGCTTTGTCACAGTACTGCTATGCCATAGGGTATGTTGCTGGTGATCGGGCACTCATCCCAGTGCAGGTTGACATGTTAAATATTCAATGAATTTAGGGTTGTTTTTTTGTTTTTGTTTTTAATTTCCACCATAAAGCAAATGATAGCAAAAAATTTTCTGAAACGGGGTTGGGGGAAGGCGGGAGAAGCTGCATGTTTTGGCAGTGACCATCTCATAAAAAAAGTGTGTCCCGCTAGTTTCAGCACATGTAAGGTACCTGTTGTGTTCAGGTGTCTTGTTAAGGGCAAGTAAGACACCAAAGGCATTTTGGGTAACCACTACTTACCATGGCTCACAGACTGAAAAAATTAATGCGAACATTAAGTAAGTACATATTTCTTGAAAGGAAAGGATCAAACAATTTCAAATATGATTACCATTTTGACTGAGCTGATTTCTGAATAAACATTTGAATCTATTGGGAAACATGTCAAATGTTAGGCTCCTATGCAAATGTAGATATAAGTCATCCCAAGCTTATTCAAATTTCAAACTTTTCACCAAAATAATTAACACTAGTGTAAGGCCAAGGAAATCTGTTGACTCAATCTTAAGCAAGAAAGGGTTTATATTGACCACAGTAAAGTTGGACAGGAAGTGGTTACCCAAAAGTACCTTTGATGTCTTACCTGTCCTTAAAGTGAAGATGCATACATACTGGTCAAGTTTTACCTAGTTCTCATTGGTTGGTGCTGCAGATTCAGAGCATATGCACGTACAGGTAATACTTGATGGAAGTTTTGTCATATTTTAAGGTATGCCCTAAGAAGGATAAAGTTCCAGCAGTGTCTTACCAAGTTTCAGAGCACATAAACTGCATCTTTGATCAAAGTTACCACAACATACCCATGATGAAACTCCAGAAAGTGTATATAAAAGTGCTATGGACCCATTCCTAGTTAGACTAGAACCGAGGATTCAGAATTTTAACTCATTCCATACCAGTCCCTGATTTTTCCGTATATTTACCTAGATTTAAGATGACAATTGCATATTTAAATTCTTCATGAAAAGAGTTTTCGTGCAAGTACCAACATGCCTATGGTCTTAAGTCAGTGGTTCTGGCACTGCCTGGCAAGCCGTGCAGCGTGACTTGCCAGGCAGTGCCAGAACCACTGACCAAGGCCTGTGACCTGGTATGGAATGAGTTAATCAACAGTTTTCCTGTTAGGTCTCATGTATGTAAATATAATTCTCATTTAAGGTTATTTGTATCAGTGAGAAATAAGCTGAAAAGTGTCACTTACTGTTAAACTGCGACGTACAAAATCAATGTGTGTTTTTTTTGTTTTTGTTTTTCTCATTTGATTCACTTTGGTAGATTTTAGCAGGTGAAATTTTAAATCTTTGATAAGAGCAGGAACTTGTTGATATGTTGTTTTCTGTATCAGTAATGTGTTGTTCCATTGCATTACATCTAAGTCATACTTTGATTGCATTTATATGTATGTTTATAAAGAAAAAGGTAAAAGTTACTCAACTTTTGGATATTATCTTCATCACAGAGCTACGTGCTGAGATTGAGAAACTGAAGGGTCAAACTGGGATGGAGGGTAGCAATGGAGACGTTCTACGTTCAAGCCTCGTGGAAATTGCCTCCCTGAAAGAGAAACTGCTACAAAAAGAAAGGCAGATGCAGGAAGCAACAAGGTCAGTGCTTGCTGTGGGATGTCGGTAAAAACTTTTAATTTTTGCTGCGGATGTCTCTCCTGGTGTGAAAAACAAAGAGGTTGAAGGTGCACATGCCTTTGAAAACAGGAATTTAAAATGTCAAAAGTGAAGGTAGCACAAGTTTTGTTTGAATCTTCATAGAAGTATAAAATTTCAGCTTCATTGAAAGATGTAAATTACAAAAACATTGAAAATTAATTTCTTGGTTTCAGTATTCCAGAGATACGAAATTTGATTTTTTTATTATTTGCATTTGGTTGAACCTTTGTAATCTACATGGTAAAAGGGTCACTTTTGAGTAATCTGTGACAACATTGCGGCTGTGTTGTTTGTTTGTTTGTTTTTTCGAAAATCAGTGGGGTGGCATGTACTATATTAACTCCCATGTGGGTCCCAGCACATTTAAACTACAGCAGTACTTGCTATTTCCAAACCCCATAGGTAAAGACCACCTGATGAAAATGAGCAGCTTTGCTGTGCACAGATGTAGTTTTCATTAATCATGCTTGAGGTGAACAACCACCTGCAGCACATGACCAGCATCTGGCAAAACTTTTCTGGAGTGAAAGTTTTGCCAGGTGAAAGAATTAGCTTTGCAGCAGGGGAGTGAAGGACTTTTGAAATTGATTGGCAAATGTGAACATATTTCAGAAACTGTTGTTGTGCATAAGTCCAGGCAAAGATCTATCACAACTTTCCTGAAGCCTGTAAGTAATGCAAAGTGTGTTTATTACAACATCAAGTGAACATGGGAGTGTCCCTGCAGGAATTGTTTACAAAGAGCGTGGAAAAGACCGAACTGCGCTTGATGTTGGAGGACTAGGTTCGACCTGTGATTCATACATAAATAAAGTTATGTGATGTTTATTTTCCTGTTTATTTTTTCTTGATTAACATGTACCTTTATAAAATTAATGTACATTTGTAATATAGAAAATGTAAACTGGCCACTGTACGCTTGTAGTACTGGTACACAAAACTATGCAAGACATGTACAAACATCACACAAGTCGCACATGTACAGTACATTGTGTAAGTATGTATACATTCACAGTACATTGTGTAAGTATGTATACATGTACAGTACATTGTGTAAGTATGTATACATGCACAGTACATTGTGTAAGTATGTATACATGCACAGTACATTGTGTAAGTATGTATACATGTACAGTACATTGTGTAAGTATGTTTACATTCACAGTACATTGTGTAAGTATGTATACATGTACAGTACATTGTGTAAGTATGTATACATGTACAGTACATTGTGTAAGTATGTATACATGTACAGTACATTGTGTAAGTATGTATACATGTACAGTACATTGTGTAAGTATGTATACATGTACAGTACATTGTGTAAGTATGTATACATGTACAGTACATTGTGTAAGTATGTATACATGTACAGTACATTGTGTAAGTATGTATACATGTACAGTACATTGTGTAAGTATGTATACATGTACAGTACATTGTGTAAGTATGTATACATGTACAGTACATTGTGTAAGTATGTATACATGTACAGTACATTGTGTAAGTATGTATACATGTACAGTACATTGTGTAAGTATGTTTACATTCACAGTACATTGTGTAAGTATGTATACATGTACAGTACATTGTGTAAGTATGTATACATGTACAGTACATTGTGTAAGTATGTTTACATTCACAGTACATTGTGTAAGTATGTATACATGTACAGTACATTGTGTAAGTATGTATACATGTACAGTACATTGTGTAAGTATGTATACATGTACAGTACATTGTGTAAGTATGTATACATGTACAGTACATTGTGTAAGTATGTATACATTCACAGTACATTGTGTAAGTATGTATACATGTACAGCAGGGCCAGCATTTCGGCGAGAATCCATTCTCGTAAAAAAAATTCCTCTAAACTTGTCTTTCTTTAAAAAGAAAACTGATTGACAAAAATCCAAATAGATTCTCGCAAAATTCTGGCCCTGTACAGTACATTGTGTAAGTGTATACATGTACAATACATTGTGTAAGTATGTATACATGTACAATACATTGTGTAAGTATGTATACATGTACAATACATTGTGTAAGTATGTATACATGTACATTACATTGTGTAAGTATGTATACATGTACATTACATCCATCTGCTATGGAAGATCACCTGCTGTTTGTAACCATTTTGTCTGCAAGCCTGGGTGGTCACATATAGCAGGTACTGCGGCACTGGCTACATGTGATGCCTATGTATTAAGTCTGTCATATATACATATTTTACCATATTGTCTAATAGTTGTTCTTTATCACTATGCTGTAGGTCATGGGAAGAGCGATTGAAAAAGTCAGAAGAAAGAAAACTGGAGGAGTCTAGATTATTAGAGGTAATGAATAGATGAAAAGTATAGAAATGATGATGTGAGAGACTCTTGCAGTTAATTTATATCAGTGCTTAGTTATCTTTGATCCCCCCTCGCAAATATTAACATGCTGATACTTGAATGAAACGTTATTTCCTGAAAGATTTATATCAAGAGTTTATGTTAGTGGTACATCAAATGAAAATGAATTGTGGTGTAATAAACATTGAAAGAATTGGTATTTTTTGCTGAGGCAACATCATGATGTGGAGGGGGTGGTGGCTTTGCTTAACATACAGTTAGAAATTGATAATGTTCAGAAATCTAAAATCTCCCCGTCCTTGCAGGGTCATTGATAATACATTTGTATGTTGGCTGTTCAGATCATGAGCTCAAAACAGTTACACCATAACCAGCACTCAATTGGAATGCACATTAAGTCATGTATTTCTTGCATGTGGACGTAAAATTAAGATGACATTGTCATTAAAGTTGCTTATTCATGATTAAAACTGTGATTATTTAATTGCTTTTGATTTGTCTTCATACAGAAATCGGGAATATCATTCAAGATTGACAACAAATTACCAAACTTAGTCAATCTGAACGAGGATCCGCTGCTGTCAGAAACGCTGCTGTATATTCTGAAGGAAGGACAGACAAAGGTTGGGCGCATGCGAGAGCTGTCTACACATGACATTCAACTCAGTGGAGCTCTCATTGCGGACAATCACTGGTAAATACATGCATAATAAAACAAAAAGCAAATACGATTAATTAATTCGACTGAGAAATTGGGTGTGGTTTGCAGTGGTATGGTTATTTTGAATGTTTGCTGTACCTCTGCAAACTTATACTTGCAGTTCAGGTAGCAACGGGGAATTACATACGTTCTGTCAAGTTAGCCTCAGATTAAGATGCTTTGATAATTTCAGGCCTGCTGTTCCAATATGTGTATGTGGAACTCTGAATTAGACGGGAGAGGATTTAAGAAATTTCTCAGTTTTATTGTTTTCTCATTAGAAAATGTGGTTTGCTGTAATACAAATGGAGCATCACGCGGAGTCCATTCTTTGTGAATAAACGTGAGCAATAAAACCAAAGAAAGGGTCTCTTGATTTCTGGACTAGCAAAATACGTTGCACTTGTTGCCATACTTAACCTTGAGAGATTTAACACTGATGCACTTACATGTAAAATTTTACTAATAGAATTATCACAAAGTGTCCGTTGCCTAAAATGTTCTCTGCTGCTTACTTCAATCCAGAATAATGTACCATCAGCTGTCATGGATGCACTGTAGGTGTGTGAGCCTACTAAAGACAGTTCAGTCTTCAGAGCATTAATTTATTTGCAAAATGTAGAAACGTTTTAAGTGCTTAGTGGTAACTTGCAGTGTGGAAAATAAATTTATTGCATTACCAATAAGGAATATTTTACAGACCTGTGCACCATTTTTTTCCTCAGCACAATCAACAATGTTGACGAAATCATCAGCGTCACTCCAATAGGGGATGCCCCAACGTATGTAAATGGTGAACTTATCACAGGACCCACAGTTCTCCACCATGTGAGTACAGTTGTTCCTGTCTCCTAGGACACCTAGCATTGTCATACCTGTCAAGCCTCCTGATTTGGTTGAAAGGGCCCCAATTTGTACTGCTTCATCCGCCTGTTCAACTTCTAATCTCCTGATCACATAATTGCTCAGTAAAGAAAATACTCTGTGGCCTGATGAACAGAGTGCATGTAAAGCCATGTAAATGTCCAATTATTAGTGTCAAGAGTTGCCACTAGGTGATGGGAGGTCTTTATGCAATAAAAATGTAAAACCTGGCAAGACCAGTGACGGGGAACCAAAACTAGGAGAGAAAGCCAGATCGGTTTCGTATCTAGTGATACTCATCAGTGGCAGTTAGGATCACCATGTCCCGCTGCTTTTATAGGCAGGGGTAACGTTGCTAGTTGACGTCAGGTCAACGTCATGGTGGTGGTACGTCACGACGCAGACTGAGACTACCAGTCAACTGTTGTACTTAACGAGTTGGGGTGACGTCTCAGAAAACGAGGATATCACGAGAGTAAGAACTGAATGGTGGTTGCTATGCACAGAGTAAGCTATGTGTGCAAGGCCTGTTTTTCAGCCTTAAAAGGAAATGGCTTTCCCTATTTATTGGGAATAAAGGACGTAGCAGACTGATAGCGATTGAAGCTTTACAGTGTTCCTAAGGTCAACTTTGAGGAAAGGTTGACAAAGAGGTCACATATCTTTATCTAATAAAAACAGTTTGTTGTTGTTGGCTATGATAACCATAAGCTTGGCCAGGACAGGTCAATTCAAGTTTCTAGTTTAGATCGTTTTGATGTGATGTCTGGCAAACCCTGACTTGCTTAAATCTTAAGTTTACCCATTGAATAGCAAGCTATCATGGGTGCAGTTATTTTCACATTGGAAATAGAAATTTCAAGAACTTTTTAATATTATTTATACATACTCATAACCTTGATTCAGAGCATGGGCACACTAGTTTTAACTAGTACATATACATGTCGCTGGACTGGAATTTAAATCTTTAACACTGTGATCGGAAATGGAAATTGATCTGTAGTTTTGGATTGTCAGGCACAGATGTCAGGGGATGTTTGCAATTCATTGAGGAAATTGAAAGTAATCTCGTCATTATTCCATCTGAAGATTATGAGGGAAAAACTGGGGGTTTAGAGTGGTCAAATATCTAGAGTAAAGGTTAATTGTAAAACTTGGACTACTCACTGGGAAGAGTTGTTTGTTTGTTAGTCATATTTTGTTTTGTCCTTGCAGGGAGACCGTGTCATCCTTGGAGGAGACCATTATTTCCGGTGAGTTTGACTTATTTAGCTCTTTAAAAGGCAACTGCAAATAAAGTTGCAAAATTCTTAAAGACAAACTGCACTCAATTATAATTAGGGTGCTCTAGAGATCTGTCAGAGAAGATACTCGTCTGGGTCAACAGTTTTCCTCGGCAGGTTTTAGATGAATTATGCACAAAGCTCAGAGGAAAGCTGTCGGCTCAGTCCAAAACTTGGCACTGAAAGAGTTCAAATACATTTTGGGACATCATCATTAGAGTATCGGTTCCTCAGGTCCTGAATGATCATGAATTTTGCTCCGACCCAACAATTAAAAAACATTGTTTCTATTCCTTCCTGATATAAGTTCTCCCCTAAAAAGTACACTTATATACGTCTTTTTTATGAAAATCATTAAGTTATGCCTCCCCCCCCCCATCCCATTTCCACACCCTTTCAGATCTTTAATATCTTATTATCAACTGATCCAGTTTGCTCAGTACTTAAACATGAGAAACAATTATTTAAATAGGATGCTGTTACATAAATATGGATACAACTAGCTTGTCAAGTTAAATGTAAGATGTAGCATGTGTGGTTACAATGTGTTGTAAGAACTTTTCAAGTGGGTTTATTGTTTTCTTCACAGAGGTCGCAACCCACTTCTGTGATTTCCTGTTCAATTAGCTATTATGTGTTTCAGTTTTAATCACCATGAAAGTTTAATGTGATCATGGGAATAATCATCGTGATGATTCCAGTTTCGAATTCCTTGTGAGATACCTTTCATTTACGAGTGGAATTGGGCCAAGGTTGCAGCACTTGACAGTGTTCATTTGCATAAATTTGGTTATTTTCAGAACGAAAGCTTCAAAGGGATTATTCAAGTAACATCAAGCAAATGATCACCCTCAAGTGCTGCCCTCTGGGTTCAAAAAGGGTCTCTTACCAGCATGCGTCCAGCAGGGGTAGAATTTCGCAAAATTTTGCGAGAATCTATTTGGATTTTTGTCAATTAGTTTTCTTTTTAAAGAAAGACAAGTTGAGGAGAATCTTTACGAGAATGGATTCTCTGATTCTCGCCAAAATTCTGGCCCTGGTCCAGTTCAAGAGACCGAAAGACGGGGCCAGCTTTCTCAGTGTGCTGTGGAGCATGTGCCCAAAGCACACTGAGAAAGCTGCTTAGTCTCTAACTTAACACTTAAAGCACATCAAGGGAAGCTACTTAGTCTCTAACTTAGCACTTAAAGCACATCAAGGGAAGCTGCTTAGTCTCTAACTTAGCACTTAAAGCACATCAAGGAATGCTGCTTAGTCTCTAACTTAGCACTTAAAGCACATCAAGGAAAGCGGCTTAGTCTCTAACTTAGCACTTAAAGCAATACTTCTTTAAAGCCATGGAATAAATCTTAGTTGCTTTAGTGGAAATAGATGACACTACATGTATTTGGGAGGTCCACTCACACTACCAAACAAGAATGGTCAGTCTGGGATGCCAGATGGCGCCACTGACTAAAGGTTCCTCTTGGCACACCTCACTGTGCTGTATTGTAATACATGAAGTTGGTACCTGATTTCAGCTTCAATCACCCAATAGAGATTGCTCGAGGCAAGAGGGTCAGTGGTCACACTGGAGGTCACCAGCCCAAAGACTTTGAATATGCCAAGCAGGAGCTGATCACAGTACAGAATACACAGTGAGTGTTCCTCTGAGTTCTCTTTTGCAGACACAGTACATATTTCAAAACAAGCCTTCTTATACCAGAAAAGAAAGCTGAGCACAAGGCAAGTGGCGTTTTCTTGCAGCCAAACTAGCAAAGAAGTTAGAATTTGGTATTTTGCTTCATGAAATGCAGATGAATTAGTCCAACAAACCTGTGCAGTGATTGAATATGGTGAAACCAGGCAGTTCTTATATGAATGGATTTTTTTTTTTCATTGATTGGTTGTTGCTGTGTACTTTATCATGTTTGTGTTCTAAAGATAGTCTTGCTATTTTACCCTGTTTGTGCCATATCAGTGCCTTGATTTTCATATTGATTCACCTGTATTCAAAATGAATGGAAACACCAGACTAGTGCCTGGCGGCTAGGGAACTGTTGAAAATTGTTTATTTCAGTGAAAACAGTTTGATGTGTTTCGCCTCCAATGGGGCTCACCAGGAACTGATAGGACACTCGCTAGCTTGTTCTATATAGTGCAAACGGCCATGGCCATTCTTTTTATACCCAAGCATTACACATCCATAGTAATGAGAGTTATGTCTCGGACCGGCACAGAGGGAGGTGTTCTCTGTAAACAGTGTCAATGTTTTCCAGTTGAAAGTTGCATTTACAGCTTCTTTCTAAGAAAAACTCTTAAGTACCTCTATGTCCAATTCTTACCCTTTTTTGACATTGTCCGGCAAGTCATGCTGCATCAAGGCAGCTGTAGCATGCCTTACCAGGCAATGCAAAAAGGTTTTGATCAGGAGCATTACTAGCATAGTCAAAAGACCGAGAAGAAGATGCAGCAATTAATTTTCACTCATTCTGATTTTCCGACAAGGCATTTTGGGATGATCAGTGCAGTGAATTCAAAAGCACATGTACATTTACCAGGTATATTGTGTGATATACCTGCTGCTTCCAAAGCTTGGTGTTGTTTCATTTCTTCACACCAGGTGTCACATCAGTGAGTATAAGGGTTACAACTGTGGACATTGATGTCCGTAAAATAAAATACAGGTGACATTTGTTGATAAAACAGTAGATTTTTAAATGTTCTTCTCTGCCAGTGATAAAAACATCATTGAAAACTGTAAGATATGGGAGCGACGTGGCTTTTCTCACTGCAAAATAGAACATAGCAACCCCTGTTTACGTTACTACTAATACAGCGTTAGCAGCCGTTAAATTTTCACTGCCTGACGAGCCCCACACAGGGTTGAAACTGGTCACACTTGGAGTGCTATTACCATTGTGTCATTTTACAGTAGAAATCATTTTTGCTGAGATTTGAATGTAAGACCATTCATGATGGCACGGCCTAGGTCAATGGCTTTCCTTGGCACGGCTTAAGTGCAATGTGCCAACCTGCATCAAAGAAAGCTATAGACTCAGTCATGCTCTGATCAGGAGAGGGTTAACATGGATGCCCCAGCTACAGTTTACTCTTCAGTCAGCAAGGTGCAATAGGAAGCCACTTAATATGGTGTAATAAGAGTCGATGGAAGGGCAGGGCTGACTGCTATAATGAAGGATTAATGGATTTTGCTAAAAGGCTGTCTGCTACCTGCCAGTATAAATTAGCATGTAGCCACTCAAATCACTTAAAAGCACCCGTATGAAAAATGCATATACTAATAACGTTTTCACGTAAGTGGTCAATCTGTGATTTATAGACAACATAATGAGTCAGATTATATAATAATATCAATGGTGATCAGGTAGCACGTTTAAGAACTCTCCTTGGTGTGATTGCCCAACCCACGTCGAGGAAAGCTTGGATTTAAGTGGTATTATAACGGCGAAAGGACCTAAGTCCAAGCACTGCTTGCAAAAAGTCTTGATTTCAAGACCATGACATAAGTCTTGGATTCAACTTCCAGGACATGACATTAAGGATTTTTGTTACTGGTCCGACAGCACTTTTTACCTAAATCCAGACAAGTAGTAGGTTACTCTTTATTAAAGTTAGAAGTTTTCGCTTGCCCTGTTGGAAATCGACTTGTCCGAGACAAGAGAGCGTCTTAACATGAAGCCCTGACTTCATGGTAGGCAGCCAAGTATAATCTTGTTATATACAGAATTTAAATATGTAGACTTTGTCTTGAAATATTGCGGCCTTATTATCGCTATACAAACCCACGGCACTTGCTTGACTCTTTAGTGCCAAATTTGGACTAAGTCAGCGGCTTTTCTCGGTGCACATTGGTGGCAATGTGCCCTGAGAAAAGTTGTTGACCTGGGGTATTTATGCTCTCTGGAACTACATGCATACTGGTACTTGAATGAAAGTTCTTTTCACGAAAAACACAAATCTGGGATCCTGATGATAATTCAGACTAGTCTTTTTAGTCATGATTGGCACTGAAAGAGTTAATAATACCCTTGCGAGTGAAGGTTCAGGGTGTGTGCCATATTTGGCTTGTCTGTCTGTTCATAGCACAGTCCTTGTTAGCAGTATATCTCATGATTGACACACGACGAATCAAGAAGCATCAACCTCAAATTTACTTCAGTTTTACCTTGAGGCTTTCTTGACCTTGATTACATTTTGGTGACCTTGTCCTCATTTACAAGGTCAGGGGACCCATGTGTTTGCAAAGCAGGTACTAAGCATTGTAATGGCAGCAGACGTTCCAGTTTTCATAATATGACACTGAAGTTCTTTCATATCTGTGCTTTAAATATTGTAGCATTGGTTTTACATAATTAATTGTAAAAATTAAAGATATTTACATTATTTCTAAATTTTAACAATCAGAAAAGTGGGGTGGGGGGGCACTTAGGGAGCATGTGCCATGAAAAGGTATAATAGGGTAGGGTAAGCCTAGTGTTGGGAAGACTTGGGACTGGTAATATGGTAATAAAGTCAAGATGTGAGGATTGTTACTTGTTTGGCACATGCTGTAACTGTGGTAGTTGTGAGGACACTCTGCTGTTTTCCTCACATACTAATTTCAAAGATGGCCCACCTTAAACCTTTTTCGCACCACATTTCCCGTCTTTTCACGAAAAGGTATGATATATTATTGTAATATTTGATACAAGTTTGTCCCAGAAGAAGATACAAGAGTGCCATCACAGTTATATGTATGCACTACCTTTCTGCTCTCAAACTCTTGTCAAAAACCCTGCAGTTCTCTCGTGATGATGACTCAGCGAACAGAGCCTGTTGGAATACAACGGTCAATTATTCATTTATGATCTACCAGGACAGAGTTTTCCAAGAAATTTGAAAGTATAAAGGGGGTGAATAGGATGGCACTTATATTTTTGGGGGGAGGGGGGGGAGGAAGGGAGGGCAAATTTGCATCACATATTACGTTAATATATTTGAATTAACATAGTTTGTTCATTTCAAAGGTGATAAAATATATAGAAAGGGTAAGGAAAGGTGAAAAGTTGGGGGCCACCTTTATCTTCCGATGTGAGGAAAACACTGCAGTACATCTTATTAGGCACATGCATTAACAGCGGCAAGGGAGACATGCCTGTCTTTGGAAATAATGAATGATTTATTGCTTGTAAAATTGAGTGCCTGCTTAAGGTTGTATACAATAATTACATGGTAAACTGAGTAAAGAAAATATGCTGCAACTATAAGCCTACCTGTAATGCAACATTTTTTTCAGAAAAAAAATATGTAAATTCAAAAATAATTGATAGCTCCAGTAATATGAACAACATGTAAAGATTCAGAAAACAATCTTGTCTTTACATACTAGCAATTTGAAATGCTAATTTATGGTTGATTTTTCTTGAGGAATTTCCGTTTTGTTGATTATTGTAGGTCTGGAAATGTCCGTATTTAATTCCATTTTTCTGTTTGTGCTGGTACTTAATCATTTGCGCTCAAGAGTTATATGGAAATAGGTGTTGAATTTGCATGAAAAAACAGTGCTGTGTGTATGTGAAAATTTCTTGTCTCTAGAACAATTATAGATCATGCCTCATGCACCTGTCCCGGTCAGGCTTATCAAAATTTGAGATCTAGATAATGAAAGTTTCATCAGGTGCAGAATGTACAATCTACATACGGGAACATGGGGCAGCCATTTAAAAATTCTGAGTCCAATTGTTGAAAGATGCAGGAGTCACAAAGACCTGTATTGGCACTGAATTATGTATGAACATGAAAAAGTAAATCATCCATAGCCAGCACTGAGGAGTGTCCAATTTGAATGTTGGGCAACAATTTTGTATGAATATTTTAATGAGGACATTTAAGGACCATGTACAAAAAAAAAAAAACTTTCAAAACTGCCAATAACAACATGAACTGGGAATGATGCCCTCCCAACTCCCATATGCATATCACTTTTTTTTTCTGGAATCTGAATGCTAAAATTCTGGTTCATAATACACAATAATTGAATAACTTCCAAACTATTGATGTGAGTATTTCACGTCCGTCTTGGCAGTTTGCATCTGAGGAAAATATTGATGCTTACAAAAGTTCGCTCAGCAATGCTGTAAATGACATTCATGTACCATGGGAGGTTATTTGCTGCTGTAATGCCTTTTGTGATGAACATTCCGAAAATATTCAGGCATATCATGACAGCATTGTTAAAGCATGTATTGAAGCAGGGCGCAAACACATTCCGCATTCTTCTGCCCATAAGGCTAAGGTTGTTCCTGGATGGAACGAACATGTAGACTCGTTACAACGAGAAGCCCTCTTTTGGCATTTCTTATGGAAATGAAACAGTCGCCCGCAAGAAGGAATCATAGCTGAAATTTGATGAAAAACTCATGCGAGATATCATCAAGCAATTCACTATGTCAAAACCAACAGAGAAAAGTTGATTGCCCAGTATCTCGCAGAATCTTTAGCTTAAAACGACATCGGTGAATTTTGGAGAAACATCAAGAAAGTTAGGAAAAATAAACAAGGTATGTCCGGCATTATTGATGATGTCTAATGGTAAAAAGATAGCTGATTTATTTGCGGACAAATTTGATAGCTTATACAATTCGGTATCTGATGACAAAACTCAAATGGAAAAACTGAAATTAGAACTGGACAATCTCATTCAATCTCACAATGCCTCAGTTATTGATAGACTCGTATCTGTAGAAAAGGTAAAATTTGCAGTGAAGATGTTGAAATGTGGCAAACATGATGGTGACAGCGGACAATACTGCGACCACATTATACATGGAAGTGACAATCTGTATGTTCACATGTCCTTATTGTTCAGCGCTATGATCACTCAAGGCTATGCTCCGAGCGGCCTATTAAATGCATCTGTTTACCCTATCTCTAAAAACAAAAGGAAAAGTTTAAATGACTCTGAAAACTATAGAGGCATTGCACTTGGAGCGTGATCGGAAAGGTTTTAGACTGGGTTATCTTAAATGATAATCGAAGCTCTCTTGATTCCTCCAATTTGCAGTTTGGTTTCAAGCCAGGCAGTTCCACAACTCAGTGTACTTTTGTAGTATCTGAATGTATTAACTCTTACTTGAAGCATGGGTCGAATACTTATGTAGTATTCCTCAACGCTAGTAAAGCTTTCGACAGAGTCGAATATGTGAAACTATTTTCTCTCTTGATACTCAAAGGACTCAATCCCATTGTAATCAGGTTATTGAATATGTACACGAATCAAAATGTCAAAGTCAAATGGGGAAATGTAGAATCCAGATCTTTCAGTAGTTCCAATGGTGTAAAGCAGGGTGGAGTGCTTTCCTCGATACTTTTCGGAGTCCATATTGACGAATTGTTGAAGAGATTAAAAGATTGTCACATATTCTGATGCTATCGCTTTACTTGCCCCTACCACAACATCCATGTCTAAATTACTTAGCATCTGCACATTATATTCCAAGGAATACAAGATCTCTTTTAATCCTGTTAAGTCTAAATCAATATTCTTCAACTCTGATAACACATCACAAAGCCAATATTTTATTCAATTTAATGGAGAAAATATTGAACAAGTCAATTCCTACAAACATCTAGGCAGCATAATCAGTAGGCATGTTGCTGAAGAAAATATTCGAAATTATATAAGTATTTTTAATGACAAAATTAATATACTCATGTCCCAGTTCAAATATATCTATTCAACCACAAGGTATAAGATAAGCTGTTCAAAAGCTATTGTGTATCACTTTTTGGCTCTCTGTTATGGGATTTCCCCGGTAAAGAGGTTGAGCTTTTTTACACTGCCTGGCGTAAGGCCATCAGGGTTTTATGGAAACTACCGCCCCGATGTCATAATAGGCTTCTTCATCTAATATGTGACGATCATGATATCGAAATACAACTGCACATGCGTTTTCTTAAACTTTTCTACAGTTTATACCATAGCAGAAACACAATAGTATGCTCCTTAGCTAAACAGGTAGTTGGAGGCATTCGATCATCAGTATGTAACTGATTGAATTATATTTCATCTAAGCATGGTCTATCAAAACAGAATTTCCATTCCTATGTATTGCCAGAATTACTATTTATGTTACGTAATTTTCACCAGGAACCTAATGATTTGATCTCTACTGCCAATATGATTAGAGAAGTGTGTGCGATTCGGGATGGGAATTTGCAATCAAATATGAGCAAAAATGAATGTTGTCACATACTTGATTACCTTTGTACTAACTGAACCTGTGAAGGTCTTATGAACTGTCGGGCTTGTTTTTTTTTATTTCTTTTTTTTATGAGTTTTGATTAGTGTTATCGCTTTTGCTTTTTTTTACTTCTGGATGTACTATGACATTTGTACGAAATAAAGATTTAATAATAATAATAATTATAGATAGAAGGGTCATTTCAACTTCAACTTATAGGTTTGTGACATAGCCGCATCCAATGAAACCTGAACCAAAGTTGTAGCATTCTTATTTATGAAGCTTGGTGAATACACAAAATCTAAATTGGAATAACCTCAAAAACTATTACAGATACAGGTGCCATTCCCACATCAATTGGTAGGTTTGTGACACAGCTGCATGCAATGAACCATGAACCAAAGTTGTAGCACTTTAATTATGCAAATTAGGTGAATACACAAAGTTTAAATCTGGAATAACGAAAAAAAACATTACAGATAGAGGTGCCATTTCCAGTTCAATTAGCAGGTTTGTGACACAGCTGCATCCAATGAACCATGAACCAAAGTTGTAGCACTTCAATTGGTGAAAATTAGGGACATATGTACAATTTAAATCTAGAAAAACTTCAAAATTATTAGAGATAGAGGTGCCATTCCAACTTTAATTGATAGGTCTATGACAAAGCCCCATCCAATGAAACATGAACCAAAGTTACAGCATTTTAACTTATGCAAATTAGGTGAATACACATAATTTATATCTTGAATAACTTCAAAACTGTTATAGACCAAGGTGTAATTCAAACTTCAGTTTATAGATTCGTGGGATAGTTGCATCCAGTGATTCATGAATCAAAGTTGTAGCAGTTTGATTTATGCCAATTAGGCGAATTCACAAAATTTAAGTCTGGAATAGCTTCAAGACTGTAATAGATTAAGGTGCCTTTCCAACTTCAATTTATATGTTTTTGACATAGCCGTATGAAAAAATTATTGTTGCAGGAGTTAAATAAATACTGAATAGGCAACCTTGAAAAGTTTTCTTGGCACACAGACTGATATGCTGACAAGCAAATCAAATTTTTATAGTTTTCTCTTGTTCTTTCACATACGTGCTTGGTACATGAAATCAAAAGAGTGAAAATGTACTCAGACAACAGAAATTGCAAAACGGGAGTTGACTTGCCACACATGTGCCTCCAAAATAGAAGTGAGATTCACTCGTGGGACAGTGGGTTTTTTGTGCTAAATTTACCACAAATGTGTAGGTTTGCTACTGCACTATACAGATAGCCACCCATCACTGACCTTTTCATGTTCATGGAGGGAATGCATTTTAGTTTGTTTTTTTTTTTTTTTGATAGTCATTACATCTTAACTTATATACATATATTTATATGATCATTACAGGACATTATGAACTCAAGACTATTACCTGTGCAGTCATGGTGGCCCCACTGGTGGCAATAAGTGGAACTAACATCAGAGGTGTCAAAAACACAATTCATTATTTCATACTAAATTGAGATGGAAGTGTGAAGTTTACACCAAATATGCATTGGGACAATGGTCAAATTTTATAACGTGTGAGCTTCACCTATTTTTCAAGTTCATTAAGTATCTAAATGAGAGATGCCAAATTGAGCATGTTGACACAGAGTAAGGGGTTAACAATACCAAATATACCACAAAGGTCACAGAGGGAATGTATATAGCAGGAAAAGGAGCTTTTGTGATCATCCAATTACATGCCCACAGAGCACTAGTCCCATGTGCCTGTTGTTGATAAGATATACAGTCTTTTTAACTCATACCCTACTATGGTCATAGGCTTTGGTCAGTGGTTCTGGCACTGCCTGGCAAGTCATGCTGCAGCTGCCCTTGCGGAAACTGAAGCATGACTTGCCAGGCAGTGCCAGAACCACTGAGTTAAGACTATAGGCATATTGGTACTTGAATGAAAGCTTTTTTCATGAAGAATTTAAATATGCAATTGTGGTCTTAAATCTAGTTAAATATACAGAAAACTCAGGGACTGGTATGGAATGAGTTAATCTCAGTTTCCAACTGTCACTAAGGAAGGCTTCGGGGTGAAACGAATGACATGTACATGCTTTTGTTATGACATGCTTAACAGGAACTCAGCTAGGTGCCATTATGATGTTGTTTATGTCCGTTGTAGGTGTATCCATGGACACAACACAACAATTTTCAACGGTTGAGATTCATGTCTTGTTTCCATGTTTGTCAGTCTCCTGTTGTAACTTCGCAAGACATTTGCTGTACAGCTGCACATAAACATGCCATTGTTATTGCCTGGGTCCTTCCAGACTGCTCGTGCGTGTCTTACATGGGTTGGCTCCTTCCTGTAAAGTATTAATCAGCAAAATTGATTAAATCTTGCATCTGATTGCCAGGGGCATCAGCTAATATTGCTGAGTGAATCATTAATGGCTAATCACTTTCATCTTTTTTTTCTAAAGTAAGTTTTAAGTGCCAGAGATTGACACATGAGGCAAAATATTTTTAGAAGTATCATGGTTTATTTAGGTCCATACGGATGACTTTTTTAAAGACTCTTACATTCTCACGACAAATCACAACAACCTAATTGGCAGTCTGCTAAATATATAATACTTCAGCAATGTGGGGTCCATATATATACACAATGTATAAGATTAAGGCAGACTGCAGACTTGAGGGGCCCAAACACTGGTCCCCCTAAGTGTGGTCATCTTTATGCTTATATGTATTTGTATATGGTATATACATGTATATGTGGTCACCCTGGTACTGCCAAAAATACGCTTACATATATCTGATGATCAGTTAATGGGACACAAAAAATGTAAATGTTTTTGTTTAAGTTTATTGGTTAGGATTATACCAATTACACTAGGTACTTATCTGGTCCCCCTTATACTGCAATTTAGGCACTGGTCCACCTAAGGCTTATTTCATACATGAATATACATTCTATTTTTTACTTTTATTTTTTTTATTTTATTTTTTTTCAATATATTTAATGTTTTTTTTTTTTTTTTAAAGAAGCAAGTAACCCTCTGTGGTGATGGGTGCAAATCATTACCGTGGCTCAGATGGCAGTCTGCTTGCTAAAGCCAATCAATGGTATTTAATTTTAATACACAGTGATAAAAATTTATGACACACTTACTTTATGTATATTACATCAAGCGTGCCTTTTATATGTATGTATTAAGCATATGCTAAATGCCACTCTTGTGTTTGAACAATGCTGCGTAGGCTTTAGATATTGTATTTGATCACGAGATCACTGCAGTTAAACAAAGAAAAAAAGTCAAAACAAAAAGTAACTGGGATACCAATATGTTATGCCTCTGTATGCTGAAGTTATAAATGGGCAAACTTGAAAAACAAAATTCGAAAAAAATTCATTTCACAAGTTCTGGCATATAAGCAAGATCTCACAGTATAAAATCTTCCTTCCTTACCAAAATATTTTGCTGAAAATACAGATGTATATGCACATGTATATGCAAAGCAGGCCCCCATTATACAGTGGTCCACCTCATATGAGGCTATGGCCAGTGTACCCGAACTGTGGCCTTATCTGAGGGGTGGAGGAGAAAATAAGATGAAAATCCCATACTTGCTGCATGGAGGTTTGACCTCTGTAGAGATAGTATAGAGGATGGCTGCTCATTTGACCTCTTGACATGGTAGAGAGGATGGCGACTCATTTGACCTCTGGACATGGTAGAGAGGATGGCGACTCATTTGACCTCTGGACATGGTAGAGAGGATGGCGACTCATTTGACCTCTGGACATGGTAGAGGGGATGGCTGCTCATTTGACATAGACATGGTAGAGATGATGGTTGCTTATTTGACCTCTAGACATGGTAGAGATGATGGTTGCTTATTTGGGGGCTTTAGGCCAGCAAGAAATGAATGTTGGTTCCCTGTAACATGTCTCTGAAAAACAGGATACAGTGCAGGTAGGTAGATATTAGCATGTATTAGTTTTTATCATGGGGGTACCCATTATGTTTTTGGGTTTTCCATCTATCAAGCATCTGTTTACAAACAAGGTGTTTGGAGAGTTAGTGGCCACCTGAAACTCAAATTTATTTCATTTATTCCTTGGCACCATTTCTTGGCTTGATTACATTTAGGTGACCTGTTGTGGAAGAGGCCAAAGATATATTTATCAACTGTGATGGTACAGATGTTTCCAGAAAAAAGCAAGTTTTCATGGAGTGTACACTTGGATGTACCGTGTTGTACTGACAGTATAGTTCTTTCTCCCTTCCAAAAATGGAGAGAGCCACTTGAATTTGTGTGAATATATCTACAATGCAAAAACACAACATGCTCAAGTTAAAGTTACCTCAGCAGATCAACATATTTTTTAATGGATCTGAACTTGTTCAGCATAGATTTGTGAAACTTAACCATACACAGGCCACCCTCTTATAAAGCCACTTTTTGGCTGCATTTGGGTTGGCCTTGTAAGAGGGGGACCACTGTAAATAACATAAACTTCAATGCTGTTTCAGCAGGCCACACAGACGTATCTTGGGACATGTCCAGGCAGGATTCTCTGTCAGATTAGTGTGCTTAGCTGACTCTGTAATAAGAGTAGTCCACATCCATGCAGGTAATATTGACACAAGATAATAGTGCCTCTCCATGTACATTCAATTGTACCCAAATATTTGTCCACAATATTGAACACTTTGAGTCTCCTTTCATTTTACCAGAAGAATTGTGTAGATGTTCCACTGAGGCTGATGTTTTGAGCTGCATTTGCACAGCACCACAGTGCTCCCCCACTTGACAGGCCATCCCAAGTGCACCTGAAATGTGGCCTGACAAGACAGGTGGCCTTAATTTCTTGAGGTTGAAAATTAGATGAAAATTACCCTGCTTGATGCATGTAGAAGTGGCCACTGGTCAAAGGTGGCCTTATAAAAAGAGGAACACTGGTACCATTAGCCAATAAGCCAAACGCTGCAGCTCCTTCAATTTTGTTATAGAAATTTGCATTTAGGCTAAGTGGTTTTAGAATGAATTGATAAAGGCCCAGCGTATAATACTCCACGAATTGTGCTTTTATTTGCAATTGTGGCTAAAGATTTTTCAAGTTCAGATTTGTCCTAGTGTTGACACTCTCCTATGTATCAAAGTCGACTAGTTGTCCACTGTCAGAGGGACTTGCATGAGTACATGTACACTTTTGAAAGAAATCGTTAATCTCTGAAACTAAATCCAAGTCCCCATTATGTATGTCTTTACAAATGGAGCCAACCAAACCACTTAAAGGCCCCACAAATTGATTCAGTTTGTTTCAGACACACTACCTCTCCTTTGGTTTTAGGGAACTGTAAAGACACAAATGGGATTAGAGTCAGTAAATACCACCAACTGATACACTTCATTGATCCTGTAGACAAAATATCTCTTGGTCATTGCGACTTGAGTGGCAGAGTTGGAACAATCCACTGCAGTTTTGTTGTGCTGTTTTCCTGTGCATTAACCAGGGATATGTTATCCTTGTGTTGTGTTGCTAAAGACAGTGACAGCATCAACACATATTTCAGCTGGAACCAAAGTGAAATTATTTAACAATTCTAAATGTCAGTTGCAAATAGATCTATCTTGAAGTGGAAAGTTTATTGATACTTCTGTTTGGTGATTTTTGCTAGTGGATTAGAGTCTCGGTAAAGACATAGCAGCAACTCAGGGCCACTGGGGTTAAGTTCACTTTGGACAGACCTGGAGTTGACAACCAAATAAAATCAATGGATCATCAGGTAAATGGTATGGAAACCAGCAAACTGTTTGTACATGACTGACACATAGGGACTTGTTAAACAGGCTGCTACCACAGGTTTGCGATTAATTTGATCGTCAGTGAGGGAAGACTTAGCGTTGATTGTGCTGTGTTTGGTGGATCCACATGTGTACCTGTCGCCAGGTACATACATGAGGCAGAGCTGGAAGCCGTTCAGCTGTTTTGTGAGGTTCGCCTGTGTCTACCTGAAGCATTGATTGACAGGGGACATATGAGAAAAAAACTCTTTAAGGATCAGGTGGGCTTGCAGGGAACGAATAGATGTATGGGTGGATATAACAAACGCACATAATTGATGAGCCTTGTACCTGCTTAATGTCTGCCCGCCATGGTCGGCACCGGAATTCTCTCTGATGATTCTCTCTAATCTGCTGCTGATCTCGTGTACTGCTGTTCATTTGCCAATTAATACAAAAGGTGTGTCAATAATTGTGTTACCTGCGGAGTGCTGGTTGGTATTGGAGGTACAATCATTGAATGAATAATTTACTTTGCATCAATATGTATATGCAAAGCAGTTAAGTCTGAGAGGCTATAGGAAGGGAAATAACAAGGCACTATATATACCTGCTGTAAGCTCGTTAACCAGTTAGTGCAGCAGGCTGTTTGGACAAGTAGCATCGGTGTCACTTGAAGATGGCAGACAGTGGCAAACCGTCTGCTCGCAGCCGAAGCAACAGCCTACCCGTTGCTACCGGAGGCTGGTTTGCTGGTGATGAACCTGAGGAAGCTGAAAAAGAAAAATCGAAATCAAGCAGGCGAATTCCAAAACTGTCACGACTTGGTTCCTCGTTTTTCTCTCGATCTGCCAACAAGGACGTGGTAGAAGCATTTCATTTAGACAGTGACAGTGAGGAGGAAAACGAGAAAAAGAAAGGAAAGAAAAAGGTGAAAGGTGGAACCCAAGATACAGGCAACCAAGAGGAAACAGGAGCCGATGGTGTCAAGCTGGCTAAGGCAAAAAACAAAAAAAGTTTATTTTCAAGATCAAAATCTCGAGAGTCAATAAGTGTGGCATCCAATGAAGAAAATGAATTGGAGAAAGAGGATGAGAGGAACAGACAGAAAAACAAAGGATCCCAGGAGGGAACGTCTAAACCCAAGGGCAGGAGGTTAAGCTGGGCCCCAAGTGTTCATGTAGTTTCAGAGATGGACCAGGACGACCAAGACCACGAGTCTGGGGATAAACCTGACCACGCATCATTTGAAGAACTAAGTTTGGTGCATGGGGAGGCTAGAGAGGAGCCTGATGGACAGGACGATGAATCGCTCAACAGTGACGAGGATGGAATAGAAGCCGTAGAAATTACAGAAGCACAACCCAGGCCCAGCAAGCAGCTACCACCAAGACCAAAATTAGGCCGGCAGAACAGTTGGATTGGCAACCCTAATGACCTCACATTATCAGCAGAGGGCTCGAGCGAGGCTTTGATGGCCGAGTCGGGCAAGAAGGGCTTTTTGCTTCGTGCACTTCACAAGATGAAACCATCAGGGTCAAGAAAGAAGCAAGCAGATGCACAGAAGGAGCAGGAAGATTGGGACGGGGGGAGTGAATGGCCTCCATCAGGTAACTTGATCCACACATTTATGCCTCTTGGGGAATATGCAGGCTTGTAATACAGTAAAATTAAACCTGTTTTGAGAGACCACTCCTGGGACACACCCAAAAGTGGTCACATAAAGCAGGTGGTCTCCCAAAGGAGGGTTGATTGTTGTGCCACCTGGCCAACAACTAACTTCTACTTTTAACTTCCATCCAGAATTTAGACTCATACGTGCATGTTTCTACATTATTACACCCAATTCCATCTGGCAATCAGATGTTTATTTGTCTGTTGATGTCATAAAGATATTTAATTTTTGTAAACTCTTTATCAAAACAGTTTTAGTAATTTTGCCAAAATTGGTGGATTTTACTTATCTAAATGGAGTATTTGTGGCTGGATAACTGGTCTCTTGGGGCTATTTTGAGTGGTCACTGGTCAGGTTCTGTAGGTGGTCTCCCAAAAAATGTAATTTATCATTGGAATTTTTTTTTCACAAGAAAAGTGGTCACAAAAGGCAGGTGGTCTCCCAAAGGAGGGATCTCTCAAAACAGGTTTTACTGTATAGATAGGCCAGATAATTCAAGGGGGTGGTTGTTTAGTTGGTTACAATTTAAGTTGGCTTAGTTTATATATTTTGTTATGAAATATGCATATATTGCACTGAGATATAAATATATTCATCCTCTTATTCAGATTCGATCTGCAGAAAAAGAACATGTTAAATGAGTGTTTATGGGTGCCATGCATCAGACAGGGAGCATTACCAAAATTTTTTTAGAAAAAGAATGTCAGTCATGTCATTGGAAATTGCTTGTTGTTAAATATGATGCTGAAAGAGACCCGCTATTTCATCAGGCACAGAACATCTGGTAGCTTGCTTTCATAGGTACAGGCTCTGAAACATGTCCTGAGCTGTTACCTGCTGAAGACCTTTAAACTAATTTGACTCTGTGCAGCTTATATCAAAATTCTACAGAAGAACGTGACAATAGTACTTCCATGTGTATATAGGTAAGACAGTGACAGGTTAGCTTATGGAGTGCAGAGAGTTTGGACTACAGAATAGGGTAATGACTGCCAGGAAGTGGTTCTGGACGAAAGAGAAAAACATGTACAATATTGAAAGTAGTAGAATGAATTCTGTCACATGTTTGACGTATGACAAGATGATACATACGTGTATGTAACAATAACAGATGATACATACGTGTATGTAACAATAACAGATGATACATACGTGTATGGACCCTGCATGAAAGGTAGTAAGTTGAACTAAAAGATGTAAACAGGAAGCTTTTCACGACAGGTTTGTCCAGCTCCCACAGGAGTGATCTTCCAAGTATCAAGAGACAGTGATCTTGCCTGGGAAATTTTCCTCAGGGCAAGGTGTTTTTCCTAGGAGTGTTCTCATTGTCTGTAAAGACTGGCATTTTAGTATAGTTTCTCATAGAACTTTATGTAAAATTGAAGGATATTAGTATTTGTAAATGAAAAAGCTTTAAATTTAGTTTTTTTGCCTCTACATGTTATTCCTGACAACAGGTAAAATTGTTTTGCCATGACATCTTGATACAAAAAATTGCCAATTAAACACCTTTACCTATTCTGGGGTCAATTAAGCCATGACAACAACGAAAAGTTCACTCACAATTAATCCACAATTTAACATGCTTGGGGAATTTTCAGGTAAATAAAGTGTCATCAAGTCTAAAAGAGTGGTCTTCCACTCATAAAACCTACCCAAGTGTACTAGAAATGTGGTCTTATTAGAGGCGTGGCCTCTCCTGAAAGGGGAAGAAGGAAAATACTATACTTGTTGCATGGAGAAGTGGCATAGTTCTGCAGTGCATGAGGTGGTCTGTTGGGGAGGAGGGTGGGTGCATATGAGAAGAACCACTGTTCTTGGGGGAAAGAGGCACTTATGGGGGAGGGAGGAAGAACCATTGTGCTGGTAAAAAAAAAATTGTCAATGATTCATGGGTCTTGGCAGCAAAGATGTTCCAAATGTAGTGACAGCTACTTCGAAAAGAGTAGGATTTTTCCTTGAGACTTGTGACAGACACTGAGACTTTCAAGACATTTTGGTCTCATAGGAGTAATAATTCAACACTATGACCATTGGGTTTTTATTTTTTTTATATTTTTTTTTATTTATTTATTATTTTTTTTTTTTGGATCTTAAACATTCACATACCACAGAAAACATTGAAGAATATTGTGCCGAAATAAGAAATAGCAAAACTAAATACAGGCCTCATTAAATGTGTAAGATATTGCAATATAGGGAATCTATTGTTTGAGTGGCACCAGCAGACAATATTTGTGGCACAAGCTGAGCAAAATCAGATAAAAAAAACCTAACAACGAATACCACACATGTTGTCTGGAACTGCCATCCAGTACTACATGTAGATACTGTGGCTGACACACCTGTATTTGACAGGAATGGCAACATAACGCCTGAATCAGAGTGAAATTTCCTGTCACATTTTCACCATGTTGTTTGCTATTTAGGTAACTGACCAATAGGAAAGTAGCTGCAACAATGATGAAGTGGTTATGGACATTGAGAAAGACAAAGCCTGGCCTGGGAGGACCACCAGGGCTGTGAGAAAATTGTACAGTGAAAACTCGTTATAATGACACCATCTGTTCCCTAACAAATGTGTCGGATAACTGAATATTTTAGATAAATGAATCAATTAACAGTTAAAGAAAATAAACTTTTCCCGTGAAAATTTGTGTCATTATATTGAATATGTCAGATATATATTTGAGTGTTGTTATAATGAGGTTTCACTCTATCATACATAACTGCATATGTTCAGAAACGGCGTATATTACATACTATATACTGTATTATTATCACTATTTGCGAGAAATAAATATTCCCAAAGTTTCTCGAGTAGACCCTATGTAGGAGTATTAAACCCGTGAAAATTTTGGTAGGTTAAATGTAATAAATTCACAACAGAAAAACATCTTTTACATAGTACTTTAATTAAATTATAGATTATATATATATATATATATATATATATATATGTAAAACCTACAAAATGGTCTCATATGATTAATACTTTTTGTGGTGGCAACTCAGGGAAAATAAAACTTGCAAAAATCTCTTTTGATGCTAAAGTGGGAAACTTTATGCTAGAGAATATAAATTATCATATAGTATGTACGTATCTTCACAAGTGTAAATTTTCATGTTTGTTGTATTTCAGGTGTCACTAAAATTTTAATTTAACTGTTTTGGCCATAATTCCTGTCAACCCTGTTTAAAAATGCTATCAAGGGCTCTGCTGTTTTTTAGTATCAGTCCTCAAGTCTTGTAAGTCTGGCATTTAACTACCCCCCTGTCCAAAGCTTGTCCATCCATGCAAATATCATTTAGAGAAACTAAACTGTGTGGTTTTCCCCTGGACTAGTGTTTTGTAATTGTAACTTGCCCTGATTGGAATTTGACTTATCCCAGGCTAGCGGACATGGAAATTTGTAAGCCCTGCTATTTCTTTTTTCTTTTTTTTTTTTTTAGTTTTCTTTGTTTTGCGCCCTCATCAAAGGAAGTACAGTGATACTAAGTGAATAAACAGTATAATACAAGTAGGATAATTTTGTGCTCTAAGAGGCTTAGCATTCTGAAAAACAGTTACTTAATTGGAAACAGCATAAAGCTAGTGGCCTACTGGAGGTGACGTGATAAGAATATTCATGTATAGAATATAAGTAGGAATTGTATAAGGAATTATGTCCTTGGTCAAACTCGTTTCATTCATACCTTACTGTTATACATAGTTGAATTAGGAGCTAGCAACACTGTCACTAACAACTTCCAAGGCCAGAGGCCTCACTTACTTTCTTAATGGAAGGTCCTTGGAGAATTGATGGATTGAATTCAAAGCCTCTAATTGGCTTTATTGTATGGTGCAGGTAACGGTGCAGTTGTATAAAGTATCATTCATAATGTAGAGGCATTAAATAATATCAATAGTCTACATGCCATGTATCTTGTCGTTCCAGTCCAGGGAATTGTTCATTTGAGCTGGTGCAGTATTTTACATGTACAGGGCATCTTAATTGTTAAATGATTTGTAGTTACATGTCCTTAGATTTGCTTTTCTCATGACTGAGACAAACAGAATGTCAAAATAAATATATAGAATAATTTTGCAGAAATATATATTTATTTAAGAAAGAACACACACAAAGTTTGAACAGATTTGGTCAGGTTTAAGAACAGGCCAAGCAAGTAAGTATTCAATCCTATGGGTCCATATATTAAACATGGCTACTACTGAGTGTGATAGATGTTGCCTGTTCACTAAATGAAAGGGGCCATATATTTCTTGGAGGTCATTTGCATTTCTTGTCATATTCATTTATGTACCAAAAACATGGAGGAAAGTTCTGTTTTAGAATGGAATTCTGTTTGACCAGAATATTTGAATCAGGATATGTTCTAAGGCATTCAAATTTGACCAGAATTGAGTCCGTCAGTCCAAGCCTTGTTACCGCCATATCTCCAAAATACTCACTTTACAGGGACCAAATTTTTATCACAGGGAGCCATTGAGGTTCTTCAGGTGCCTATCGAAAAGTAGGTCACCAGGTCACAGTTCTACATTAAAGAAAAAATGGCATTAACACAATATCTGAAAAAATATTGAATGTAGCTTCATCAATTATTTATGACAGTTGGTCCTAAGGATGCCTCAGAAGCCTATTGAAAACTGGGTCACTGGGTCATATATTTAGGTCACAGTACTGCATTGAAGAAAAATGGCAGTACCATGAAATCTTCAAATCTTAATGTTCTCATTGTTGCAGAACCAATTATGTATGACAGTTGGTCCTAAGGATGCCTCAGACACCTAGTGAAAAGTAGGTCACCGGGTCACATATTTAGGTCACAGTGCTGCATGGAAAAAAAATGGCCTTGTCATGATATATCTGCTCATTGCATTTGCACCATAGCTTTGTCATTATATAGTGAGATCAAAGAGAAGTAACCTTAACCTACTCAAGGGTATTGTCATCACCTACGTGTCCGTTTGTCTGTCTGTCCGTCCGTTCTGGCCGAGGGGGTTTTGGTCACTGATCGGCTTCTAGTTTTGTTTTTGTTTTTGTTTTTTTGTTTTTTTGTTTTGTTTTTTTGTTTTGTTTTTTGTTTTTTAGAATTTTTTTTTGGGGGGGGGGGTTGGATTTTGTTTGGTAAAAATTGTTGTTGACTTTCACCCATGCAAAAAGAAGGCCTAGTCTTTTTGGTATTTCAGGATTTTGGATGATGTTATGGCCATTACATGTACCCCGGCCTAGAAGTTGCCCCACAACCCTTTCATATATCATACTTTATAATCTATTTTTGTATTGGAAACTAAATTTAGTGCTGTTATAAAAGAATGGTAAACTTGTGACCAAATTTTTAAGTGTAAATGTATATTCTTGTTCTTCATTCCTATACTTGCGCTTGCTGGCATCCTAACAACTAAATGTGATTTTCAATCCTGTTAATATTATGTTATTTCACTAATGTAGGTCATAGGTTGGAAGTGCTACTGGCTTAAACTTTGGGTGTGAAAAATTTGGTGGTGGTGGAGGTGATGATGATGATAACTATGTCATTTTTCTCAAAAAGTCTGATGTTCTGCACTACTTTAATATCTTATCATAGATGTAGAAAATCTGTTAGGCAAGTTCTCCACTCGCAGTATCTGTTCTTGTCACTGCTTACTGTCAAACATAAACACAGAAAAATTGATATATATGTTTTTATTTTCTATTATTTTGCCAAAACACTTTTAATAGGTAATTTTTGACAAAGATTATATTTCAGCCTGAAAGGAAACAGAAGATTGTCAGTGGGGGACCATCAGAACATGTTTCAGAGCCTGGAATACCTGAACATGTCTCTCTGATGGTGGCTCTGACTCTAATGTTTAAGGTTGTAGGAAACCACAAATTGAATTTTGATTTTTTTTTTTTGTTGAACTGTTTAGTTTGATATATTTTCTTTCCATTGTTAACATTTTAAGATTTGGATTCACCATCTCAGTAATAGTGTACCATATTCATTGTAATAGTAGCATGCTATGCTCATGCAAAGATTTTCTGGAGCAGATATGTTTTTGTAGAGTTTTGTGATACTGATATGTCTCAATTTACAATACTACAAGCAATCACACTTATTAAAGAATCCATATAGCATAAAATAACAACAATAAACCCTCTGCTTTCATCAGAAGTAGTTAGTTTTTAAAAATATTGAAAAATACTGAATTTTTTTAGGCCCCCCCCAAGATATAAAAGTAGGGTGTGTGCTTCTATTAGGGTGTGTGCTACAGTTAAAATGAATATGGTACTTTGAAAAAAGAATCTGTAAGAGGTAGATTTGTCAACTTTATATCCAGCATGTGTTTTTTTGCAAACAGTGCCTAGCAAACTGAAACAAAGCCTGCCAACCACTTAGTCAAATGGTGTAATTTGACAGTCTGTGCTGTTGCCAATCTAATGGAGGCCTCCTGGGGGCAGTGTCACTTTTGACGATAAAAAGTCAACTCAATAAGACAGTACAATATTTAGAAAATTTCATTTCTTGCAATTTTATTACAGAAATGAGAGCCCTACAGTGAATAACCATGTTTTATTGTGACAGTCAGACCACATCATTTATGGTGGCTGTTGACTGATGACACAGTGGTATTGGCAGTAGGCAAACTTTACCTAATGCTCCGGAACACACTATCCCTAATTGTAATATATTCATGACACTATAGCATGGACCAGGTTTTGTTGCACCAAGGCGTTGATATCCAGGGATAGGATTTTAGGAGAGCTATAAATGTTTTCCCAAAATAAATTGGGAATATTTTGTCCAGAAGTACAGAAAAGCAGAGGTATGTGTCACTTAATTGACAGACAGACAGAATTCATTTATTCGGCCAAAAAATTTTACGATCGCACAACCCATATATACATGACTGCGTCCACAGTCTATTAGTTCCAATACAAATAGTGCTTCTGAACAGAAATCATCATCCTGGCTGTGTATGAAACCTGTTCTCAAAGACAGCTTTGTAACTCATTCCTGCTCAAAACCCCTTAAAACCACTCATGTAAAATGTTACATATGGTTAAAATTTCATTGTTAAAAAACAATGGGAGCACGAAAAGCAGGTAAGTCCAGTCAGGACATTATGTGGTCAGTCAGCTTGCACTTGTACTGATTGGGTGTTCAAGTACCCAACCTATACCAAGGAAATCTGTTGACCCAGTGGGGCGGGAGACATGAAAAACAATATCAATAGGAGATATGCATATTAAGTCCCCGCCCCAAATGCATACCTGATTGCCTAGTCTCATTTGGTGAGATATGGCGAGATACAGGTCGTTACCTGTGGGGACAAGCGGGACAATATTACAGATATTTTGGAGATGCAGAATACTTATTAAAGGCATATGTGAATTTTTCTTATATATGGCTTGGGAAGTACTAGAAGAATACCAGTTTGGTATTTGTGAACTTAAATTTCTCAAAAAAAAGAGCTAAGTTTATGAGAAATGAGCATATGGCCTGTCTGTGACAGTGAGGTGACCTGCACGTCTCCCGTGATCACCAGGCATCAAACCCATGCTTTGTGGCGGGAAATTAATATGCATACTGCATATTAGACATGGCCATTCTTGTGGGGGCTTTCTGGTACTAAAATGAAAAATCAGTTTACAAGGCAGGGCTCAAAGTAAGGCAATATTTTTAGGGGCCAGCATCCATCATGTGTAATTAGACTCCATGCTAACATTTAGTAGCCATTGCCTAATTTAAGTAGCCAGGGCTAATTTTTGGTGGCCACTGGCTACCCACAGGTAGCAAAATTGAGCCCTGCAAGGAATACTAGTCTAATATCACTATGTTAATACAGGTTACAGCAACTTTGGTCTGAATTGGCAATGATAGAGTTAATAGAGACGTCAAGGGAGAAGTACACACCTTTTATGACTTGCCTTAGGGAGGGTTCAACATTTCCATCATTTTTGAATTAGTGGTTACAGTACACAAGGGAGGGGGGAGGGGGGTAAATGGGTCTGTACACTCTCACAAAATATGAAAAATGATGGTCAATTTTGACCTATTTTGTGCAATTTTGGTATGTTTTTTTTTTTTTTTAAATCATCATTTTTAAAGTACTAATTTGGGGGAGGGGGCTCATGAAATTTAGTACCCTAAGTACCAAATATAAATGATGATCATGTTGAATACATCCCTCACTGTACATGTGTGCTCAGAAAAAGCAAGCAAGCAAACAGTTCAGATTGCATTTGGCCAACAGGCTGTCATGGATGCAGATGTATGCACAGGTTACCGAACATAGCAAATTTGATTTGTTTTTGTGGGAGGCTATGTCTGCATGCAGTCCTGGATATGGATTAGACTCATTATTCATGGCCTTCATGCAGTGGTCACGACAATGGCAGATGTAATTACAACTTGGTGAACTTAGAGTGGGTTATAAATGCTTAATTGGCAGCATCAGGCACCAATGAAGTTGAGTCTTGTCATATGCATGCATTGAGCAGATACGTGTACATTGAGTACTTTTTATGAGAAGCTTGCAAAAATATATTTTATGTGAAGCTCATAAATACTCTTTTTTTCAGAGAAAATGCTTTTTAGTTCAGCTGACCTGAGGTTACAGAGCTTTTAAGATCACTCATATCTGTCCGTTTAGCCATCTTCAAAGTTTTGCTTGTGCACTTGATACTGTCCATACTTTTCAAGTTGGCCCCAAACATATATGGGGCGATAAAAATCTATATTGAGTATGGAATTAGTGCATGGCCAGAATTAAGCAAAATTTTGCGAGAATCTATGATATTTGTCAATTAGTTTTCTTTTTAAAGAAAGACAAGTTTAGGAGAATCTTTACGAGAATGGATTCTTGGATTCTTGCCGAAATGCTGGCCCTGTAGTGGTGCCGCCTACAGTATTATATAATATATGCATCAAAATGTGAAAACCTTACCACACTAGCATCCCTAGTTTTTGATGGATCGTCATGAAATTCTGTGGGACTGTGGATGAGGTCAAAATCTTGGTTGCATATGATACCAGTGGTGGCTTATCCTTGTGGCGCCACCTATAGTTGGTGGAAATTATATGCCAAAATGTGTTGAAAGATACAAAATTCTGTATATGAAAAAAATTGTGTTAGACATGGCAAGTTTATAGTATATGTAGATTGTGTCCAGTGCAAATATCAGTGACCTTGACTTATTTTTGTTACATCATTTGACCTTTAAAGTTGAAAGAGGTGATTTTTTTTATGGCTGGGTGTAGCTTGGACATTAATGGCAGAGAAATGAGCCTCCAGATCAAAGTTGCACTTGAATCCTTGCACATACAACTCTACTTGTTGACTACTTCTTGGGTTACCATGACCCAATGATTGTGGAATTTGGCACCTGTCCAAGTTTACTGTTTTTCTGCAATCACTCAGAAAATATTCCCCAATATGGGATTCTCGCCAGCGACTGCGCATGCGCTTTTTCGTAGGTGTTTGGTAGTTCTGTAAGTCTGTTTCTGTATTGAACATATAGAGCACATTAAAAAAGAAAATGAGTAAATGTTGTAATTTTATTTTCAGAGAGCTTCTGATCAATATACAAGATAAATACATGTACACTCACATTACAGTGCTTGAGTGCAATACATTAACTAAGGGTAAGGGAGGTTTCAAATATATATATATATATCTTCAGGGGATGAGACCACACAATTACCTTCAAAAACATTGGCCGAGGCATGTGCACATTTTATGTACCCCCTGATTAGATATACAAGCAATAATATGGGCTTATGAAAATATGAGAAAAGTAATTAAGAATAGACCTAAATTAATTTAATAAACTATGAAAAAAAAAGAGATCAGCATCAACAAGCAATTTTACTTCAATATTTTCACTATGAGAAAATGGTCCCATGAGTAACAAGTTGGGAATCATTGTAAAATAAAGATAGCATGATTGAATGATAGAACATTGTAAAAGTAAAGAAAAAAGTTGTTTAATCCAAAGATATAAAAAATTGCTTTTTGGTACTGATGAGTTATCGCGTACTTTTCAAATATTTGTGGTCTATAATAAGCGTTGTCCGGAGCGCATATATGTATATATAACTAACTTTGGATTAACACTCTCATAAACCTGTTTGGTGTCTTTTCGAATTCTGTGGGGCTTATTAAAGTATAGAATTATAAAATCCTACCAACTCCTGTAAACTACTGATTCTCAAAATGTTTTGAACAACGAAAAATTAAAATTTTCCTTAGTCAGTGGTTCCTGTATTTTATGATCTAGCATTCAGCTGGTTGGTTTTATTCATGGTAGATGGATTGTCATCAGTCATATTAGAGCACCTGGATTTAAGAACATGGCACACACACACACACGCACGCACGCGCGCGCGAGAAAATAAAGATGAATATAATTAAATGTAATACATTGATTTATAATTCTCAGTGTGGTCGCATTATTGATGTATACAACCTGGTCGCATCAAGCAAGCTGCTCTGAATGGATCAGATGCCATGCACGTTAATGTTTCGACTACTTGTGTTTGTTAACACATTTTGACAGATTTCTTATCTTACCTAGATTTCCTTATAATCGGCATGGTTATGAAAAATTGTCTTCAACAGACTTTGGTTATCAGCTGCAAGTGACCATAGACCTGTTGTTATAATTCTGAATACACAAAATCAATAAACTAAATTCAAGGACCTCAAGTTATAATGAATACTAGTATTTGAGTTCAATAGCCTAAAATTTACCATCTTTGCTGCTATCCACAATTTGAATCTTTTATTTTCAAAGCAGGTAAATGTATTAAATATATGTTAGAATGTAAGATACTGTCAGAAAGAAACTGCAGAATTTTGAAGCGCTGTTTACGCAAGCATTTCCTCACAACGTGGCTATGTCTAATGATTAGTTGCTGGAGTGTGAAACACACCTTATCAACCCATATTCAAATGCATGATGTGTGAAATACCGCTAATCTGCTCCAGTGCTTGTTGTGACTTGGCCTAAGTCTGTCACATGAGCACAAGAAATGCCACTTATCTGCTCAAGTAGGCCTATTTGATGCAAGTAGCCTAAGTGTATCATCTGAGAAAGTGAACTTCACAAACAAGTAGCAGAAATGCCACTTTTTATTATAGCCAGATCTTTTTTTTTTTACGTGAACAGCTTGGAGAACACGATCTCTTACAAATATGAGAGGTAGATTTAGAATAAAGGATATCGACACGGTAATGATGAAAATGTCATGTATAAAAAGTTATAATCAAAGTGCACCCTTGAGTCAGCGAGCTAGATTGCTTCAACAATTTTCCTATATTTTTAGGCCAAAATCTTACGGAAAACTGTCTTTTACACGTATAGTCATGTATTGTATAGTTTTTTCTCCGTGCATGTGTTGGAAACAAATCTAACTGACCATCTGATAGTTGGCACATCACCAGTAAGAACATACATGTTAACTCAATTTAAAAATATTGTTTTTTAGAGATAAACTACTTTTTCAGCAAGAAATGATATAGGTTTTGTCTTCTTTAGACAGAAGAAATACTTTGGTCAGTGGTTTGAAAAAAAATATGTGTTTACTGGTAGGTGGAAAATCTATAAAATGAATAGACTTTGTCCCAGGCAGTATTATGAAAACACCCTGGACATAAGACGTAAATCGTGGCATTTTACAGCGGATATTAAGCTAGCCTAAGTCACATTGTGCCATAGTTTTATATGTGCTGACTGTAAGTATGGCTGTCGAGAACTACCATGATCCCATAAGCCCTCACTCAATGTGGTTGCTCGGCCCTTTCTCAAACTTCCTAGTAATTTCTCAATACATCGTGTCATTGATTGGTTCAGGAATATGAGCCAGCCAATCAGATGTAAAGAAACCCAGGAGACAGAAATATTCTCAGGTGTGAGTAAATACTCACTGAGTAAATGTTTTGGAAAAATTTGGCCCTGGAATAAACATGACTATGACTATGATAGGGTATAGCGAGGTCATCGGGAGAGCAGAGAATCAATCTACCAGATCAATATTTCAGTTGAACTTTGTATTCCCAATCAAATAATAAACATCTAAGTTTACCCAACCTCGTCTTTTTTTTTCTAGTCTTGATATTTTTGTGATACATTACAATTAAGTCAGCAGAGCACCAGGCCCATAGGTCTCTTGTTTTTTGTTGTACGTATGTAAAATGTGTCTGTTGGTCTTTTTGTGTATACAGTAGTCCCTCCTTTGAGAGACCGCCCCTAGTGCCACCCAAAAGGTGGTCACATAAAGCAGGTCTTTCAAAGGAGGTATAAATAACATGAAAAGTACTGCATAGAGACCTGACAATTGTGGTCTCCCAAAGGAGTGGTCTTTTAAAAGAGGGACTACTGTAATCATATTTCGATGTGCACACATTTAGATGGCCTTAGTTACCAGCACTTTTTCCAGGTTCAGATGAATGAACAAAATTCACACTCACAGTGACTAAATCCCATCAAATGGTGGGCTTTACAACATCAACATTTTAAGAGAAATCACAATTCTGATTTGGAAATTTCATCCTGTTTGGTTATGCTATCAGTTGTCAAGCATGAACTTTAAGCTTTCGTGTAATGAAAGGTATTTTCTGCAAGCCATTGCCTGCCTTTTGTCAGGATTCCTTCAGGAAGCTAATGCTAAAGACACATGCAGTCACTTTGGCAACTAGATCCACACAACGTATGGATTTTCCATGATATTTATCTTCAATTTGGTGGGAATTCTTCTGTGAGTTTGTTATACAAAGAGTTTCCCTGAAGGACCAACCTCCTTGGCCTAAAGTCACTGGTTTTCACATTGCCTGGTCAGCCATGCTCCAGCTGCTGCCAGGATAGCACCTGCAGCACATGGGGCATCACTGGCCTTGCAGTGCATGCTGGAAGTCTGGACACACTGAAATTTTCAGGGCTAATTCCATAAACATGAGCCCGAAGTCTACATTAGAGCCTAGAATGCAAGTACTTCATTTCAAGTCAATGTTTCGTGAGTGCTTGCTGTCAGCTCTCTCGACTGGCTCTCAAGCCAAACAGGATATTAACCAATTACATTATAGAATCCCAACACCATTACATTAACAGTGACAGAAATTCACTTCACTCAAAGTACCAGACCACTCCTCATTTCCTGTCAAGTGGCTGTATTGATTTTTAGACTTCAGTTAAAACTAGGAAAGGGGGGGGGGACAAACACATATCACACACATTGTAGCAGTACTCGTTCTTAAACATCCAAGATAAACAGTGCATTAATCGTTATACTTTTGCGAATCGGAGCCGTCATTTTTCCTTCAGGGCTATAACCTGGTACATGTAGGGGTGAGGAGGGAGTTTGAAGGCTGTCTCAGTACTTGTCAACTCTGAGGTTTTTGTGACAGTTTTAGTATCATCAATTACCCGGGTCTCTTTTTAATTTTACCTGCCTGCCTGCCTACCTACCTACCTACCTACTTACTTTTGCAAAAGGTTCCTTGCAGACTAGAATTTTCAGAGTTAATATGAATGTAAAGAACATGTCAGTGAGTATTTTCATGACTTGGAGCCTGGGTTCCATATATCAATATGGACCTTGACATGAACAAATTGCATTTCAGCTGTTGATAGCTCCCCTAAAACCAATTCCAACTAAGTTCTGATGGGAGCTGCCAAAATGAACTCATTGTGAAATCTATTGTATGGCTGGCTCATCTACAGCTCCCCTCCAGCATATCAAGTATGTGTGGAGGAGAGCAAGGCCCTGTGTTACATGATGTGGTGACCCAATGCAGTCTGTCATGCAGACAAATGAGCACAATGTTGTGTCTGTACAGAGCAATTGGTAGTTAATGCCTAAATAGTGTTAACCCTTAAAGTTCTAATCACTGCTATAGTTGCTTTCTCATTACTGTTAAACATACAATGGTTAAAAGAGTCAAATTCCTGATGAAGAAACCTTTCATTCAAATACCAGCAAGCTTTGTCTGAAGCAAAAAGTAGTCTTAGTGAACAGCTTTCCTCGGGACACTTAATGTGCGCAAAGTGTCCCAAGGAAAGCTGTTGACTCAATCTTAAATCAGCACTTTAAGGGTTAATTGACTATTGGACTCGATCAAAGACATCTATGATAGGAGCTGTTGTGGTGGAAAAACTAGTGGTTGTGTGTGGTGTAAATGGAGGGCAGCAGAAGTGTCTGGGCCAGTGTTATCTCTACTACACAGGGTCTGCCCTTCTTTGACATGAGTTTACTTAAAGTAAGGGAAACAAAACAACATGTATACTGTGACCCACCCCCTTTACTGAGATACCAATCAGGAAGTGGATCAGTATCACCTTGGCCAGTAGCAGCCTCTGGTCCCTGGCGAACTGAAGCCTGTTACCACAGTAACCATACTTGACCAATTATAAACTGAGTCACTTTTCCAAAGCTGAAGCAATGAACTTGTCAAAGAAGGGCAGACTGCTTTGGGAAGACAGTCCATCCCTCAGGTTCACAATTCTTGTCCCCCGCGGCGAAGGGTGTCATTTGTTTACTGCCCAACAGGCAGCTGCCTGGAGATGGAAGAAGATGAGCTGGGATGTACTTATCTGATTGTGTTATGAGGACAGGATGAAGATTGTGTGCATTGAAGGGACCAGTTGAGCTGGTGTGAAAACATTGCAAAACTTTGCCTGCATGTGGACATAAACCTTCGCTGCTACACTACATGTATAAACTTGAGCCTCATCATAGTTTATAAATCAGTGGTTAATTACAATTTACCCTAAAATATTTCAAAAAGTATATATATATATAAGATAGATAGTTTTTTGTTTTGCTTAGAGTTGAATTTTAAAATTGGTAGGATTTAGACAGAATGAGTTATTTTACTTTTTATGTTAACAAATCCACAAATGATAATAATAATAACTACAACAACAACAACAACAACAATAATAATAATGATAAACATGGACACTACATTGTACCTATAAATAAAGTTGCTGACAAACTCAGGAGGGTCAAAGGCACAGTCAAGAGAATGTACTCAGATCCCCAAAGTGGCACTTTTATTGATACACAGTTCTCATTTTGTATCATATCTTGTTCTGCTTATAAGTTCCTTTACAAAAGAAGACAGTACAATCAGTATGTGAAACCTGTGTGTAATAGTATGGATGCTCACACCAAACATTTATTTTATGCTTTTGGGGAGAGACTGTGAAGCTTCTTCACAGAGTACAAAGCCGTCTTTGGCAGAGAGTGTTGTGACAGGTGGTTTTATGCCTGTCTTAAACGACTGTATAATGCTACACATAAAATATCTGATCAACAGACCTGTCACATTGATGTGTCTGTTGTCTTAACCCTTTCCCCCTCAAACCGGCCAAAACCGGCTGTTGATCAAATGTCGTCTGCTTCAGTGTTTTCAACTTATTTCAACAGTAATGAAAAACAATTTTGACTGAGAATTATAGATGAGCTCTATGAAGATCACATGCCCCAGATCAACAGCTTTCCTTGGCATGAGTTGGGTACTTAGTGCCCAACTTATGCCAAGGAAAGTTGTTGACTCAAGTGTCGATTCAAGGGGGAAAGGATCGAGCCCCACAGAAGATGTCAGTGAACATAGAGATCTAGCAGGCCAGAGAGGCAACTCGGGGCAGATAGTCTCTCCATGGAGATTGAATAACATCAGAAAGATTGCAAGTAGGATATTGTGAGTGTGGTCTTAAAAGATGGTTGGTCTCCAAAAGGAGGGACCACTGTAATGCAAAGAATAAGATAAAGATAACAAGATGGTGGCAGGTGGTATGTGTTTCACAATGGAAGCCTCAGCCTGAATAAAATACTGAAATCCAAGGGAAAGTGCACATATAATCTGGTGAGCATGATGCAGTCAAGTATATAATGATCAGTGTCATTTATAGAGGCGCTGTCACGACATGTTGATAGGTTGAATGACATCGGTGAATCGATCATGATTCATGATCAATGTGCTGTCAATGTTTAATGTAGTAAGTGTCTGAGAAATTGCATTAAAAAAAACTAGTGAAGTAATTGCACAGTTACAATCAAGGTGCATGTTAGCCAAGGAATACAATATTTATTGGATCAGTAATGACATCGCAGCATAGGCCAGGTTAGTGTCAAACAAAAGTAAATGCATGGTTTGAAGACACGAACATAAAAGTATGTACTACAACAGCCGACGTATAACAGGAGCAAGTTTATTCTCCTGCTTGAAGTACTGAAAGTTGCTTTGATTTTTGCTATTTTCTTATTATTGCTTAATTTGCTGACAGCACAAAACCAGGAAAATAAAACCACAGTGGTATAGTATTTTAACACTGTTTGAATAGATATTATGTCCAAAGTAGTGAAAACAATGAAATGTCAAAAATACAAAAACTGTGAAAAATTGAACACTTGAAAGTAAAGCAATTTACAGGAAAAGGACATTCAAAATGTGGGTGTATGTGCCCAATTTCAAGAAAAATAATTTGTAGCCATTTGATTGAGAAGACAGCAACGTAGCAAAAGTTGTGAGCCAGCGCGGCATCCTGTTATTAATGATAAGATATACAGGCAGGCTAAGTTGGTGCTGGTATAGCTTGAGAGGTGTCCCAACTTTTTATTTGGTGCTTAGGCATGTAAAATCTATCTATGTTGTTACCAGGTTACATTAATCCAGCTTTGAACTATAAATTACCACCTAAAATAATGGGCATTTTGCAGTAATAAGAGACATTCTTATTTAACTGCGATCCTGCTCACTTCTTGTGTTGCCGGTGCAACAGACAGATGCTTCCACCGTGATCAGGGCAGATCTGTATTATCTACTACATAAACATCCATAAATAACACCTTTTCACCCAAAAGAGAGCTAATTTTTAATCAATTTAGGCATCCTTTATGTTTCAAATATATGTTAAAACATTTTCTTAAGATTATTCTGTGTTTGTGTTGTTTATTTTATTGAGAAGTAGTTTTCACCATGCTAAATACATGGATCTGCCCTAATGCAGGTGGCTCCCTCTTTTGCTAAATAGGTGTTAGAGTAGGACCGCATTCAAATATGAATACATCCTATTGAGAACTGTACACAGTGATTTATATATATATATATATATATATATATATGATCAGCAGGTGGCAGTGTAGTTTTCTTTTATATACCATGAGTTTCTGTGTATTTTTGAATTTGTTTATTGCTTTAGAACTACTGGTTGTTTGTTTGTTTTCTCCAAGTGTGCAAATGTTCTTTATGAAAACCTCTACAAATTTACTGTACAGAAGGTCCTGTTCCCATATCCTGATTTTTGATGGGAGTCATGGTCAGTATGTGTGTATGGTGCCATTTATTGTTGCACATTACATGTCAGTGGCTAAGCCAATGCTAATGTACATGTACAGGCTACAACTTCTTTGAACTTTGACTTCATTTTGTGAAATTAGACATGCCCATGGATTTTTTGTGCAACAAAACTAGGTCAAATATTGGAGTCACAGTGAAAATTCATATAAGCTATTCATTTCTAAACTGAAACTTCTTTCATCTCTGGCTTTGCTTCACAACACCACACTCTGTTAGACATTAAGTGTAAAATACATGCCATGAATTGCAAGTAGGTCACTATATCAAGTATCTGGGTCACAGTGATATATGCGTGTTCTGTACTGGTATATGTCTTGGATATGGTTTCTTCGTGCTTTGACATTGTATCATGAAACTTCAAAAGGACATGGGTTCATCAATTTTTGCTCATCAGACATTTACATTTGTTTGTTCAGCACAGAATTTTGGTTGCAGAGAGAATATGAGATACAAAAATGTATTCTGATTTTCAATTGCTGGCTGTATTTTCATTGCTAACGCTGCATGATGCTAACATTCCTATCACTTGTCGTTGCAGATTGCAGGCGGAATTAGAGGAGGCCAAGCGGCACCACCAGGTGGAGCTGCAGAAAGAACTGCAGCGCCAGAGAGATGAGGTGGAGCAGGAATTGATGGAGCAGTTGCAGAAGACAAAACAAGAGGCCAACATGGAGCTGAGCATACAAAAACATGAGTACGAGGACAAACTGGCGGAGCTGGAGAAAGCTCTGGTGAGGACAGTATATTGCTTGACCTAAACTGAAACAAGTACATGTATCAGGGTAACCAACATGCATGTCTCACAGACAGACTGACTAGTTTTGCTTTTTTGCCAAAAGAAAAAAGGCGTACCTCAGGAGGCTTTGTCATTTTTTTTAGCTGCAAAATAATGAATAATGAAATGAAGACTTCTCTCAGACCTGTGGCTCAAAGGCTGAAGGGGTGTTGTGATCATCAGGTCTGTTTGTCTACATTTCACTTTTCCTATGTAGGCTGTATTTTTGAGACCCCGTTGGCCTTATCAGTTGGCTGGGCTTTGTTGTGTCATGTAAATGAATGTCAATGTCCATCCATTAACCTTGCAGTAACTTTTGAACAAATAAAGCTACCATCATAAAACTTGTAAGTATAGAAGCATCTCATTGGAAGCTTGACCGAGTTCGACATTCAGAGACCTTAATTTGTTTTCAAGGTCACTAGGGTTCTTATTTTTGTCCTGGCAGAGGGGTTCTTAAGGTGGATCATTCCAACCAATATTATTGCACTTTGATACCTTACTTGAAACTTGACCCACACATGTATGAGGACTGAAGGGTACATCATGTTGAAAAACTAGGTCATTAGGCCAGTTATCTGGGTAACAGTAACTGATAGATCCCTGTATATACATGTAGCTCGTGATGGATTTTGGGGGTAACACCTTACAATCTTAACATTCAGACATTCAGACATTCAGGACAGTGCTGTCTAGGTGGCAGCACCTTACAATCTTAACCTTGCCGCCTTGCAGTCTTAACCATTTCTGGTCCAGAAGTGGCAATTAATGAGTGCTTTGGCATCCAATAGCCTGTAAATAATGCAGACCCAGGTAAACATGGAAGAGGAAAATATCAAAGTTAGCACCATCTTAACTCGTGAAAGTGGTGGTGAGTCATTCAAATGGCATGCTATGCCATGCACTGTGCCACATATTACCTGAGCGCAGACTCCTGGACGGCGCAAGAGACTGAGGGCACCAGTCAGAGTCTGACCCAAGTGTACCAGCCTTTGAATTTACCGCTCCAATCACAATAGCACACACAAATCTTCGTTCAGATTCGAACGTTACTCTGCCATCTAGTTTCCTAAGCTAGAACTAGTTTATTGACCAATTTATTTATTTATTTGAAGCACGCCATCTGTCGCCGAATATGTACAAAAGAAAACCGAAATGGCTTTACTAGAATGTGTTTGATTGGTTCACTGGTCGGCATATCTAGCTCACTGATTGGTTTGACATAGAGAGTTGAAATCAGCGCGCGATTCAAATGGTACACTTGTGTCAGACCTCTGACTGGCGCCCTCAGTCTCTTGCGCCGTCCAGGAGTCTGCGCTCAGGTAAGCCACATAAGGCATTGGAAATGAATTTGGCATGATAAATTACATTTGTATGAGAAAGGGTTTGAAAGGGTGGGTTGTATTTATTCATGCATGCACATGAACACATTTTTGTCAAATAATTGTGCAAGGCCAAACTTTAACATCATTTGCCATGAATACTGTAGTTCTGAGTAGATCAAGTGACTTAAAATCTTTTGTTCACATTCAAAGAGCATTGCACTGATAATTGTATTAAAATTAACACTTCCTGAAAAAAAAGAATAGATTTTAAGCTGGGCTGGTGCGAGCCATTTGTCATAGATTACCAATGATAAGATCACTGGGATTTTGGCTAAAGAAATGTCAGATAAAATATTCAGACTTCATTGTGTAACTGCAGGTTATTGATTGAAAAGTCTACAGTTGATTTGGCACAAGAAATGTGAGTTTGGCAAATACATTTCAGTCACTTTAGCCAAACAGGCAACACTTGCATGATTCCTAGGGGTTCTAGTCCATAGAAGCACAAATACATATAATTTCAATGAGTAAATATTGTCGACAAAATCAGTTTGTTCATGTTGCTGATTACAAAAGCGAGTCAAACTTTCTCGTTTTACAGTATGACTAAGCGTGTGGCTAGAAGCTTTTGAAAGAGAGTTGTTGACTTGACCCATGAGTACATAAAGACCTCCAAAAACATTTTGTAAATGCTACTTATCTTAATGTGTTTATTTATTTTTCTTTTGCAAAATGCCAATTCAGCTACTTATAATTACTGCTAAGAAAAAAAAGAACTTTCAAAATTTTTACTCAGATCTTAAGAGCAATTCCGTCTTCACATCTTGTTGCTAACTTCAGAAGCTTTATTATAATTTGCCACAAATTTCAAAAGCTCACTCATATTCGTATATAACTTGGCCAATTAGGAGGGAAAGTTTGTAGTCAGCTGCATGCTGTGTTGTGCTTGTTTTAGAATGCCAAGACCCAAGAGAAGCAGGAATCGGAGGAGAATCAACGAGCAGCAAAGGATGTTATTCGCAAGCTGGAGCTGCAGAAAGAGGTGAGAGGTGGCAAGAGCATTAGAGACAAAATTAACTTGTTAATACCACCAGCAAACTTGATTTATAATGCTGCCAAACATCCATATGGAAAAGTGAATAAGGGCTCCAAAGTGACTCTTTTAGTACTAGGCTTTGGACTGGGTCCAACAGCTTTCAGACTGAGTCCAATAGCTTCCGGACTGAGTCCCAATAGCTTTTGGACCGAGTCCAATAGCTTTGTTCTGTGCCAAGAAAAGCTGTTGACATAAACCATTTTTACGTCACCTGACTTGTCAGACTTGTTAAAGTAGCCTCTGATGAGGCAGACAACTGGCAAACCCAATCAGGCATTTTGAGTCAGCGGGTGGAGGGTTTTTACTCATTTTTGGCCTTGCTCTGTCAATTGCTCATGACTTGTCAGTTAGTTAGAGTTATGTGGTGATTAGGCATCTGTCATCTGTCTGTCCAGCATCATGCAGAATGTGCATTTTTTGACTTCTCAGCTAGATTTACTTCAAAGTTAGGAGTTAGAGTCAAAAGGATTTTTAATGAAATTTGTGTTCATTGTTTTGGCAAAATCTTCTCTGAAACTGCCAAGCCAATTGTTTCCAAATTGCATACAGATGCTTCTGGTGATCCCCAGACTTTAGTTTGTTCAACAGATGATGCTGTGTACCCCCCCCCCCCCCCCCCAACTTCTCCAGTATCACTCACATTGTTCTGAAACTTGGTGGAAATGTAGCTTGTGGGACAGTTGTTCACTAGGTGGTGATACTCTGGATCTCTAATTCCTAACAGTTTTGTTAATTTAGGTACCTTTCGGTAAATGCACACATTGTGTTTGAGTACTGTGCAGGACAAGGGGGATTACAATGGAAAGTCACAATTTTTGCTTCCTGTCCAGAATCCTCATCCCCTAGGCCAGAGTGGTACTTATTAGGGGTTGAATGTGAAGGTCAGACGAGGATGGGCTGTTAACATCCCTGCTGGGTTGTTTTTTTTTTTTTTTTTTGTTTCTTTTCAGAAAATACTGGCATGCTGGTATTTGTCAGTGAACAGAAGGTCTTTTTATGGGAAATTTGCATCATTGTAGCACTTCAGATGAACACAAGTTTAGTTTTAATTTGGGACAGGAAAAGTTCAAACATTTCTTAGTGCAGGAACATGAAGATAGCATCATTTCTGGATAAACTTCCATGTATGTTACATCCCAGTTGTTGCCACATATAATGATGGCAGTCAAAATTGGCAGATGAGTAGGGGCTGGATTATGCTTGGAAATGCTGAAATTTAGCGATTGCTTCTTTCAGAATAATTTGTAAATAATTTGAATTAGTTATAGTGTATTTAAATCCATCAGAAGATATTTAGTGTCTAAATTGAATTGATTAACAATGGAATAGTGGAAATTTCATGTGGATGAACAAGGAATACATGTACTTGGAGTGTCATGGAAAGTGAAGGTCACAGTCAAAATATAAATTTTTTTTCTTGTGGTGCCAGATGCTTGAACAAGAAGTGTTATCCAACAGAAAGAGACTGGAGTTGGAGGCAAAGGCAGCACAGAAGGTATGTTACCCAGGCAAGTGGTCATGGGTCCTTGTTTATGTAGAACGCTTCTGTTCTGTCTGTACATGATACACCAAGAAACCAAAGGACAAATTATGCAGGAAGCAAAAGGCTCATGCAATGTGAATTTGAAAATTTAAAAGGAAAAGAATTTGTTATGAAAGGTAACTGAAAATCCATAACTGAACTCTCATAAATTCTGTCTCATGCCCCAAATTTGCCTGTTTATTTAAGTTTCTTTTTCTGTAATTCCTTCTCGGTTGTCTTTTTAGTTGCAGTTTAAATGGAAATAATTTACTTTGCTTATTTGTTAAAACTGTTATGTGATGGGACTCGGGGCACAGAAATTCCCACTTCCTAAAGTGGTTGGTGACGAGAATTTTCACCAGCCCAGTTGCAGTTTGTATCAGCATTGACCAGTAATGGTGCTAATTCATGGGTTGCTAATTTCTCGCAGGCAGTGGTCCATTCCAGAAAAGGCCACTCGAAAATTGTGGAGCAACTACAAAAAGAGAAACAGAAGATTGCCAAGGAAGTGGAACGACTGGAAGCCTTGAAACAGAAAAGAGGAAGCACCCCCAGTGTAACAAGTAGTCACAATCATGGGACAAAAGCTGCATCATTGAAGACGCCTGACAGCACCAAGAAAGATTTGTATTGGGTCACACTGCTGTTGAGAGAAGCCAACAAAATAAGCCAGTACTTAAGGAAAGACACTGTAAGTCCTGTATTTTCCTATTGATATTTAAGTGAACAAAAGCAGACATTTGAGACGGCCTCCATCTGCTGTCTTGTAAGCACTATGCATGTCATAGTCACCTTTTGGTTTGCAACTTGTGAGTCTGAATCTCATGAACCACATGCGAGTCCCATTGGTTAAAAGAGATTGCCTGATCTCGCCTGATCAATCAGGCATGGCTTGAGGTGTCAGGTGATACCTGTTTACCAGTGGTGCCCTCTGTTGATTTACATTTTGAAGGCTTAATGTGCAAAATTGATATTGTGATATATAGCCAGGATATGTTGAGGATATTGATTACAACAGAATATGAATTCTGAGTTTACATTGACAATGATTTTGATCATATAGAAGGGCCAAATACATGTTTAAAAAATGACACATTGACTACACATATTTTTGATGATTTGGACCTGTAGAGGGACCAAGTACATGGAAGGAAAAGGTAATTTTATTTGGGACTTTTGTCATATTTTAGGTGTTCAGTCGGGAAGATGTGGTCAGTGAAGGTGAAATACAAACCTTGATCAAGGTCACGAAAAGCAAGCTTGGCATAAGTGCATTCTGGAGTCTGGAGAAATTTGAGGATAGACTGGTTCAAATGAGAGAACTGTACCAAGCTGATTCAGAGAGTAATACAGGAGAGGCTGATGAAGTGTTCTATGATCCAAATGATGCATGGGAGAAAGATGACAGAATAGTTTCATCCCCTGGATTATCTCCACGACTGTGAGTTTTACTCCTTTCTGAAGTCTTGTAATTCACTGCACTTGCAGACCTGGGGAAATTAACCCTTTCCCCCCTTAAACCACCCAACACGGGCTGGAATTTAAATGTCGTCTGCTTCAGTGCTAATTTCAACAGTAATGAAAAACAATTTGACTGAAAATTGTAGATGAGACTTATCAACATCACATGCCCCAGGTCAACAGCATTCTTTGGCATGGGTCGAGCCCAACCCATGCCAAAGAAATTTCAAAGCTGTTGACTCGGTGTTAACTCAAGGGGGAAAAGGGTTAAAAGAATAGGACACATCGTATACCCTATTCTGCTTGATTGTAGTACCTGCTCCCAGTCTCGTTATCTTTTCAACCATAGAAAGAAACAGGTTTTTCTTATCTCCCAGATGTCTCCACCTGCAACAGGTAATACCAGGGACACATTGCCTGTGGTGCCACGTACAGGAATCTTGATCCATTGCATGCTTAAGTTTCTATTTAACGTGCCAACTGCAGAAGTCTCAAACACAGTAGTGCATAACAAAAACAAACAAACAAACAAAAAATTTTTAAACTTTTACCCAACTTTAAAGTTTATGTGAAAATTGCAGAAGGAATCTGGATGCACCTTAGCCCGTGATCAATGGCATGCTTGTGTTTAGACTGTGTCATGTGGTAAAAAATATTACAAGAAGCATTTAGAACTAAAATAGGATCAAGAATTGCAAGAAAAGCATGTATCTGCAGTGTTGTTGATAGTTGGTTATTGGGCCAGCTGTTATAGAGTGGAACTACCTCATTCATCTTAATAAGTGCACCCTCCCCCAGTTTTTTCAAAGAAAGAACCCCCCAAGTATTCCATAGTTTTCAAATGGAGGTAGAATTCATTATTACCCTTAGGATCTACATTTTTTCAGCTTTTGTGGATGAAATTTTTCTGTAGTGCACTATGTGCTTAATTAGGTGACTACAGTAAGTGGCCTAGTGTGGGATGTACAAATAATATAATGTAGAGGCACAATGAAGGAAATGGCTTTGCATTCATAGTGTCAACTGAATATAATGGAGGAAGGCAAAAATCGGGAAAAACAACACTTTTACTGGTCTGTGGGGAGTAATTAAATAGCACCCTGAGTCTGTCATCAAATATTGTGCTGTTGCCATGGCGGTATGCACAATACTGTCAGTTTGTAACAGGAGTAATTCCTTTAATGCATGCTCTAGACAGGTTGGGTGATGGATAATCATGATGTTATTGTGAGCGCACATATTGTTGACTTGGAAACACATCTGAGGATTAATCTGAACTAACACAGTAGCATTTACATGTAATGCGTCCAAATGAATTGGGAATCACTGCCTGTCCCTGGCACATGTCGTTATGTGACAACAAGCCATGGATTACCCTAGGCCCCACTGTTCAAAGACTTGTGTTGTCAATAATATATTGTGATGCCCCCAGGACCTGTTACTGAGTGATTCATTTCGTGCATCAGCTGCCACCTTGGCGCACAGCATTTGTACAAATATTGTTTGCATGTAAAAAGAAAACCCTTAAATTGGCTAATTTTTACAAAGAAAACATAACATCACCTTTGATTCTGGTACTAAAAGATTGCTATGGATATAATTAAATTTTAATCAGAATTCTTAAATTTGGCATAAAATTTAAAGGAGTATTTTAGAAAATAAGAATCAGATTTGGTTTTTAGTGTCAAATGAAGGAAAATATAACAAAACTGTATTTAAGATTTTTGAAAAGAGCTTAGTTTTAATTTTATTGCTGTTTAAATTTTTAAAAAAAGTTTTAACTTTGATTTAAACGTCCTGTAAATTTTGAACTAAAACCCTAATCAAAAATTTGAAATGGGGTTTTGCTGCATTGTCCATTTTTTTAAATTTTAGAAATGTATTACTATAAATTGCTTGAATTTTGCTGTACTCTTATTATGTTTATGTGTGAACACAGACATACTGTTTTACCCAATATTCATTCTTTCTTTCTTTCTTTCTTTCTTTCTTTCTTTCTTTCTTTCTTTCTCCCTCCCTCCCTCCCTCTCTTGCTATCTTTCTTTCCGCCAGATTTTTGTGTCGTCTTAAACTCAGACACCGTGCAAGCTAGAAACTTCAAACTTTGCATGGCTATAGCACCTGCAGTGAAGTTTTGCATTTCATTCTGAATAGTCAAGATTTTGAAAATTATGCAAATTAGGGTAATTAAAAAAAATCAATTAGCTTCTGGCTTCCAAAGTATTCATCCGATTTTGATGATGTTGGACCCAAATTGTAGCTACTGTAACACAGCACATTTTTGTAATTTACATGTGACCTCTAGAGGTCAAAGGTCAAGGTCATTTTGCCATTTGAGATATTCATGTAGCTATAACTCGGTCAATTATCATCCAATTTTGATCATGATGGACACAACTTGTAGCTACTGTAACACTGCACATTTTTATTATACACACGTGACCTCTAGATGTCAAAGATCAAGGTCATTTGGACCTTTGAAATATTCATCTAGCCATAACTCGGTCAATTTTCATCCAATTTTGATCATGATTGGCTCACACTGTAGATACTGTAACACTTCACATTTTTTTCATTTACATTTGACCTCTAAAGGTCATGGTCATTTTGCCTTTCGAATGTTTCATCTAGCCATAATTTGGTCACTTTCCATCCAATTTTATTCATGTTGTACTCAAATTGTAAGTGTTGCTACACTGCATATTACTGTAGTTGTGCAAATTTTTCACACACACAGACAGATTTGCTTTCAAACAAATCTTTCTTTTCTAGTTTTTGCTTATTTCCCCAATGGCACAAGCCTTGAAAATAAAAACACAATGAAATAGTATTTTAACATTGTTTGAATCGGAATTATGTCCAAAACAGTGAAATCAAAACTGCAATGAAATGTCAAAAATACCAAAAACATGAAAATTAATTCTTTTGAAAATAAAGCAATTTACAATATTATGTTAATTTTGATCAATACTTGTCGTAACGTGCTATCCCACAAAAATAGAATGATATGGTGCAGTTGTTGTAAAGCTGGACAGGCAAGCATGTTCATATTCTGTGTCTTTGTTGGGATAGATTACGGGGACTGAGGAACGAGGGCAGGTTTGCCGATATGCCCATGAGATTGTCATTTGACTCGTTAACAGAAGGTTTCTCACCCAAGGCCAGACTCCACTCCAGAGGGACAGGTAGTGTGATATTTCAGTGATTTCTTTATGTCTCAGTGAGCAATACAGTAGTCCCTTCTTTGAGAGACCGCCCCAAGTGCCACCCAAAAATTGGTCACATAAAACAGGTGGTCCCTCAAAGGAGGTTTAAATAACAAGAAAAGTACTACAGAAAGACCTGACAACTGTGGTCTCTCAAAGGAGGTGGTCTCCCAGAGGAGTGGTCTTTCAAATTAGGGACTACTGTAGTGCCTTTTTAACCCTTAAAGTGCTAATCATGACAAAAGTTGTTTTCTTGTTACCGATCAACATATAATGGTTAAAAGATTCAAATTCCTCATGAAGATACTGTTCATTCAAATACCAGCAAGTTTAGTCCAAAGTGAAAAGTAGTCCTAGTCAACAGCTTTCCTCGGGACTGCATTATGCCAAGTGCCCCAAGGAAAGCTGTTGACTGAGTATTAACTTTTTCAGTGCAAAGTTTTGGACTGAGTCAGCAGCTTTTCTCAGCGCCCATTGGGCACAATGTGCACCAAGAAATGCTGTTGACCTGGGATATTCCTCTGGAATTTAAGCATACTGGTACTTGAATGAAAAGTCTTTTTTTGAGAAATACAAATCTGGGATCCTAATGATTCAGATAAGTTTGACTGAAGTAGATCGACTTTAGTCGTGATCGGCACTGAAAGAGTGAAATGAGTGCTTCTAGGGTTAAATGGCCCAAACTTGGCAAAGTAGGGAATGCTTCCTGCAAAAAGAGAAATGTTATGTCAGGCTACTTGGATATTCTATTATTTTCATATTCCTACTTTCCAGGCTGGTGATAAAATTCTTGTATATTTAACTCAAATTAACCCTCTCAACACTAAGTTGGAGCCTTGAGCCAATAGGTTTCCTTGGCAGGCTTTTAGTGGCACATGAAGGAAAGCTGTTGATGTGAGACATTTTCTATCTTCTGAAATATAGACATGCTGGTAGCACTTTAATGATAGTTTTTTTTTTTTTACAAGGAACTTGAATTTGGAATGATTTTAATTAAAATGAGTGTAATACTTGTTGTAATTAATAATGAAAGCATTCAATTGGAAATGCTTATTTGAGGTTATCAAAAAAAAATAAAATAAAGAAAATCAAAAACATCCAGGTGCAGACATGCTTTCCATGATATCAGTGGTTTTTGTATCGCCAACAATTCATGTATTAGACTTCACAAAGATGGCTAGAGCATGACCTTTGCAATGTAACATGATGTTTAATGCAAAAGCGAACTTCTAAAGATGTTACCAACATAACCAAGTATTGTGTAAATAAATCAGGAACAAACATAGAACACATGGGTAGGTCTTCCTTTTTTCCACAGCTCATATTGTGAAAGACATGAAAGATATGTCAATTGATGGTGCAAAATCTGGATTAGGAATAATGGTTTATTTTTTGATCACGTATAAAAAAATAATTGTATTTTCCTCTTTAGAATAATATAAAGTCGACAGCCATCCCTGATACAGAGCAGGGGTTTGTTATCGTCATGGCTCGTATCGGCAATTCTCCCCCAAATTGTCTTCCATGAAGTCTCTTTCAGAGCCAGCTGTGACTGTAGTTGAACTAAGTCAAACAGACTGCTCTGAATTATAATAAGGAGGCTAGCAACAGGACTCCTACAAAAAGGCCTTTCATTCAAGTACCAGCATACATGTGGTGACATGGAATATAATAGTCTACTAGTAGGTTAACAGCTGTCCTTATTGTGAACATTGTGCCCAAAGTGTGCCCATCAAAGCTGTTGACTCAATCCAAAATGTAGTGCTGAAAGAGTTCACACGTCATTTGAGTAAAAACAGTGTAGCAGAGGACAATTGACTTTGTGGTACTTTTTTTATGAATGGAACAGAAAGAGATTAGACTATTTAGTTAAAGAAAAATGTAACAAAAGTACTGCATAACCCTTTAGGAATTTGTAACCTTTGACACTTTTATACGTACAGGGTGTCTCTGATTTCTTTGTGAAAACATTTTAATTGTGGAACATTTTTGCTGCCAGTGAGTATTTCCTCCAGTCATGATGGTTCCCCATGGAGACAGGTGGTAGATAAAGGTGCTCCTGTTATTACCCTCTGCCGACACCAGGTGGCGACAGCTCTGGACAGGTTCAAAGGTCAGTGAGATCAAGGTCACATGGTTATCTCCTGAATATGATTCCATTCTTCCTTTTTTATTTATTTATATACTTCAATTAATTTTCACGTGAAAAATTAGTTTGTCATAGTATGGTATTTTATATTTGAATTGCCCAGTGTGTTTGAAATAACTCCTTAACATTTTGATACCCCCACAAACAAAGTATGTGAGACTTACTGTTTTTGGCTTGTTTGATTGTATATGTGACTATCTTTCCATAGCAGAATCCTTGCGAGCAAAATATCTCCAGGTTCAGAGGCCACATCAAACTGAAATTTACTTCAATTATTGTACCTGACCACATTTTCAAGAAGGTAGATGTGTATAAAGTGGGGGCATCCACTCTATCAGAGATGACAATTCTAGTTATGTTTGTATAGAAAACCTGGCAGTGTGCACATGGGCTGTTGAAAAATTTGAAGGCACTGAATTTTTGTTCCCCACCACCAAAGGTGGCATAGGGAAACATAGAATTAGTAGGGATAGGGGCCGTTTCCGTCAGTGTCAGTATGGTGGAATAGTGTATGAAGCTTTTAAGTTTCAAAGGAGACGTCTGTCCATCTGGGAGCATATCTCTAGAACCCTAAGAGATAGAATAATGAAATTTGTACCCGAGATGCATCATACATGTACCATGGGCATGTGCGCTGTGTATTGTTTTTGACCTTGCAAACAGGGCCTAAGAACATATCCATTTTTGTGTGTGTGGCAGCACAGCTCTAGAACCCTTAGAGATAGAATTATGAAATTTATACCAGAGATGCATCATACCAAGGGCATGTGTGCCATGTGTTGCTTTTGACCTTGACATATTTTCAAGGTGACAGGGCCCAAGAACATATCAATTTTTGTGCATCCAAGCATACTGGATACATTGCATAGCTTTCTTCTGTGTATTGTGGCAGGGGACACAGATCTTTTGTATCACTGTGCTCTTGTCTGTGTAAAATTGAGCAGGATTGGTTAACTCATCCCACCCTGATAGAAGATTGAGTCAACAGCTTTCCTTGGCGCACTCTGGGCGCATTGCGCCCAGAGCGCGCCAAGGAAAGCTGTTGACCATGGGCATATAATTTGGAATGATCTTCCATGCAAGTTTCATCCAAAATATTGAAAAATAATCCCTAAATTAGTAAAATACAATTAGCAGACGACATTTAGATATTAGCGGGAAAAAGCGTCATCAGGGTGGAATGAGTTAAAAAGAAAGAAGAAAATGTCAGTAAAAGCTCTCTTGAAATACCCCCACCAAAGTGAGCACCCAATTGGGATCTCTTTAAACACAGTCTTTTGTAGGCAATGTAAACAGTCTGAAAAATACAACACAAAGTTAAGCTGAAAAGGGATCTTACTAGACAGTTATCTCTCATAGGGGTAGTCTATGTATGACAATGGAGCACCACATTTCACTGACCTAGTTTACATTGAAGAGTTTGTTCTTTCCTTCCCTCATGCTGGAGTGAATTCACTTTGTGTCATTTTCAACTGACTAACGGCAGTTTTGGTTTTTTGTTTTAAAAGGTCTGCGACTGCAGGAAAGTGTGGCTGACAAAATTCTGTGCAGCTCTGAAATGGTGAAACAATGCGTGACAGCCATGTTGGATGCATATGTAAAAACAAATGAGAAAAGTCTCAATAAGGGTAAGCACTTAAAAAAAGAACTCTTACAGTTGGGAAATAAAAAAATATCCCCAAAGGGGAATCAGAAGAGGTAAGCAAATTTAAATTCTTACCCCCAAAAAGCATGACTTAAAAGGCAACATTTAAACTGTTTAGTGTTACTTTGTGTAACTCCATATACATGACACACTGTGAAAACTAGGACATACCATGAGTATATTGATTATAGATGGTTTGATGTAGAGACGTTTGCATTTCAGTCTTTGTGCACAAACTTGTAAAATCACTAGTTTTGTTGATTTTTGTTCAAGTGAGAAATAGATTTATTATTCTCAATCTAAAGCATCTGTGAAACCAGCCAAACAAGAAGATGAAAGCAAACATTATATCATAGTAACCTTGACGATGTCAAAGTATTTATCCCATACTGAGAAACTAGTTAATAATAAGGAGAAATCTGATTGGTTGAGAAGGATGGCACAAGCCGGTTGTACCAGCCCGTATCTACGTCTACATCCATATCTATGGCTAGGAGATATACTTGCTAGATGGCGCGTCAGTATACGCTGTGTCATGCCTGTGGCACACGCGTGATGGGCCTAATAGTTTCTTAGTACGGGATAAAATCGTTATTCTGTGAAGGAGCCCGGTTTACAGAAATATACACCGGTACATATTTCTGTACCCCGGGCTCCTTCACAGAATAACTGATAGTACTACTGAGCCTACAAATTCAGCCAGCTGTCTGACAAAGTAACCTTGACGATGCCAATGTGTTTTTTGCTGGTGTATGTTAACAACAGGTGGAGCTACCAGTACACTTCCACCAAGTAACCTATAAGCTGAGGTGGACCCCTTTGATCTGGGGGATAAAGAAACCAAGCTCTGCTGATTGGTCAGTCCTTGCCAACAGGATGTGCTGTTTCACAATAATTTCCCATGTGCTGGTTGCTCCATCTGTTGATGACACACTATACTAAGATAGTATGCCATGTGTTCCCTACAGATACTTTACTGGATGGAGAGTTGATGCGAAGTAACAGTCTACAATTATCTAGTGCCATAGACCAGTTGCTAGCCTTCTGTTCGCTCTGGGCAATGATGTACTCCAGTCTTGGTTCTGGCCTTGTGCGGGATCTTGGCAAGAAAATCAATAACACGGTCAAAAAACTTGGGAACCAAGTGGTGCTATTTCTTCAGGTAAATGTGGTATCCAATTTACTCTGGTAAAGACCCATACCTTTTTCATGGATTGCGGAAGAGGCTAAGCCTATATTAACCCCCCTCCATGACAGAGATGTTGGTGTATACTTTTCCTACCTAATAATTTTTTGGTGGAGGTAACCGAATGACTCGGAGAAAATCACCGTGCACAGTCAGAGTGGTAGGGACTCTTTCCACTTACTTCCCCCGCCCCTTGAATCGAACCTGGGCCACCGAGGTGAAAGGCGATCATGTTGCAGCTCCGCCAACAGTGCACCCAAATAATTCTGTGATTATGTCTCCGGTGGAAGCCGGGGGACATATTGGTTTAGTGCCCGTTTCTTCCGCTTGTTGTTGTTGTTGTTGTTGTTGTTGTTGTTCAGGTTCTTCAGCACTTGGTTTCCGTGCGATAAGTCTTGAAGGACTTGACGGAATTTGATGAAACTTGGTAGGATTATGTATCTAGGCAAGACCTAGGTTGGGATTGTATTTGGGTGACCTTGACCTAATTTTCAAGGTCACAGGGTCACTTATGTGAAATTGGTTTCCGTTCGATAAGTCTTGAAGAACAGGATGAAATTTGATGAAACTTGGTAGGGTTATGTATCTTGGCAAGACCTAAGTTGGGATTGTATTTGGATGACCTTGAGCAAATTCTCAAGGTCACAGGGTCACTTATGTGAAATTGTTTTCCATGCGATAAGTCTTGAAGAACGTGATGGAATTTGATGAAACTTGGTAGGATTATGTATCTAGGCAAGACCTAGCTTGGGATTGTATTTGGATGACCTTGAGAGAATTCTCAAGGTCACAGGGTCACTTATGTGAAATTGGTTTCCATTCGATAAGTCTCAAAGAACGTTATGGAATTTGATGAAACTTGATAGGATTATGTATCTAGGCAAGACCTAGGTTGGGATTGTATTTGGATGACCTTGAGCAAATTCTCAAGGTCACAGGGTCACTTATGTGAAATTGGTTTCCATTCGATAAGTCATGAAGAACGTGATGGAATTTGATGAAACTTGGTAGGATTATGTATCTAGGCAAGACCTAGGTTGGGATTGTATTTGGATGACCTTGAGCAAATTCTCAAGGTCTTAGGGTCACTTATGTGAAATTGGTTTCCATTCGATAAGTCTTGAAGAACTTGATGGAATTTGATGAAACTTGGTAGGATTATGTATCTAGGCAAGACCTAGGTTGGGATTGTATTTGGGTGACCATGAGCAAATTCTCAAGGTCACAGGCTCACTTATGTGAAATTGATTTCCGTTCGATAAGTCATGAAGAACGTGATGGAATTTGATGAAACTTGGTAGGATTATGTATCAAGGTAAGAGCAAGGTTGGGATTGTATTTGAGTGACCTTGACCTCATTTTCAAGGTCACAGGGTCATTTATGTGAAATTGGTCTCTCTGCAATAAGTGTTGAAGAACTTGATGAAAATTGCTAGAGTAATGTATCTAGGTGAGAGCTAAAATAGGATTGTAATTTTCAAGCAAACTTGGTCATTTGTAATTTGTTATCACCTGTAGCTTATTCAGAGACGTAAGTGTTCCACAGGGAGACATTTGATTTTCTGTTGGAAAATCAGTCTGTTCTAGTTTAATAGATATTTTCATGGATGCTTCCTGGGGGTGGGGGTGAGTAGGTGCTGGCATTATGTTTTCAGGTTGTCCATGCATCCTGCTGTCTGCCAATTGCTGGGTCCGTCCATTTGTCATTTGGTATCTTGACTTATTGGTCACCTGAGACGAAAATTTACCTCATTTACACCTTAATGCTGTTTCTTGACTTTATTGCGTTTTGATGACCTGTGCCTCACTTTCAAGGTGTAGGATACATATATGTGTAAAGATAGACCTGTGAGGCAATGTTTTTAGCTCAGCTGATAATTCAGCTGAGCTTTTAGGAGGTTGAGGCATCTGTCGTCCATCTGTTTTTCAACATAAGTGTATCATACTAGAGATGTCTGTCGGCCGTCCACAATTCACATTTTCGACTTCTTCTCCAAAACCACTGACCAAATCCACTTCAAACTTGTTGGGGATGTGCCTTGGGTAGCTCTTTACCAAGTTTGGTCAAATGGTCACAGTCCAGTGATTTTTGGACCCCCAGACCTTAAGCTGTTTAACAGGTGGAACTGCATTTTTTTTCTATTTTTTTAATTTTTGTGTGTTTTTGCTATTTTCGACTTCTCCAAAACCATCCTTCAGATTGTGCTGAAACGTGGTGGATATGTTCTTTGTGGGTGGGTCACACAAGGTTGTGCACCAGGTGGTGTTGCTGTGGATCCCTGATTTTTAACAAATTTTTCAATTTGGGTACTTGTTGGTCAATCTTACATTCCTATTGATTACTATGGAAGTCAATGGGAATTGCAATGGTAATTCACATTTTTGACCTCATCGCCTAAAGCGTTAGCCAGATTCACTTCAAACTTGGTGGGGATGTGTCTTGGGTGGGTCTCTACCAGCTTTATTCAAATGGAAATGGTCCAGTGATTTTTTAATTTTTAATGATTTTTTTTGTTCATTTTTGGGGTAAATATTAAAAATTCTTTTTCTCCGAAATTGCTTGGCCAGTTTCTTTGAAATTGCATAGGGACACTTCTGGGGACCCCCAGACCTTAACTTTTTCAATAGGTGGCGCTGCAATTTTTTTTTCTAATTTTTTACAAATTTTTGTGTGTTATAGCTATTGTCCACTTATTCTCCAAAACCATGTCTCAGATTGTGCTGAAACTTGGTGGATATGTTCCTTGTGGAAGGGTCAAACAAAGATGTTCACTAGGTGGCGCTGCTGTGGATTTCGGATTTTTAACGATTCTTTCAATTTGGGTACTTATCGGTTAATGCAGCGTTCCTATTGATTACTATATGTAAGTCTATTGGCATTCTAATGCTAATTCACATTTTTGACTTCTTCTCCAAAACTGTCACCCAGATTGACTTCAAACTTGGTGGCAATGTACCTTGGGTGGGTTTCTACCAGGTTTGTTCAAGTGGTCATGCTCCAGTGATTTTTGGATTTTTAATAAATTTTTAGCTCTGCTGACCAAAGGTTGCAGAGCTTATGCGACCAGCTCGTGTCTGTCCGTCAGTGTGTCTATACCAGTGTCCCTATGGTAGAATAGTGTATGAAGCTTTTAAGTTTGAAAGGAGACGTCCATAAACTTTTGCTCGTTAGCGAGATGCCATCCACAATTTTCAAGTTAGCCCAATATAACTTTCAGGACTTATAGGGGGTATAAATATCTAGGCTGCTTTCAGTATTGGTGGCACCACCTACATTATTATGTTACAGGGGTTAAAATGTGAAAACCTTGTGAACACTCTAGCATCTTTAATTTTGCACAGATCTTCACCAAATATGGTGGGATTGTGGCTGAGGTCAAAGTCTAAGTTGCTAAGGATACTAGTGGTGCCACCTATGAGTTGACAGAAATAATGAGCCAAAATGTATTTTTTAAGATGTAAAATTCCATATTTGGAAAAGTAATTGGATCAGACTTGCCAAATTTATATGATATATAGACCATGGCCAAAGGTAGAACGGTATATAATATCAATGACCTTGAAGTAGTTTTGTGAGGTCACTATGCCTGTAAAGTTTAAAGAGGTGATTTTGTAATGGCTGGATGTAGCTTGGACTTCAATAGCAATGTCACCACAGCACCAGGCAGGTCTCTGGGCCTCTTGTATTACATAGTCTGGGTGTCCTTGATCTTCTGTCCCAAGGTCACTGAGGACATACAGTTAAGGACTCACTCATTGTTGTCTTGGCACATGCAACAATATTCATCACAGGAGTTGCACAAATAAGCTGGGATTACATGTGGAGCAAAGTGCCATCTGGTACACAATTTTTACATTAAGCTTTACATGTTCAGAAGCCATTTGAGGACTCGCAACTTTGAATTGAACAGGTGCAATATAGCCTCAATACCAGCAGAGCATTAGGCCTATGGGCCTCTTGTTTTTTTCTTTTTTTGGACAAATCTTAAGAAATCTTGTCCACAACCGCTCACCCAATTGCTTTGATATTACATAGGAACACTCCTAGGGACTCAGTTCTTAATTTGTTCACCAGGTGGTGCTGCAATGTTTTTTTTTTTTTTGTTTCTTTGTTTTTTTTGTGAATTTTTGTGAGTTTTCATTACTTGTGACTTCTCCAGAAACCTCTCTCAGATTAAGTTGAAACTTTGTGGATATGTTCCTTGTGACAGGGTTAAGCAAAGATGTTCACTCGGTAGCACTGCTGTGGATTCCTGATAATTTTTAATGATTTTTTTCAATTCGGGTACTTATTGGTAAATGCACCTTTTCTATTGCTTACTATACAAGTCACTGGGCATTCTAAAGTATTCTAATGGCAATTCACATTTTGGATTTCTCTGAAGAAGCTATCTGTCAGATTCACTTCAAACCCGGCAAACTTAGTGGCAATGTACCATCGGTGGGACTCTACCAAGTTTCTTCAAATGGTCATCCTCCAGTGATTTTTGGATTTTGTATGATTTTTTTTCAAAAATCTCTGAAAAAGTTTTAATAGGAAAGTTTCACATGGGATTTTCTTGTAATGGTTATAACTTAAATAATTTTATCCAGATTTGTGCCATACTTGGTGGGGATGTACCTTCTATAAGTGTCTACTTATTTTGTGCAAATGGTCATGCTCCAGTGATGTTTGGACCTTGACCTCATTCCCAAGGTCACAGGAAAACTGACACGAAAGTTGCTGTTCACTTGATATCTTGAGATCTTTTTTTAGTTAGGACCTTGATGTTGCACATGGTAATGTTTCTCTATGAAGGTCATGCTTAGACCATGCATGAGTGACCTTGACCTCATTTCTGGGGTCACAGTGCAACATACATGAATTTTACTGTTCACTGTAAGTGGAGAACTGCTTGCATTAGGACCTTGATGTTGCACATGTTGGTGTTCTAAATCTTCTATAAAGGTCAGACCTACTCAGAACATGGGTGACCTTGATCCTATCCCAAGTTCACAGAGCTGCAAATCTGATAAATGTCTAAGTCAGCTGAGCATGGGCTGTTCCCACAGCCCTCTTGTTTTTTTTGTTTTTGTTTTTTTTTTCATGTTCAATAACTGTTCTGGTAATTTTGCTCACTTTTGAAAAAAAGAAAGGTCAATATTCTGACCTCACACAATGAATTGGGAATCAAAAGTCTGCATAGAATGAAAAATAGGGGGCCTTGGCAAATATGTGTAACTGCATGAATGCTTGATCATTCAAAAGGAGAGAAGATATTGGTGTTTCAAAATCTCCAGTGGATATTTTTTACTCATAATGTTGATTAGTATGACATCTTATTTTTTTGATTCAGGGATGTGAGAATGACATAGACAGCATGGTGAAGGAATCTGCATCCAGGATCCTTGACAGTCTCTTGGTTCTGTGTAAACACTGTGGGGAGCTGGCACTCACCACAGAGACTCCACTGGTTAGCCTCAGTGACACCTGGGCAGACAGCCTCTCCCAGGACACTACCGATGAGGGCAACATCAAGGTCAGTGTTTCCTTTTTCCCCTTTTGAAGCCCACATAATACTGCTTTTGGGGTTAAATGAAAAGCTGGGTTTAAAGGAGTGAATATTAAGGACGTTTTGGTATAATGGTTATGACATCTGGTGGTGGAGAACGGTATTAATTTATCTGTTGAGCTATTCCCGAGCATTGCCTCCAGGCCTGGGTTGTAGAAACATCAGACTATAGACAAAGCAACTTGGCACAGAAAGGAGAAAGTGAGCCATGCATAATTTGTATTTAAGATGCTGGTGTAAGCCTGGGTGGTAGTTTTACTGTGGGTTTAATAAACTGGGGTCAGGATGCAAGTTGATACCAGATAGGAATACTCAAAAATTACTAAGGAGCACACTTGTTTGTACAATAATAAAAGTGAAATTACAAAATTGTTCTACTTGGAACAAGGTAGGAAGATTATTACGATCATTGTGAGACGTTCATCAAATAATATTTTAGTGCTTTTCCTAAATAAAAGACCCACAATGGTGTTTCATTTGTATGATATATGCATATGACAGTTGAATCAGACATTTGTCTTTGTTGCAGAAAAAACAATCATAACAGTGTGTTGAAATAAATAAATAAATAAATACACACTTATAGGTACTAATGATACTTAATCTGGTCATACCATGCCTCAATGTAGATCAAGAATTGACCTACTTGAGAGGGGTTAATATAAGTGCCACGTTTACCTTAACTGCATTTGAAATAAAATATTTATGTTTAAACCAACTGACCCACCAGGTACACTGTGAATTTGTATTATCTTACAAAGCGTGCATTTGCTTTGTGTTAATGCAACACAATGTAGAAAAAAAATTGATCTACATTGGGATGACAGGGTTTTCTGATTGACATGAGTTATACTGGAATATGTTGCACCTCACCAAAATTTTTCATTCACACACCTGCTTGCTGTGGTACTTTATGTGGAGTTTGCCTTATGGTGACCCTTTGACCTTACATAATGGGGTTGTGTGACTTATGATTAATATACTAATTGGACTTCTTACTGGAAGAAGCAGCAACGTTCCTTGGTAGTGCCCCCTGGTGTTGTAATTGTTCACTATCAGCACTGCATGGCACAGATTTTGGCATCTGGTGGTCATCCCATGCAAGTAAGTAACTTGGTGCCATTTGTCAAACACAGTCCATACTTGCATATAACTTTAAATTAATCTTTTAGAACAAAATTATTTTGCAACTGTCAATACTAGAGGAAACCTAGAGCTCTATTTTCAGTTTTTAATCATAAAATGTGTTTCAATCCAAGCCAAATTGTATTCCAAGTATATTATACAAAGTAGACATTGTCTACCTCAGTTTACATTGGCATGGATCAAAAGACCTGTTTCAAATCACGAACTTTATTTGACCCCTACTCTATTTCTTTCATATGCCATAAGCGCGGGGGTGGGGTGGGGTGGGGGGAGCTTCAAGCATGATTAAAACAAAAAGATACAAGTCAAACTCTGCGTATTTCGTGCCAGTATTGGAATATTGTTTCAACATTTCCCTAATCTTTACCTAAATTTCTGTGTGAAGCCAGTCTAACCTGTCTGTATATTTCAGCTGGGACATGACATTCGCCAGGCATTCCTCAGTGGCAGTGACCTGTTCGTGGATAAAACTCTGCAAGGGGGACTGAAGACGCTGGAGGAGTGTGAGCTGCAAGTCAAGGACCTTTCCGACAGTTTTGAACCCCAGGCTGAGGTATCGGTATGTGTCAAGTACAACTGAACCAATAATCATGAACCATTCTATATAGGTGTCAACCCAAGAATGTTTCTTATTGGGATATACATGTACAGATTAAAAAGTTCATCAAAACCAAAAATTAAAAAAAAAATAAAAAATAGGGAAAAAATATTTTTAAAAAATTAAAAAAAAGAACAAAAGCAAAAAACAAATGGGTCAATTTCCCCTCAAAATTGCCTGATTTAACAAGTTTTGGAGCCTCAAAATTAGGAGCATCAAAATTGGAAAAAAAAAAAGGTCATTTTCACCACAAAGTTGCCTGATTTAAAAAACTTTTAGAGTTTCAAAATTAGGAGAACGCCTGCCAAAATTGGGAGAGTTGACAGGTATGATTCGAGGAACTACATGTGACTGGCCCACATGCACTTTGCATATAGGCCAACCGAATGACTCGCTTGTAATCAAAATATGTACAGTGAAACCTCATTATAACGACACTCAGATATCCCACATATTCAATATAATGACACAAATTTTCATGGGAAAAAGTCTATTTTCTTAGTTATTTGATTCATTTATGTGACATATTCAGTTATCTGACACATTTTGTAGGGAACAGATGGTGTCATTATAACAAGTTTTCACTGTACCATATTGTATTCAGAAGCAGAGTGTGAACTTGTGAGGCACATGCAAGTTTGTATGTGAAAAAAATTCTGTTTGTTTTGCTAACTGTCTGTCACTCCCTAAATGTACACAAAATAAAAAAGACAAAAAGAAGAAAAATAAATCCCCAAGACACTTAAATGGCATTATATGTAACTGTAATTACATTCAGAAGTTACAGCCTGAACGCTTGTCATAATTGCATTTTAACCACGTGTTTTTATCCAAAGCCAAATTTGCCACTGAGTTTGTAGATTTGCATGTCGTTTTCACCAGCTGCTCTCATTACATTGTCTTCAAATTACCAAGCACAGGAACCTATGCATCATGTATTACGTGAAAGAAGTTGGAATAAACATTACACCTAAAGAAGTGTTGAGTACTGTTTGGTAACTAACAAAATTTATATCAAGATCATCGTCAATAAATTTGTTGTCCCATTTTTGTAGCCCCTGACGGAAGAAATGTTGCGGTACATAGATATTACTGCAGCATCGTGCAAGGTGTTGCTGCAGAAGTGTCAGCAGGTCCAGGTAGGTGTCCCTCAGTCCCTCATGGTTTCATTTTGTGACTTGCTCTTTCTTATACCATCATATTAGAACATTTTTTTTTCAACACCATAAAAAGGAACACTGTTCTCTTTCTACCATGTGGACAGTCTTTCTCTGTGCATATGTGCTGTTAAGGGATCCTTTTCTGTGCTGTTATGGGACTCTTCTAATCTGCCCGTTTTCTTTACTGTTGTGGGGCCATTTTCAGTCCTGTACTTTGATGGGACCTTCTATACTTTCTTGCAGGCTTTTTGCTCCCCTCGGCTTTATTGACTGACATTGTCTTCTTCCGTCTCATTGAAAGCTTGATGAGTTTGACATTCAGCGACCATATCATATTTTCAAGGTCACCAAGGCTAATCATATTTTTTGTTTGGCAGAGGGGGTCTTAAGGTTGTTCTGACCATTATATTTTTTCTATAGTGTTGTGGGGCCTTGCTCTAGGCTGTTGTGTTATTTTATATTTCATTTCAAAAGCTCCGCAGACTCCATATCTGCCCAGATTAGTACAAATGAAATGAAATAAAAATGCAAATATATCTTTTTTTTTAATATCTGTGAATGAAGTCTATGTTTCATGTGACAGTTTCTACTCCGTCTTTTACCAGCTTGCTCCAAAACTAGGTCTGAAAGTACACTGTAACATAAAGAGGCACGTGAAAATGGATTTAATGTTAAATAAACTGAATGCAATATAAGAAAGGTTCAGTTAATACAGTTTTGTTATGTTAGATGTGCAAAGCAATGACCAATGTAATTTATTCGTCCCCACCCCCACCCCTACCCTTTATTCTTAAGCCTAAAACTGCAGGAAAACTACATATATTTAATTTCAATTCTATTTCACTCCTTGCTCTTACCCAAAGTTTTTAAGGCAAAGGTTTGTGAAACTAGAAATATAAAGAAACCTGTGGCCCTGCTGTTATTATACTCCTCCTTCTCAGAAGATGGAGCGTACAGCTTTGTGTATGAAGGTCGGTCGGTTGGTGGGTTGGTCTGTCTATCTGTCTCTCTGTCTGTCTCTGTCTGTTGAGAGAATGCTGTTTGTACACAATGACTTGAGAAGTTTTTGAGCTACTGCTACTGAACTGCACAGGTATATATTCCTGTACAAGGGCTATGTTAAGTTCCAGGATGGGTGAGCTTGATTTAATTCTCAAGGCCACATGGCCACCTTAGCTAAGTTTGATAACCACACACTAATTCCAGTCATTTTTGCATTACATCTCAACTTTCACGTTGCAGGGGATTTTCCGTCCTCTGCAGAGGCTAGGTTAAGCTCAAAGGAGGATGAAGCTGACCCAATTCTTAAGGTCACAGAGCCAACAAAAAAAAAAATCTTTATAATGACATCATCTTTTCCGTACAAAAGGCGTCAATATCTGAATATGTCAGACAAGTTAGTCAAATAGCAAAGGAATTCGACTTTTTAAGTGCCTCAAAGCTTGTATAAAGTGCTAATCACGGCTATAGTCGTGTCCTCATTACCCTTAACATATAATGGATAAACGATTCAAATTCCTCATGAAGTTACCTTTCATTCAAATACCAGCATCCCTAGTCTAAAGCAAAAAGTAGTCTTAGTCAACAGCTTTCTTTAGGACACTTTGTGCACATTGCACGCAAAGTGTCCCGAGGAAAGCTGTTGACCCAATCTTTAATCAGCACTTTGAGGGTTAAGTGAATATGTTCAATATCTGAGTGTCATTAGAATGAGGTTTCACCATCTGTCCTGTTGGTTACAGTTGCAGCTGGACGTATCAATGAAAGATACGGGAACAGTCAAGCAGGAGAATTATTACCAGCGAAGCTACAGGCGAGCGCAGGGACTAGTAACACATGTCAGTGGCTTGACAGATGGGACCACTTTGCTGACCCAGGCCACGCAACCGCTTGTTAAAGGTACAAAATTTTTGCATCAGTTTTTTTTTTTGGGGGGGGGGGGAGGGGGGTTTCACAGAAATCTGTTATTTTCAAAATTAATGTGGCAAGAAATTGTTGCATGTATGTTAGATTTTGCAAATGTGATACTAATGTGATTTGTTCATACAATTAATATAATAATACATGCACTTTCATGTACATGTGATTGCAAATTTTCTATGGATACAGGTTTCCCAGTGACAGTGTGAAATTAAATGATAGCAATCCATAATAATACCGAGACCTCAATGTCTGCACACGTCAATGAGGCGACAATGTCATTTATGGTGCCACTTTAGATACTTTAACCCTTTCCCCCTCAAACCGGCCAAAACCGGCTGGTGGTCAAATGTTGTCTGCTTCAGTGTTTTCAACTAATTTCAACAGTTATGAAAAACAATTTGACTGAGAAATGTACATGAGACTTATCAAGATCACATGCCCCAGGTCAACAGCTTTCCTTGGCATGGGTTGGGCACTTAGTGCCCAACCCATGCCAAGGAAAGCTGTTGACTCAGTCTTAATTCAAGGGGGAAAGGGTTAATAATAATAATTTAATCTTCTGTTACTAAATTTAGTACTGTGGTACCTCTCATGCCCCTACAGCCAGCATAAACTCGTATTCAATGTGGTCTTAACCCTTAAAGTGTTAATCACTGCTACAGTTGCTTTCTCATTACCGTGAAACATCTAATGGTTAAAAGATTCAAATTCCTCATTAAGATGCATTTCATTTAAATACCAGCAAGCCTAGTCTAATGCAAAAAGTAGTCTTAAGCCAACAGCTTTCCTCGGGACACTTTGCGCACAATGTGTCCCAAGGTAAGCTGTTGACTGAATCTTAAATCAGCACTTTAAGGGTTAAAACAGACAGGTAAAACAAGAAGAGAAGATTTGCTTGAAAAAAAATCTGTGCCTTCAAAGCTTCCAAAAAATTTAATCCTAGGATATGTCAATAGGCTGCACTTACAACTGTACATAATTAAGAAAACATGAGAATTACACCAGTGTTTTGAAAGCATGCACATAGCCTGACATGAAATAAAGAATTAATTTTGCATGATCTTGAATTGAAGTTGGGATTGATTGTCCTTATAAGCATAGATTAAAATAATACAACTTTTGTTTGTGGTTCTTTGGATGCCCTACTGCATAAACCTTTGCATTAAAGTTTGAATGGCATCTGCACCTGAAATAGTTTTGAAGATATTCAACATTTTAACTTTTTTCAATGCCCCTAAGTAGCACAAATTACAAAGTTTGTTTCTGGCTCATTTGCTGTGCCTAGAACACAAAGTATGAATTGGATTTGAAGTGGCTTATCTAGCTACATGTACAATAGCTTTGGAGATACAGAACTCAAAGTTAAATATCAATATAAAAAGTTATTTTGCCCATAAACTTAATTTGCATAATTTTGAACATGTTGACTATGCCAGGCCAGGTACACAATTTCATTGCTATATCAAATGTGCTGAATGGAGTGGTATTTCTTGGTGCTGAGGAAAACATTCGGGACAAAAATTGGGTGAAAATAAGAAAGAAAGAAGAATGATAAAAAAACTCTTGGGGAAAAAATGTCTGTGTTGCACACAGACATCAATATAAGTGAAATGAACTCTAGTGTCACAAAGGGGTGCTCATGAAAAGATGAAGCAGTCTGCTGTGAGAGGTAGTCTTTAGATCAGGTACCACTGTCCAAGGAATAACCTGAATGTGAATCAGAAAGCATGAAATATTGTGAGTATGTTCAAAATGTTTTTGTGGTCCATTTTGCAGGGCATGAGGATGGAAGTTTACGTAGGTTGTGCCGGTGTGCAGAGATGATTCAGAAATCTACGGCCAAACTGCAGGCTTGCTCAACAGCTGACCCACTCATGATCAACGGAACATCGGAAAATAGTTCCGAGAGCTCAGAGGGCTCCATCTTGTCAGACTCACAAATTGAACAGTTAGATTATGCAGCTCAAGAGATTAGGCTCACAGTGGCTTCCCTGGTGGAGTGCATAAACAGGACATTAGAAATGACGTGCCCAAATACGCCAGCAAACAGAACAAAACGGATGCTGCCCATGTATCCTTCCGTGAAGCAAATCCTTTCCTCTTCTTGGGACTCTGCACGTTATCAAAACATTCGACGGCAGATAAAGCTAGTTGACATTGCTGAAGCAACTGAAAACGGGGATGAGTAATCAATTTATGTTTCAGAAAAAAAAAGAGAGAAAAAACAGACAAAAGCTGCGTGCTGTGGCTCATTCATATATATATATATATATATACTCTATGCAACTCCTGATCTGTTGATCCACTGGTGCTGCTGCTAGAACAAAATGGAAATGGGGATCTAGAAATAGATGAACAGGCTGCTCCTTGTTCAACACATATTAACCCTTTCCCCCATAAACTGGCCAAAACCAGCTGGTGGTCAAATGTCGTCTGTTTCAGTGTTTTCAATTAATTTGAACAGTTACGAAAAACAATTTGACTGAGAAATGTGCATGAGACTTAGCAATATCACTTGCCAAGGAAAGCTGTTGTCTCAGTCTTAATGCAAGTGGGAAAGGGCTAAGAAGCATTTTGTATTTTATGCTGCTGATTGGGATTGCCATTTGTTTATCAATATCTGCTTCGGAATATTATAGAAATAAACATGCCATTCAGAATGCACTGGGAAATTAAGCTTGATTGGACATGGGTCTCTCAGTGTTCGAGCAAGTGAATATCACATGTGTCGAGTAGTCATTGAGGCTGTAACTCAAGTATTGAATGACTGTTTTTGGACAGGACATAGATCCTGAGTGAATGATGCTGCATAATTGCATTTATAAATTTTAGAGACATTTGTGAAAGAAAGACACTGGTTTTTTAATTGCGTTTCTTATCAAAGCCTGCAGATGGCACTGTTGTGTCTATGGTACATATTCATCCCAGGTCATTGTTTATGATGACTGGAGAAAATTCTGTATAGAATATTGTGTAGAAAGCTCAATCATTTAAAAAATTATGTCATGTTCATTTATGCACTTTTTCATTCATGGTACAGTGATCACGAGACAGGTGAAAGAAAGTAATAAAATCACACTACATGTTAATGCCTTAAACGAATATATGTTGCAAAAATAAATTACCAAACTATGTTAAAGTTAACAGTTTGTTTTGCATTATTAATGAAAGAATGCATCTCTCTTTGTGGCTCCTGTTCAGTGGTTTTAAAAGGAAGCACTTTGTTTGCCAATGAACAGACAGTTAAAACACTAAAGGTCCATGCATGACACTTCATAGAAAATCAACAGGACCCCAATGGTGAGGGTAATACAGTTTTACATACAGAATCATACTTCATGTTTTGTTGTGTGCGTAAATCTCAGTGATGAATGAGTTCGCAAAATTCCCAGAGCCTTTTTTTATGTTATATATGCATATGAGTATGTAGATAGTGAAGGCCTGAATTATAATTTTGCAATGTAGATGTGCAAGAAGTAATCACAAAAGTAAGAATAAATAACAATCAAAATGTTTTAAAACTATCAGGAGACTTTCTCAATGAATTTTTTAGTTGAAAACTCTTGGAAAGGCCTTTACGTAATAGATATATTTTGTAAGAGAAGGCTTTTGCATTCCATTGTTGGTATAATGAAACTGAATAAATCAGCATGCTGCCATGTAGTTATTTGATAGGCTAATTGACATGTAGATATTGTTTCTGTTGCCATGACTACAGCATTTAGAAAATGGTGCATCATAATGCCATAGTTACCAAATGAAATTTATAGAAAATATTAAATTGAGAGTTGTCTTAACCATACCATAAATACTGAAGTACATTGTTCTTGCATTCTGCTTCAAGTAACATTCAGTTCAAGATACATGTACATCACATCATTTATGAAAAATATATGTAAAGTGTAAAGATTATTTTTGTATTGTAGTGACTCTTGAAAGCTTATTTTGTGAGGACAAATGAACTGACAGCAGGAGAAAACATCCTGTTGAATTGTGGGAATGTGAGTAATTCTGTTATTTTGCACTGCATATGCCTACAAGAAAGCGACTGTATCAGGTGTACAGGTACACATTGTGATGTCAACTTGTTGGAAACTACTCAATGGAATTTTGACCACCTTTCACAGAAATAAATGTGCTATGCAGAACATTAAATTTGTCTTTATTCAATATTTCACAGGATGTAGGAAACTCAGTGCAGTATAATTCATCACCACCACCACCACCACCACCCCCCAAAAAAAAAAAAAAAAAAAAAGTGAGCCAACTGTTACTTGACACACAAGGAACTGGGAGTTGACTCTTATCTGACTTTTTACCACATAGATGAGAGTTGACAGGTCATGAATACATTATAACTGATAGTATTGTTTTCTTGACTTGCCAAACAATTAACTGGCTTGACAATTGGTTCACATTATATTTTGACAATCAGGATCAGCAAACAACAACCACAAGTGCAATTTGCCCATCTCCAAAGTTAAATATCCAGAAGTCCATTTGCAAAGTTAAGATATTTTCATGTCTTTTTTCGTCAATATCTTTTTATAAAAATGTAAATAGTTTTGAATTTCGAATAATTTTTTTTTTCAAAACTTGTTCAAAAGAAAAAAAAGGGGGACGTGTATCTGCAGAATACCCAAATGTATGTTTTAAGCTGTTTGTTTCAGCTTAAAATTTAACCCAAGCCAAAACACTTTTTTTTTTTTTAGAATGTAACACGAGGCCCATGGACCTAATGCTCTGCTGGCACTGTGGCTACACCTACATCTTTATTTCAAAGTTGCGAGTCCTCAAGTGGCTTCTGAACATATAAAGCTTTTGTGATTTTAGTGGCTCATTTTTCCACCAGATGGCACTTTGCTCCAAATGTTATCTTAGCTTGTTTGTGCAATTCCTGTGATGAATATTGTTGCATGTGCCAAGACAACAATGAGTGAGTCAGTAACTTCATGTCCTCATTGACCTTAGGACAGGATCGTGGTCACCCAGATTATGTAATACAAGAGGCCCATGGGCCTGGTGCTGTGCTGACATTGCCATTGATGTCCAGCCTACACCCAGCCATTACAAAATCACCTCTTTCAACTTTACAGGCATGGTAACCTCACAAAAAAAGTCATGGTTCCTGATATTATATAACATTCTAGCATTGGACATGGTCTGTATATCCTATAAATTTGGCAAGGCAGATCCAATTACTTTTCCAAATATGAAATTTTATGTCCTGAAACATGTTTTGGCTCATGATTTCTGTCAAATTATAGGTGGCACCACTAGTGTCATTAGTAACTTAAAACTGAGCACCTCCACACTCCCATCAAATTTGGTGAAGGTCCGCCAAAAATTAAAGATGCTAGAGGTTCACAAGATTCTCACATTTTGACCTCTATATTATAAAATATTGTAGGTGGCGCCACCAATATAGAAAGGGTCCTAGCTTTTCATACACCCTGTAAGTCCTGAAAGTTATATTTTGCTAACCGGCAAAAGTTTACTGTAGACATGCGTGGTCGCATAATCTCTGCTACCTTTGGTCAGCACAGCTAAGAATGGCAAATGGTACTGAAAACACCTGTAAAGCAATATATACTAGCCAGTGCATCATACTGTTCAGTGGTTTTAACTACATGTTGATCATAAATGCCCCTGCCCACAAACTAAAAAAAAGAAGAAAATAAAAAAACAAACAAACAAACAAACAAACAAAAAACAAGAGGATCATGATTATTATGTGCTGTGCTGACTGAAATATATGCTTTTACAGTATTGCCACACATGCACTGTAGTCTGTATAGCTGTATACATGTACAGTGGTAGCAAAGTTTGATATATAATTCATTAAAAAAAAAAAAAAAAAAAAAAAAAAACAGCACTACCTGGTGGCCAAAACAAGAACTAGGTGGCCCCAGGTGACCCTATGTGCAATATCAAAGCAATAGCATGTATTCATATCTAAATGCGGTCCTACTCTAACACCTATTGAGCAAAAGAGGGAGCCACCTGCATCAGGGCAGATCCGTGTATTTAGCATGGTTAAAAGTACTTTCTCAATAAAATAAAGAACACCAACGCAGAATAATCTTAAGAAAATGTATTAACATATATTTGAAACATACACGATGCTTAAATTAAAAGAAATTGGCTCTCTTTTAGTTAAAAAGGTGCTATTTGTGGATGTTTATGTAGTATGTATAATACAAATCTGCCCTGATCATGGGGAAAGCCTCAGCCTGTTTCCATGGCAACCCAGGAAGTAAACAGGATCACAGTTAAAAATGAATGTCTCCTTTTGGCCAAGCAGTTCTTGACACAAAGATTTTTTTCAAAAAATTCAATTAGAAAATTCATGAAAAATAGACAAATTATTCCATACATCATCTCCTTTGCAAACTTGGTACAGGTCCACCTGGGGAACATCCAAAGCAAAATCAAAATATTCCAAGCACCGCTTTTTGAGAAGTCAAAAATGTAAATACAATAGCCATATATACTATGCAGTGGTAACACTTACCCACAGTCACAAAGTTTGATTTCCCATAACTTCCTAAAAAATTAACATATATCCGTATCATTTTCATTGTCTAAAGTCAAATTATATTCTGATAAAATTTTAGACAATTCTGTTTAGCCTTTCTGGAGAAGCAGTCAAAAATAACCTGAACACACAAAAATTCATTAAAAAAAAAAAAAAATGCAGTGCCACCTGGTGGCCAAAATAAGAATATGTGACCCAGGTGACCCTATGTGTAATATAGCATTTGGCAACGTAGTTCTTCAGGTAAGAAATTTGAATTAAAAAAAAAATCCACTTATAAATTCATAAAAAATAGAAAAATTATTGCATCATCATCTCCTTTGCAAACTTGGCAGAAGTCCACTAGTCCAAGAGATAACACATTTTTATTTATGTTTTTGAAGGCAAAAGGTTTGAAAGTTGTTTCTAGATCCAAATTTTTTGTGTAGTTTTTAAAAATGCAATTCTTGAAAAAAATCCACCTGGACGTTTTCCTGCAAATTAGCCTTAACTGAAGTAGCCTCAAATTCATTTTTTTTCCCACAAAAAAATGACTAAAATGAACACAGAAAGGTGTGGAAATCATTTCATAATGAGTTATTTCTGCAAAACATTGCTGACTTTGGATTTAGAATCAATAGAGTGGTATCTATGAATGTTGAAAAAAAATCAAAATTCAAGATGGCTGACCAAATATTCAAGATGGCCGCCAAAACAATGCAAGATGGCTGTTACAATAGAATTCAAAGCTAGAATTTTATATAATATCAGTGACTTTGACCTATATTTGTGAGGTCACCATGCCTATAAAATTGAAAGAGGTGATTTTGTAATGGCAGGGTGCAGCTTAGACATCAATATCAATGTCAGCACAGCACCAGGCCTATGGGCCTCTTGTGTTACAAAATCTGGGTGACCTTGATCTTCTGTCCCTAGGTCACTGAGGATATGAAGTTAGGGACTCACTCCTCTACCCCTCAGCTTGTCATTGTAAGAATGGCACTTTATTGTTCTAATTCTTGCCAACGAGAAAATGGTACATTGTTGCTGTGAGCCCTCTTGTTGTTACAATGATACATTCTTGCCCTATGCCCTCCATTGTGAGAACAGTGCATTCTTGTCAGAACGGTTTATTCTTGCTGTTATCACTCCAGTTGTAAGATGGGCACATTCTTGCGCCCCTTCCATTGTGAAGAATACATTCTTGGTTTAACCAACCCATCATGAGAATGGTACTTTCTTGCTCAAACCCCTCGCATTGTGAGGATGATGCATTCTTCCTCCAATTGTGTGAAAATGGTACTTTAATTCTTGCTTAATTCCTTCAGTTGTAGGAATGGTACGTTCTTGCTCTGACCCTTCCAATTATGATAAAGGTACATTCCTCCTCTAACTCCCCCCATGGTGAGAACGGTTTGTTCTTGCTCTGACTGCTCCCATTTTGAGAATGGTACATTCTTGATCTTCCTTCTCCCATTGTAAGATACTAAGAATGGTATATTCTTGCTCTAACCCCTCTCATTGTGAAAATGGTACATTTTTGGTATAATCCCTCCCATTCTAAGAATGGTATGTTCTTGCTCTAACAGTATAGTACTACTACTAGTACTAGTAAGGACGTGGCGTTGATGGGGTTCCAACATTCACCAATAACATTAATAAATTCTGTGCTAAATTAACACAACTGCGCCACCTAGTGTAAATCCCACATGAACGTGAAATAGCGAGACTTTATTGCTTTATTGGTTCCCACGGCACTCGTATTTGAAATGTATTCCTTATGATCGTGGGACCAGTTTACAAGAAAACTGATGACTGGATTGTGGCGGGCATTTCACGTAATGAAAGTTGGCGATCCAAATTTGTGTTCATCTTCTCTGGTTGCGCCAGAGCCTGCAGAGGCAAAGGAGGAAAGGTCATCATGCGTGTAAATTATCATAGACTCTAGCAGTGAATTCATATCATAAAATCTTTATAAGCAACGTCAACGAGAACATCAGCTGGGCGGAGTCGTGAAGCAGCTTCCCATTTTTAATTGCGGTCTAACTTTGATTCATGGTTTTGTCACAATGTGATCAAGGTGATGACCATGTGATTGTGAGCGTCCCAGGGTGAGCGTGAACCCTGCGCCTGGCACAGTGGGGGTGGTCCCGTGACTTCGAGCAATAGGGAGGTGCGAGTGTGACATGACTGCCAAGACTCGGGCTTCCCGGAGACGGGTCAACCTACCAACCTTCACGTTCACCCGCGGGCTGTGTCAGGCTAGGGCATGAAAGCTTAATACAGGATGGTGAGTTGTCCGTCCGTCCACCTTTCACATTTTCAAGGTTTCCAAAACCATTGGCATTGCCCAGGTTCACTTCAGACTTGATGACGAGGTACCTTGGGTGGGTCGCGACCAAGTTTGTTCATATGGTCACGGCCCAATGATTTTTGGATTTCTTACGTTTTTTTTTTTTTTTTTTTTTTTTTTTGGGGGGGGGGGGGGGGTCAATTTTTTGCAATCTTAAAAAATTTCTGAAACCCCGAAGCCAATAGGAGAGGCTGCAATTGTGTATGTATTTGGGACAATATACAACCCAATACACAACATCCTTGTGGGCTAGAGCCTGAGAGGTGTGTATTCCCGTTAGATTTTATAAATGTTAAAGTAACCATCAACTCGTTTAATTTTGCATCAAAAGTTACCAAATTTATAAGAGTATTTTGGCTGTATGTAGTAGTAATATAGTATATTATATACAGCCATTTACCACAAGAAAATTTTCTAGGTATAGTAGTTTTAAAGTTACATGGGTGCAAATTACAATGGAAACTAATGAAAATACACATACCTAGCCCGCTTGCCCACAGAGCCCTCTACTGAGAACCCACATGAACCAGCTGATCTTGACCTTACTTATTGCTCATGCTTGGAAATAGAGGAGTTTAGGACCCCAGATGGCAGGGGTTGGTGGTTTTCATTTGCATAAATTTGGCTGTTTGCCAATCCAAAACTTCAAAGGCATTTGTTGTTATGCAAATATGTATAACTATGGAAATGATCACCCTCAAGTGCTGCCCTCTGGGGTCCTAAAAGGGTCTATTGTATAATGACATTTCTGAGGACCCATAGATCTTACTTTGTTCAACAGGTGGTGCTGTGATTTTTTTTCTATTTTTCTTTTCTTTGTTTTATGGATTTTTGTGTGGTGCGGCTATGTTCGACTTCTCCAAAACCATCACTCAGATTGTTCTGAAACTTTTTGAATATGTAACTTGCAGAAGGGGTAAAGAAAGTTGTTCACTAAGTAGTGATACTCTGGATCCTTGAATTTTAACAAGTTTTTCAATTCAGACACTTCTCAGTTAATACATGCATTCAGGATTTTGATTACTATGTAAGTAAATGGAAATTCACATTTTCAACTTCTCTAAAACCCTAAATCCGACCTGTTTCAAACTTGGTGGGGATATTCCTGAGGTCCAGCAATATTTATTTATTTTATTTTATTTTTTTTGTTCAGTTTGTTCATTCTTTTTGGCAGCATCTTATAAATCTTCTCAGACACAGCCAATTGCTTGGAAATTGCACAGGGACACTACTGAGGACCCCTGGATCTTAATTTGTTCAACAGGTGATGCTGTGATTTTTACCTCAGCTGACTTGTTAGTTAGCTGAGGTTATGAAATAGTCCTTCATCTGGCGTTGGTGTTTGTCTGTCAACAATTCACATGTTCAACTTCTCAAAAACCATAGGCTGGATTCACTTGACTTAATTTGTTCAACAGGTGGCGCTGGGGATTTTTTTTCTATTTTTTAAACATTTTTGTGTAGTCAGGCTAATTTTTACCTCTTTTCCAAAACCATTGCTCAAATTGTTATGAAACTGAGTGGGAAAGCAGCTTATGGGAGGGGTTAAACAAACTTGTTCATTCACAGGGTGATATTCTGGATCCCTGATTTTTAACAAGTTATTCAATTGAGGTACATAATGTACCCGTCACTTAATGAATACGTTCCTATCGATTACCATGTGAGTCAATTGGGATTCACATTTTTGACTTCAACAAAATGGTCACCCAGATTCACTTCAAACTTGGTTGGGATGTACCAAGTTTCAAATGGTCATGTTCCATTGATTTTTAGATTTTTTATGATTTAAAAAAAAAAAAATGACAAAAGTCTTCTCTGGAACCCCATGAGCAATTCCTTTGAAATTGCACAGACACTTTTGGGGACCTGCCGACCTCAATTTTCTCAGCAGGTGACACTGCAATATTTTTTCTTTCACAAATTTTAGTGTGTTTTTCCTATTTTCGACTTCTCCTAAACTGTCACACAGATTGTTCTGAAACTCGATGGAAGTGTAGCTTGTGGGAGGGTTATACAAATTTAATTCACTAGGTGGTGATACTCCGGATCCCTGATTTCAAACAAATTTTTCAATTGAGGTACCTATGAGAGTCGGAAAGGGGTTGCCTGTACTCTGCACTGTTTTTTTTTTTTTTTTTTTCAATTTTTCGTACAGCTTAGAGAGAGAAAAAATTATTCACCGTATAGTGTACTGACAGCATACCATGTACTCCATACTGATCAAAATTTATTATGTGTAAAGCGTACCAGCAACACATCTAATATTCGTATCTGTACTGAAAAAAATGAAAAATGAAAAAAATTTAAAAAAAGTCAACTGGCAGCAAAGTCAACATTATTCACAGTTTGCCTTACTGGCTTTACCGAACTGCTTTCGCTTTGTCGAACTTGCGCGTTACACCAGGGGCATGCTGTGCGATAAACTTCAGGTGTAACAATGTAGTCAGCTGTAAATAGGGCATTTTCTAATAAACTTGAGCTGTAGCAATGTAGTCAACAGGAATTTGGCCTTTTCTGATGAACATCACATGTACCAATGATTTGTGTAGTCAACTAAATATCATGACAATATTATGAGTTTGTCTAATACAAGAATATTGAAAGTAAAAAATTTGTGAGCCTATGGCATGTCAGCTTCAAATTGCCGTCAAGATGAACACTCAGTCTAGGGCCAATCACAATCAATATTGAGACTAAACCTTTGTCAGTAAGTTTGCTTGCTAGCTTTAAAAAATCAGGACACAACACTTGACAGTTGAAAATAATTGTGTAGGTTAGAGTTGCTTGTACAGTGAAACCTCCCTGTACCGAACACCCTTGGAACCGAACAAAAGTGTTCGGTATAGGGAGGTGTTCCATTTAGGGAGGTTTCCACATTGTGGCCTCATGTCTTACCAATCGTACTATACAGATACCAGCTGAGATCATTATGGTGGGAGATACTCATGTTAACTACATGTACATCATTAAATAAATGAACAACAAAGAAATGATTTTTTATTGTTTTATTATTTGAGAAAGATGTACTGACTATGATAGAGCAAGTTTAGATGTATACATGCACATGTAATTACACAATACATGTAGATTACAATGGTGATGTTTGAAAAGCAAGTCTTACTGTGTTAAAAGAGTAACAGCACTGAGCACTGAAATAACATGATTATGACCTTGCACTTATTTTAGCAGGGCTGTTGCTCATTTCAGTGCACTGGTACTCCTGGAAATTAAATCCCCTGGCTTTGGTGAGAAAAACATAATGACTTAATTTATAAGTTATTGTTCATTAGAATGATTAAAGAAAACACCCAAAATTGGTCCAATAGGGAAGGGCAGTTTCTTAAGTTTCCAGAAACCTCCACTACACGGTGCGAGTCATCGCTTTCATCCGGGTACTCGCCTGCAGGTGAACATTGGTTTCGGCGGATTTGCAAACACTGTGATAACATTGTACGTATCGGCAATCAAAGTGCAAAAAATGTTCCTTTTTCACGTAATATCTGCTAATAAATTTTACACACATAAAAGATAAGATTGTATCATAGCTGAGCATGAATACATTTGTTCGTATGTTGTGTTAAAAAAGTGAAAAATCCGTTTGAACCGCGGTGACCGGGAACTGCATTCTGCTTGTTACATTCCTGCGTCGCGCCACTCGACTGTGTGAATGGTCGAAAGAAATGCAAAAATAAAGAATATTCTTCAATAGTTATTAAGAAAATGCAATGATCACATATAACAAATTATCGACATAGCACATAATATGGACTCAACAGCATGAGGATTTCGTAAGACTCCTGTTGCAAGGATTTAATGTGACCCGGTTCATCGCAGGCGATAATGGAGGATCGAGTAGGATAAAACATTGGTCATCGCGTTTTAAGAACAGCGTTGCCAACCAGCCAAACTTAAAATCCAGGAAATAGAAAGTAAAATTAAGGGAGATTGATAAATTAATATGAAATATAGAAGGGAAATATTGATGAATTTCTGGGAGGTGACTCAAAATTGTCAAAAATCCACACTTTTTCCAAGAATTTTAAGCATAAAATTTCAGGAGTCTCCTGGGTAATTCGGGAGGGTTGGCAACACTGTAACTTACAGTGTAAGAAGTGGATTGTATTTTATTTCCCAGGTGTGTTGTCATTGTGTCAAAAATAAAGACAAGTAGACAACCTCATCAGAATATGTTATTGTAGATGAATTCCCAAGTTTTACAGTGTTACTGTATGTGTGTGGGTGGGTGTGGAAGGGGGGCGGGAGTCGGCAGGTAGCGTTAAAAGTTAAATTAAAATTAAAATCAAACTACACAACAATGTGTATTGCGTTGATTCCTTGATTGCATTCCTTTCTACAAAAAGTATTTATTAGTGATAACATTATCATGATTATGAGTTACACTTGGTTATTTCATTCCCCAAGAAAAACGCTCAGTTTGCACCATGCGTTAACACATCATAGTATGCGACGCTACTCAGGTTGACCCGCTATTCAATACCCGGATGAAAGCTGTCCGCAGCCCCACATGGCGGTCAATGAGAGAACGCAGAGTTATTGCTCTACCATATTATCCCAGAGAGGATAAGAGCAAGGTGCTAAGTGACATTGACACTTTCACCCTCCACCCTGTCATTGCATCTATAGAAGTGACAACAGGTGTTCAACAGCTTGTCTGTGGATTGTTTCTACTGCTGCTGGTATAAGCAATAATTAAGCCTGTCTCTGAACTTAATCTGGTTAGTTTCAGCCTTATCAGTAATTACTCCCTGCAAATACATGTACTGGTACACAAAAATATGCTGAATGTGTGTTCGGTATAGGGAGTTTTTTTTGGGAAAATTGTGTTCATTTGGGGTGTTCGTGATCACTATAGAGAGGTGTTCAGTATAGGGAGGTTTGTTTATTATGGAAGAATATGGGAAAAAAAATTTGGACGGAGAAAAAATGTTCGGTATAAGGGGTGTTCAGTATATTATAGAGGTGTTCGATAAGGGAGGTTTTACTGTATATACAAAGTTTGTATCTCACATGTGACATTCTCATTCAGTTTAGAAAATTGAATTAATTTGAAATTTTTTTGTCTGAGAATGATATTCTCATTGAGTGAGACAATTGAATAGGAGACATTCATATTTAACTGCGATCCTGCTCACTTCCTGTGTTGCTAGGGCAACAGACTGATGCTTCCACCATGATTAGGGCAGATTTGTATTGTATACTACATAAACATCCATAAATAACACCTTTTCAACCAAAAGAGACCCCATGTCTAATTATTTTAGCCGTTCTTTATGTTTCAAATATATGTTGATACATTTTCTTAAGATTATTGTGCGTTTGTGTTGTTCATTTTGTTGAGAAAGTCCTTTTGACCATGCTGAATACATGGATCTGCCCTGATGCAGGTGGCTCCCTCTTTTGCTCAATAGGTGTTAGAGTAGGACCACATTTAGATATGAATACATCCTATTAGAATATTTGAAGTATGAGCTATTAGTTTGCCTCAGAGTGACATTCTGATTCAGTTTATACAGTGACACCAGGGGCTGTGAAATTGAAATAGTTACAACAGGACCTACCAATTGTTTTGGGTAAGAGTGAACAAAGTATTAGAGAGGAGTGAACTTTCAATAAATGTCATATCAGTAACCATTTTGTACTGTTTCATCCTTTGAGAGATGCTACTTTTCAGGATTTGACATGAATTCAGATAGTTTGCTTTTTGCTTGGGAAAAAAAATCCATGATGTCCAAGCAGTTCAAATTTGAGGGGAAAGACAAGGAGTTACACAAGTCTTAGGTAAAATTGCAACAGTTCAGGTTAAAATATGTAAAAGTCTGTGGCATCTTTGTTCTTACAGGTTGTATAATCATCTCAAATTTGAAAATGTATATTGCAGATGTCTTATTTTCTGTACTGTGTACTGGAGAAAAATTATTTGCTGTACTCTGTACTGGTAAATTTTATTTTCTGTGCCAGTGTACCAAGACTCCCCCCCCCCCCCCCCCCACACCTATCAGTAAATGCATGCATCCCTATTGATTGCTATGTAAGTCAATGAATGGAATTGCACATTTTCAACTTCTCGGAAACCATCAACCAGATTCACTTCAAACTTGGTGGGGATGTACCCCGGGTGGATCTTGCTGAAGTTGATTCAAATCTTCTCCAAAACAGCTCAGCCAATTGCTTTGAAATTGCATGGGGACACTTCTGCAGATCCCCAGACCTTAATTTGTTCAACAGGTGGGGCTGCAAGTTTTTTTTTTTTGTTTTTTTGTTTTTGTTTTTGTTTTTGTTTTTGTTTTTTTGGTGTGTTTTCTCCATTTTTGACTTCTGCAAAAACCATCCCTTAGATTGTTTTGAAACTTGCTGGAAATGTAGCTTGTGGGACGTTTAACAAATTGTTCACTAGGTGTTGGTACTCTGAATCCCTTACTGTAGTTGTAGAAATTTTTGTGCTTTTTGCGCCACCACCCAAAGAGCGAAATTAAAATGCGCAAAAATAAGATGCATTGTATTTCACATACATTGTATGGCATTGGATTGCACATAATTAAAATGTGTGAAAATTCTGTATTTTAAGAAAAATTGAGTAATTTCTAGAACTACAGTATTTTTAATGAATTTTTCAATCTGTGTTCCTGTCACTCAATACAAAAGTCATGCATTCCTACTGATTACCATGTAAGTCAATAGGGATTGCATTGGAAACTCACATTTTTTGCTTCCTTTCCAAAATCCTTTCCTAGACTAGAGTGGGACTTCTTATGGGTGTTAAATGTCGAGGTCAGCTGAGGAAGGGCTGTTCACACAGCTTTTTTGTCTTGGTTTTTTTTTTTTGTGGTCATTTTGAGACTCCGCAACTCCAAGCAAACTAATCAAATGATTTGCTGGGATTGGTTGGGACATTCCCAGCTATTGATACCATGTAAACAGCCAAGCTACTCTATTCAACTCAAACATGCATAACTGTACCTATGTCAGTGCATATAGAATTGGCCAGGGCCAGAATTTGTCAAGTAGGTTTACCAGTTCTTAAACTATGACTGGACTGTTGCAATTAATGGTAACCATTAAACATCTAGTCATTGTGCATTTAAAAGCAAGTGTTCTCTTTAGAAGATTGCGGTCATGCAGGAATGAGTTGTTAGCAAGTAAGGCAAGGATGATTTGGGAGCATGGTATTTTCGCACTTGGTTCTTCATTGTTTGCATGGCTGACCCTTTAGCTTTAATCATACAGCACTGTAAAGCTTCAAAAAACCCCATAAAGCTTTCATCATGACCATCTCTAAGCCTCAAAGGTTCCCAGTAAAGCTATATTTTGTTTGCCTCCGAAGCATCCCCGACTCACTATTGCGTTCGCTGATGTGGGCGCTCACTGACGAGAGCACTTCAGAAACATATAGTGATCTAGCGGGATCCTATGGAGGCAAATATTTCGTCAGAAATAAAGTAAAGATGTGGTTTGGGGCAAAACTTACCTTGATGGAGCAGCCGGGGCCAGTCCTACCTCTCAATATATATATATATATATATATATATATATATATATATATATATACATGTATGTAAAAGGGTAAAGCTTTAATTTTTCCATAGGGACAACCCTGGTCTGTATCCTGGTCAGCAACATTTTACCGTGAAATAAGAAAGCACGTCTGCTATGGGGGTTCAAGAAAATGGAGCTGCATGTATCTGGCATCTTCTCTATCAGGCATAACAGGCAGATCATTATTTCAGGCACCAAAGTACATGATGAACAACTGTGTGTGACTTAAACTCTTTGAGTGCCAACTGCGACTTAAGTCAAATTACAACAATGCACTCTGAATTATAATTTAAGGGTCCTAGATTCATGTTCCTTGTAACAGACATGAGCCTTTCCAGAGAATTCACTGAATTCAGTGAATTTTGTTTAATTGTTTGAAAGAAACTGTGCTGCTTTTGGTCTGAAAGTTCCAAAATGGGCATTTTCAGAAGGGGGTGGGGGGTATTTTTGGTGATTTTTCTTCTTGGCCAGGCTCATGTCTGTTGTAAAAAGACCGTTTATTCAAGTACCAGTATGCCTCTTGTTATGTACAATATGATGGTCCAGGTCAGCAGATTTCCTCAGTGCACTTTGGGGGCATGGCATCTTAAGCCTGCCAAGGAAAGCTGGTGACTCAGTCCAAAATGTGTCACTGAGAGAGTTAATCCGATGGCCACATGCCCAGAATTAATATTTGATGAGATAAGTATATATAATACTTAATTACTACCAGGGCATACAGAAGGACAAGCATACATGTACAGTCAAACCTGTCAAGGCCGAACGCCCTTGAGACCCAGCCAAAGTGTTCGGGTATCGGAGGTGTTTGGCTAATCGAGGGTCGGGCGCGTGGCCATGTGGCTACATCCTGCACATGTAAACTTTGAATTCACATGCACATGCACATGCATTGGGGAATTTACCAGCTCTGATACATATATATTTATGTAATTTCCAAAAACTTCAAGGAAAAACAAAGTCTGAGATGAAAAAACTTTATAAAATTCCAACCACTTAGAAAAAAAGTTTATAGGATTCATAAACTTTAGGCTAACAGTAATGTAGCCTAATGATCATATTGAAAAGTGCATATACTGTATATGCACTTTCCAATATGATCATTAGGCTACATTACTTATTTTACTGGCACATGCGTTTGTACATGTACTGAAGTATGTAGATCTGTCCTACCTGTGACAGTGCATTTACCTGTGCATAATTTGATGACGTGAAACACCAATTTATTGTCCAACAATGGCACACAATATATGTTTTACCCTTTATCATACTGCTGAACTTCAGAATGCACTTACTAGTTTGATACCTTTAAACCAGTTTATTGTACATACAGCTGAATAGGTCTCACCATGCATGGAACCTACACAGTACTGACACCTTTGAATACATTAATACCACAAAGTTGATGAAAGTGTTGAATGTAAAAAAAAAAATTGTGATGTTTTTGTATCAAATATATGCAGATGAATTTCCTGAAAATTTGTAATTTTTGGGGGTAAGTGTTCAGCCTTGACAGGTTAAATGTTGCTTTGCGACCCAAATCGAGTGTTCAGTGTTCAGAGTAGGGAGGTTTTCAGTGATTGCAGTTTCCAACACTTGGGTCTCCTATTGAATTACATACAAAAAAAGTTGGGACCCGAAAAAAGTGTTCGGGCTACAGAGGTGTTCAGCTTGGCAGGTTTCACTGTACTTCACTTCAGGCACTGGGTCTGGTTGCCATGTTCAACTGTGCTGCAGTGCCCATTGTGCTGGTAAATAAAATACGTATACACGATGCTGGAGTACGTATCTTATTTAAGCTGTCATTATGTTGGGGCAGCTGTTTTATATATTTTAAAAAAAATATCAGTTCATGAACTTGGGTGGGGTTTTTTTTTGTTTTGTTTTGTTTTGTTTTGCTTTGTTTTGTTTTTTTTTTTTTGTTTTGTGTTTTTTTTTTTGTTTGTTTTTGTGTGTATTGCAAGATTCCATGGAGCTACCATTCTAGCTCAGAAGATATACAGTCATTCTATGTAGCCTTTGTGCTTCAATTTTGAAAAATACACAATAGTGGTATACTTTATTTTTATTTTTAACTTTTTGTTCTTTAGTGCATAAAGTTAAAAATCTATGATAGCTAGATTGGGACACAAAGAATCTTACACGGCTGAGAGTCAGTTACCATATTTCTCTCACAAGGGATCGCTGTGGGTGGGAAAATCACAAGTGACTGACAGTATTCTTGTATTTGCAGAAGTCTATAGTCTGAAGTGTTAAGACCCTGTGCTGATGGTATAGTAACAGTATACCATAGCCACTGGTAACTTTGCAGATTGTACATGCAACACTCAAGAGATAAATGAAAGAAGCGTTAATGCATTTGTAACTACTGTAAATTCTCAATTAGAAGACGCATCTTTATTAGAAGATGCACCCCAACTTTTGGACATCTACAAGATTGTAATCTCCCTCATTTTGTTCAGCAGAAAAAACATAAGAGATGCACCCCGACTTCAGGCTGCTAAATAATCAAAATGAAAAGTTCCCGCCTGAGTTTCATGTGTACCACTTGTCCAACTTTTGCACTCCATATGACCATTCTACATTTTTCTTTTCCTGCTCATGTTTTTTATGTAAGTTTATCAATATTACAGAAGCATGTTATTACCTTTCTGTCTGTCTGTGGTATTTTTATTGATAAAAAGTATGTATGTTAAAAATGCAATCCTTCTATAATTACTTGATGTTATGTATTCTCGGTATGTCTGCTCATGACACAACCATAAAAGCCCATCAGTTCATGGTGCAGGGAAAAAACTCTTATTTGAAGACGCACCCTGACTTCATCATCTTCAATTTGGAAAACAAAAAAATGTATTCTAATGCAAGCCATGGCTTCAGGTAGACAATTTACGGTAAATGTCCAATAATTTTTGACATTACAAGTGGCTACACTAAACCTGAGGTAAATATCATAGGCAAGCAAACAGGAAGAAGATTCTATGCATTATTCGTAACAAAGTGATCTATTGACTGGGAAAACAAATAATATGCTGTCTTGTCATCAAATTATCATTTAAAAAGATTGCATGCTTTGGTCAATAATTCTACCATGCATTATGTTTATCAGTCTGAATCAGAGAAACTTGTATGCAAAATTATCAGGAACTTCAGCCACCAATTAGTAACTTGGCATATTATGATGGAAAGAAATTACACGTAGGATGCTTCATAGAATTTTGTTTTTTAACAATACATGTAATTCCAAGACCATGAAACTCTATACCCTTGAACTCTGCAGGCAGAGCTTATAAAATCCGTTTGTGTCCTTCATCTGCCAGTTCATGCATGTGTTAGACTTTTAACATTTTTAACTTCTCAAAAATCGTGGCATGGAATGTTTTTATTTTGCATGTAAATATTGCCAGATCAATGGTTGTTTACTAAGTTTGGAAAGGATATTATTATGCAATAATTTTTCTGTTTTTTAATAATTTTTTTTTAATTATTTTTTTACCAAAAAAAATAAAATTTCTTTTCAAGAATTATCTGATTACTTTGATATTATATACAGGGTCATTTCAGGCAATATAATTCAGATTTTGACCAGTAGTTGTAAAAAAAATTATATAAATTTGTGTGTATTAAGCCTATTTTCAACTTCTTCTCAAAATGCCTAAAAAGATTTGCATGAAATTTCACCAGAATATAATCTGACTAAAGATAATTGAAGTTAGCAAAAATGATAAGGAAATGTTATTTTTTGACAAGGCTATGGCATATCAAACTTTGTGACGATATGTTGGTAAGTGTTGATACTGTATGTGTATGTTGCAATTATACAGTGTATATATTGCAAGATTGTCAGGTAGGTTGTATGAGATGCTTTCATTTTACACCCAGATATATTCTCCAGGTGGGCCTCTACCAACTTTGTGAAGGAGATGATGATGCAATGATTTATCTGTTTTTATGACTTACTTTTTTTTTTAAGAGATGCTGACTTTCAAGTCAGATTCACTCATAAATGCTATAGCCTGTCATCTGTCAACTTTTTTTTTCTTCTTTTTTTCTTTTTTGGGGAAAAACTGTTTAAAATCTGCTCCCAAACCACTTGGTTAATTGCTCTTCTGGTTATCCTTAGACCAGGGTGGGACTGCTGATGGGTTTAATTAAGGTCAGCTGATGGTCAGCTGTTAACAGAACCTTTTTTTTTTTTTGGGGGGGGGGGGGGTCTTAAAAAGACACCTGAGGTTTTGAACTGCACCACACAGGCATAGATTCAGGGGGAGTGCACACTGCCCCACACCCCACCAACTTAAAAGAAATTGGAAGGGATTTTTGATGCAAGGGTTACACTGATCTTGGCCCCCAGAAATACATAAAAACCCATGTTTTGAGATGCAAACCCTTGGACTTGAGCAAGGGCACTACCTTAATTGGGACTCCCTTGGCATGTTTCGAGGTAGGTCTTTGTCTGCAAACCCATGCCCTCATATTTCAGCTTCCTCTTGTGATAAATCCTGGATCCATCCCAGGTGCACCACATTTGCAAACCTTGCAAGGTCAATCTGCTTATGAAGCCGTATACAGTTCACATATTTAAGGGGGGTGGTAATGAATTAATGGTGCAAAAATGGTCCATTTCTGGGAGAGGTAACACCCTGAAAGTCCCACGGTAATGCAAATATTGTCCATTTATTACTGTTTATGTGTATATGGATATCGTAATGATCAAGCCTTTCTGGTGTTAAATAGAAATTTGTAGTGACCACATTTGTACATTACACTCTTGGCTCATTTATAAGTTTCTGAAAGCACCTCATGTTAAATAACAGTTTATAGACACTGGGTTCTGTATAAATGTAGCTGTGGAAAACATCCATGAGCTGGCAACATATCACGTTTTTGGTGACGGGTTTGGGTGGGAGGTTTTATATTGACCACCTGGCATGGTTTATGATTTCCATGCAACAATCATTGTTTGCTGAAAGTTTAGTTCACTGACTCAAATACAATATACAACATTAATCCACAATTGTCTTGAAAAAACCTCTTAAAGTAATTAAATTTTTTGACCTGGACTACAAAAGGATATATATATATATATATATATATATATATATATATATATATATATATATATATATATATATATATATATATATATATATATATATACATACATACAGTGAAACCTCCCTATACTGAACACCCTCCTTGGGACCGGAAAAAAGTGTTCGGCATAGGGAGGTTTGCTTACATTGGAAGTATATATTTGGGACCAAGAAATGGTGTTCAGTATAGAGAGGTGTTCGGTATACGGAGGTGTTCGGTTAGAGAGGTTTTACCATATATATATATACAGTCAGGCCGCCTTTAACCGTCACTTGATAATTCGGCACCCTTGAAATTCGGCACCAATGAGCTGTGAACGGATTTCCCCCATTGATTCACTACATGATAATCCGGCACCCTTGAATTTCGTCACCGGCATGTTAATTGTAGAACAAAAGAGCTTTTTTCAATGTCATTTGCCTCTTTAATCCGTCACTTGATATTCAATGGACCATATACCTTGCAATAACATACCTGATTGCACCGTACCGCAAAATCAACAATCACCTGACGTGTTCCAAACAAGTTCCGAGTTGATTAGACATTTAATTGTTCCCGCCTTAAATGTTCAAATTTTATTGCAATGGCCAGAATCCAATGAGGGATTTTGTGGTGACGAGGTAGCAAAAGTTTCGTGCATTGAAGAACAGTTAAAAGATACGAAAAGGGAGCGCGGTAAACAAATAAAAAAAAAAATTCGGATTTCTTTGTGCCAAAACAAACTATTAAAGGCAAAATATGTGCAAATACGTGTGTGAGATTAACATTGGGGTTGAGACATTTATGCTTGCTCGCTCCAGTAATTTTGAACGTAACATTAATTGTACATATGGATATAAATACACTGAATGAAGTGTGGGTTTTTTTCTCTATTATTTGCACGTTTCGTTATTAAAATTGCTTATGATTTTTTATACGTGTATGTGATTATGTTTTTATTTACTCATTGTTAGGTGCAAATTTGGTCTCTTATTCTCTATATATCCTGGTGAATTATACTGTGATTTGTTAATCTGGCAGCCTTGTTAATCCGGCAAAACGACCAAAAACAGATGGTGCCAGATAAACGCGGCCTGACTGTATATATATATACAGTGGTACCTCTTTTGAGAGACCGCCCTTACGGCAGGTCAAAATGCAGTCTCTCGAAACAGGTGGTCTTTCATTAGAGGTACAACAACATGGAAAAGATTGCGCAGTGTTCTGAGAGAGCAGTCTTTAAAAGATGTGCGGTCTCTCATTAGAAGCCGGGGTCTGTCAAGAGAGGTACCACTGTATATATATGTGTGTGTGTGTGTGTGTAATTCTACTTCAGCATGCATGTGTGTAAATACACTGTCCAGAGTGATTAATTGCCTTATAATAGTGAAAACAATTGATACTTGTTTTGTTTATTTTTTAACTTGCAGATAGTTTTAGCACACGAAGAGGCCAAAGTCTTCTTCATAAGAGGGGAAAAAACAAAAAGCAAACAAAAATGAAAGAAAAGCTTGTATTGTTAGAGGATTGAGATAAAAATAATTGGGCTTCAAATGTTTTGCCTTGATGCAGATCAAGATGGTTTGGAGTAAAACCTTTTTTTTTTTTTTTTTTTTTAAATTTTTGAAATGTGAAACATTATATGACACAAAAGTAAGTGATTGACCTTTAAAACTCTGTGTATTTTTTGTTCCATTTGCAATTGATTTTAAATCTTGCGAAATACACTGTTTAATTCAGATTAAGAATGCATGGGAACCTTACATCCCCCCCCCCAAAAGACTTGCCCTCTGCCCTCCCTTTCCTGTAGAGGTCACAGTCATTGTTTTCCTTCTGTGTCAAGTTTTCTAACTTGCCAACTTTAATGTTTCCCACAGTCCATGAAACAGGGTTGAGCAGCTGCCAAGACAGTAAATGGGCAGGACAATTGCCCATGTTTCCTTGGGTAAAATATTGGAAAAAGGTCAGGAAATTTAGAAAAGAAACCAGGAAACACACCCACTATTTTTGTATTATGAGAAACACTGATAAATCACTCTGTAAACTATTGAAGTTACCTGAATAGTTACATTAATTTTGATATCCACACACTTTATTTGATTTCATGCACAGGGAAAATATAATAACATGAACTGTCTGTCCATTGATTGTGGGGGGGGGGGGGCATTTGCTTGTTAGCAAGTTGCACAAATCACATAACAACCGGGGACTAACACACTTTGATTGCATGTATGTGGTCAATAAAAAGCAGGTAAAGTGTGTGTGATAATCACCTCTACAAATATTGTGAGTGTGTCTCCTGTATGGCCCACTCTATTATACAAGACCAGTGTGTCCAAACAGTCCAGGTGGACGCTCCAGTTTCCCTTCCATGTACCTCATAAATAACATAAAGTCACCTAATGTTGTGCATATTGAACTGTGCACTCAACAGTTGAGTTAAGTTTGTCAACAGACCTGGGTCGGTATCAAAGTCCTTCACTTCTGTTTCGGAGAGAAAGGGTTAAAAAGGTGGCGTGCAGGCCATGGGGGTAAACTGGTCATCGCTTGCTATAGAGGGTGAGTAAATTTTGCCTTACACTTCCCAGTGTTTGTAACAAGTTAACATATAGTTGACCGTATCCACTTGCTGTATTCAACAACCATGCAGCCTTCAATTATCTGGCCATGAGCCAAGACGTGTTCAGACAAGCTTTGAGAGATATTGTAATACATTCTTTGAGGTCCCATTGTGTTTGTGGATAATTGTGCGAACAAACACATTCTCTCAGCTTAACCGCCAAATCATGTAGACTGTGCTGTATGGTAACGTGAGACCAACACAGCACTTGTGCAGAACCAGACGATTTAGAGGGATTTGTCCAAAAATTTACTTGAATATGTAAGAATCTATTCAGATTATGTCAATTAATAATATATATACTTATTACACCTGTAGCTTGCTGGTACATGTGTATGGAACTGTACCGTAACCAGTATCAAGAGGTAAGTCATTCCATGTGGAGTATTACATCTCGTGAAATATCACATATAGCTACATGTATGCAATGTTATGGGGGGGGGGGGGGGGGCAAAATGATACACCTGTTTGCAAGTCAGTATTGACAGCATAATCAATGCATTTGGTGTTTATGGCAAACTGGAATTACAAAGTTAATCAATGTTTCATGGTTTTTGCTCTGTTGTGTTTTGACAGTTTATTAACAAGATCAAATACCGCTGTCGTAGAGTTACGTACTTAACCAGCAGGATTATATTTTGAAGTAACATTAGGGCACACATGGGTACCCTGGGCTTGACATAGTTGGACAAAATGGATGCATAACTTTAATACATTTTGTTATTCATTCCTGCACCCCCTCCCCCGCTCCTTTTTTTTTGGTTTTAAGTACTGTTTGGCCTGGAAGGGTCACAAAGTGTCAACAGAAAAGTTAATTAACAAGCAGCCTGTCATGCATGGGGTCCTTCGTAATAAAATAAGGATTTTGTCAGGAGATACTTACATATAAAAACTATTACAGTGGGCCCCCTCTTATAATGCCTCCATGACGAGAGACCACCCCCTCTACAGAGGCCACCTCTCTGTGCATCAAGTGTGATATTTTAATTTTATTGTCCCCCTTAAGGAAGGTTGTCCTTTCTATAAGGCCACATTTCTGGTACACTTTAATAGGCTGGCCTTATGGGAGGGGGGGGGGGTGCTTGATAGGGATATGTGCTTGTTTGGACACTGAGGTCCATTGAAAGCCAATAATGACTGGATTCTCAACCCCTATACTGATGTATCATTACATAGGGGTAAGAGGGTTAACACAAGTATTCTGATGAGTTTTTAGTTCAGATGACTTGTCTGGTCCGCATTCATTGTCTGTGATCCACCAACACAAATTCACATTTCAAATTTCATCTCAACTGTCATTGGTCAGACATCCTCTTCAAACTTGCAAGGTTGGGATGTGCCAAGTTTTTGTTCAATTGGTCAGTGATTTTTACGAGGGTTTATGATATGTCAAAATTTAAAAGAAATATATAATATGTTTCTGTGACACTTGGTCAGTTGCATTAAGATGTATGGGAACGCTTCTGGCTACTCATATACCTTAATTTGTTAAATGACTGACTGCCTGAGATTTTTTCACTGTTTTATGAAACTCTGTGAATATGCCCACACATGTCTCATGATTTTTTTTTTCAAAAACCACACACTAGATTCTCTTCAAAGTTGGTGGGAATCCATCCTGGCTTGTTTGTTTATGTGTACATACATGGTGGCACTGCCATCGTTTTCAGATTTTTAGCAATATTTTAACACTTTCCACCTGATATCCACTTATGTGCAGATTCATGTCGATGTCCACATACATGCAAACACACTTCTGGTTTGAATAGCAATCAATAAAATGTGCCCTTCGCATCATTTATAAGGTAGGCAGTGTATTTTTATACACAAACTGGCAAAAATTACTAATAAAAATATGTTAATAATAGAATTTCAAACATATATTCATATTTTTTATGTATTTCAATAAATTAAATACCACTTTTAATAAAATAGCACTAGCTCTGGAGGCAACCTCAAAATTTGTTTTTACAAATAAGATAAATGAATGGATGGACAAATAAGTCAGAACAAGGGGCACGCAAAGTATCACAGTTACGTGTCATGAAAATATCGAGAAAAAAAGAAAAGAAGAAGGAACGTGAGCCTAGTTTACACATGGTGAAATTAATTGGCTAGTAATTTTGGGAGCCAGTTACTTTCTGAGCAGGCTAGTAATTTTCAATATCCACCAGCCCTGTTGCAAATTTATCCCTGCATCTATATAGTGTATACAAACTGGCACAGATTAAACCAGTCTTTCCGTGCAGCGGAATGTATTCTGGTTGAAGAGATGCCCAACCCACCAGTTGGGAGGCATGTCACAGTGGACAGATCTCACTGCAGGGCATACTACACAAATTGATTAGTTTAACCCTTAAAGGGCTAATCACTGGTATAGTTGTTTTCTCATTAATAACGTCAAACATATAATTGCTAAAAGATTCAAATTTCTCAGGAAGATACCTCTCATTCAAATACCAGCAAGCCTAGTCTTAAGCAAAAAGTAGTCACAGTCAACAGCTTTCCTTGGAGCACTTTGAGCGCAAATGCCCTGAGGAAAGCTGTTAACTCAATCTTAAATCAGTACTTTAAGGGTAAATTCCAAATTGGTTTAATAGATGTACACATTTTTTTTCTTCCGTTTTCACTATCACAACAATATTTTGTACAACAGCAGGCAGTTATTGCCATCAGCTGGCCCATATCAAAACTTGCTGATCTGGGAACAGTGTCACTACCAGGGGTCTACACAAAAGAATGACAGTCTGGGAGCAATTGACTCTGAGGATGGCAGCATTTTCACCATGAGGCACAGTGGAAAGTATGCAAGCAAGGCTACAATGTTCAACAGAAATCTGAAAAAGTGCCATTTCAATATTTGATTATCAGATATTATGCCTTAAGTTGTAATTAACCACTTTGTCTTGGGCGTTATTGGTGTGTATGAAACCGATGATTGGTTTCCATATCACATGGAGCCATGTGATCGATTGATTAACTCTCCACTAATTATGAATCTAATTTCAAAATAAAAAGTTCTGATGGAACAAATTTTGTTTACATTTTCTGTGCACAAAATAGGGTCATTTTACTTGTCCAAGATAAATGATCATTTAACTGGCAGACAATGTTATTTTGGCAGCTGAGTTGTCCAAATTTTAAATGTAGGCTTGAGTCTCCTTTCACAAGATTGGCCCGTTTGGACAAGTTAATTTTTTCCATCTCCCTAACAGTGATTTCCATGTTATTGAACCCTTTCCCCCTCAAACCAGCCAAAACCGGCTGGCGGTCAAATGTTGTCTGCTTCAGTGTTTTCAACTAATGTCAACAGTTATGAAAAACAATTTGACTGAGAAATGTACATGGGACTTATCAAGATCACATGCCACCAGGTCAACAGCTTTCCTTGGCATGGGTTGGGCACTTAGTGCCCAACCCATGCCAAGGAAAGTTGCTGACTCAGTCTTAATTCAAGGGGGGAAAGGGTTAATGGCACAAGAAGGAGCAACAGTGCCACAACTGCCATGTGGTTCTGACACCCTCCCCCCCCCAAAAAAAAAATGGCACAGACAATCCCTCTTCACTCCATAGCAAATCCAGTCACTGTCTATATCTAAATGTATACATTAATGATTATTCAGTACATGTATTATCACATTTTATTAAAAAGATTTAAGAGTTTTCTGCAACATGTTTCGTTGCACTTTTTGTACAAAGCTTGACTTTCTGTGCTGATATTGTTTCTGCCTAAGTTTTACACCCAACACCATGGTTTCACATTTCATCATGTCTTTAAAAGTGGTTACTCTGCCAAAAAAGATGGAAAAATAGGGTCCCTGCTGAGATATACTGATTTCTTGTACAGATTTTATTACCCCTCGGCCCACATAGGCTCGGGGGGTATTGCTATCACCTGTGTCTGTGTGTGAATCCATCCTTCCGTCTGTGTGGCCCTGCTTTTTACCCGCGATTTCAGAAAAACCAGATAAGCTTGGATCAAGTAACTATTTTAGGTGATCACCCTTTTGAAGTTTACGTCAAGTCCGAAGGACAATGACCTTGACCAAATTTTAAGGTCAGCTAGGTCAATTCTCTATGAATTTCTTGCAAGTATTATATGAAGAACTAGAATTGCTATAGGATCAAGAAACATTTACAGATAATCACCCTTGTAAGTATCTTCATCAAGTTTGAAGGACAATGACCTGGACCAAATTTGAAGGTCACCAGAGGCAATTTTTCTCTTTAATAAATGTTTTGTGCATAAGATCTTAAGAACTGGATAGGATAGGATGATGAGTTTTACAGTTTATCACCCTTGTGAGATTCTAGCACAGGTTTGAAGGACAGTGACCTTGACCTGATTTCAAGATCACCAGGGTCAATCTACTTAAAAAAAATTGCAAGAAATATCAGAAGAACCAGACAAGCTAGGGTCACAAAACTTTTACAGTTGATCGCCCTTTCAAAAGGTGAATTCAAGTTTCAAGGAGATTGGCCTTGACTCAATTTTAAGGTCACCCAGGTCAATTTACTTTGAAATTCTTGTGCGCTTAATTTGGGAGATACCAATGATCACCGGATAACAGTCTGTGTTCTGATAGACCAAAATTAATTCAGCATTCTGTCTCATACATGTATTTGTAGTGGTATTTCTCATGCATTTAGGTATTGGATGTTACATGTCCCACAGCCCAGTAGGAGGGACAGTTTCAGAGTATTATTTGAAAATATGTAAGTTAAATTAACTGAATTGAATTTTCAATTTTCCAGAAGTGATGACCAGAACCTCAATGCTGACTGGAGTGTGCATCAAGTTTGTTCAACAGGTAATGCTCCAGTGATATATATATAAATATATAACCAGTAAAATGTCTCTAACTGATCCCTTTCGTATACCAAACGAGAGAGAGAGAGAGAGAGAGAGAGAGAGAGAGAGAGAGAGAGAGAGAGAGAGAGTGAGAGAGAGAGAGAGAGAGAAGAGAGATGAGAGAGAGAGAGAGAGAGAGAGAGAGAGAGAGAGAGAGAGGATAGAGAGAGAGAGAGAGAGAGAGAGAGAGAGAGAGAGAGAGAGAGAGAGAGAGAGAGAGAGAGAGAGAGAGAGAGAGAGAGAGAGAGAGAGAGAGAGTACTCCCTATACAGTACAACATATTTGAAGGCCAGCATGTAGGAGCTTATACTTTACTGCACATGGGCTACATGCGAGACAAAGTCACACTTAGCAGAAATTAAGGCTATCTGCAACTGCATGGTGTAGGGGTCACTCAGCCTTCCTGCCCTCTTTGGCCACAATTCATCATCATCATCATGTTTAGGGCACTTTAACTGTGTAATGTGGACAGAAATTGGTCTATTAATGAGTAAGCAGGGTAAAAGATTGTGGGGGATCCAGGATTAGGTATGGATCCGTCCATTGGTGGATAAGACATGATGCTGTGGCTATAACAGAAGTGCATGTAGATGGAAAGGCCATCATGCACAGGTGGTATTGAAGCTGGGGAGAGTTGCTGGGGCCCTGGGAGCATCTGTGGAGCCAGCTCAAGAGAAATGTGCACCAGAAGATGGGACCCAGTCAGGTTTTGAAGACTCTTGTTTTGGAGGAGGGGGTTAATTTACCACAGAGACTGGTCAGAAGGTTGATCCACACACGAGAGAATTAATGGCTGCCCGCAGTGTATTGCCAAACATGGTGGTTACACATCCTATTGACTGAAAATCACCCCTATGTGCATGTAGTCACAGGACATTCCACTGACCAGTTCAATGGTTCAATTTTTCATTAAGCACAGGTGGTGATAACCCCTGCTGAGCCCATGTCACACTGAATGCTGCTGCCTTATGGACATTCCGCACATTCTTGCAAACCTGTGATACACTAGGCTTGCTGGTGTTGTGCAATGAAGTGTACATAGCTTCCTTTTGTCAGGATTTGTATTACAAATCAAATTTAACTTGTATTTTGAATATAGGAAAATTGAAATAATGCTGAAATACTTTTATGTGTTTTTTTGTTTTAGATATAGACTTGTCTAATTAGAGATTTTTTTCTTTGTTGAGAGAGAAATAAAAAAAAAGTTATAATGCTTCTTCTTCTAGCTGGGAAATTGTCGTGTGACTCTTTGAAATTAAAGGTACAAGAGTGGCCATATGGCAACATATTTGGATATTTGGTTGTCGAAAGTTTGGGCCAAATTCACAGATTTAAACAATATAACAATGTGGGACAATATAACCAGTGAGGATACTGTGGAGAGAACACTTGAGAAGAAAATCACGAGATTTTATTTTGTACAACGGGGAAAATGGCAGACACAGCTGGGTACTTTGAACCTTTCCATGAGAAACCAGCGACTGGCAGTCGAATGTCTCCTTTAGTATTTCCAATTTCAACCACAATGAAAACAGTTTGAACAAGAGTTGTAGATAAGTACCTATCAAGATACAGTGAAACCTTATAATGACACTATCTTTTCCCTAAGAAATGTGTCAGATAACTGAATATGTCAGATAAATGAATCAAATAACAAAGAAAAGCGACTTTCTCCCCGTGAAAATTTGTGTCGTTATATTGATATGTGGGATAGCTGAGTCTTGTTATAATGAGGTTTCACTGTAACACACACCAGGTCAACAATCAACCTTGGTGTGTACTGAGCTCTTAGTGCCCAATGCCAAGGAAAGCTGTTGACTCAGGAAAAACAGTTGAACTTGTAGATTATTTTGAGTTGCTTTTGTTTTCCATTGTCCATAAAGTTTGTTTCAGATACATGGAAGTCTGCGAGAATTTCAAATGAATAAAGTGGATATACATATGCATGAAGCTTCTGCATTTTGTATGTGTGGGTTATAATCTGCATGGGTATACATTTATGTTAATTCTAGCAGCGATTGTCCATACTTTGGAGAGATCATCCACGTGTTATCAAAACAGTGGCATGTGTATGTCAGTTTTGGGTTGGGATACTTTTTGCATGCTACACTAGAGGCAAGTGCATGCTATTTTGCTGGCATGTGAAAATGGCATGTGAATGCCATACGAAGCATATACGTGACATGTGAACTGCTATTGTGGATGTATTGCGGTAGATAACATTTGCTTGGCATAGAACTAGCTGCTTCGTTTGGCAAGAATGTGCATGCACATGCTTGCACAGGATTATCTACAATACAGACAGGCCAATTACAGGCCTCATTCCCTGAAGCAGGGGCCTTTTTATTCCTGAAACAAATGGGGTTAAATAGAGGAACGTCTCAGTCTGTGGTTTGGGAAATATATGCCCCGAAATGCAGTATTTAACACCTTAAGTTGAAAATTATCCACAAAGGAGGGGGAAGCACTAACCCTCCATCCTCCTGCCTCCCACAAAGGAGGGGGAAGCATTAACCCTCCATCCTCCTGCCTCCCACAAAGGAGGGGGAAGCATTAACCCTCCATCCTCCTGCCTCCCACTCACCGACCCCTGATTTCTTGTATGTGGCACTATATCCAGGAAAAGTTTCCCCGTTTTTTTTTTTCCCCTTCAAAACATACCTCTGCCCCCCCCCCATGTATATAGCTAAATTGATCCCAGTCTGGCTTCTGATATCTCTGTTATGCAAATGCATTACAATTTGTTTATGTGCTTGTATGTACATCTAAGGCATACAGAAGTAACATACCCATTAACCCATTGAAGTTTGATGTCCGTGATTTTGGTAATTAAGTAATTCAGGAACTTTAGAAAAGAAAGTTGCTCATGGGTATGATTACTTTATTTTGTGGAACTAAAAAAGTCTGCATTATCTTTACTAAGTTCAGTCGCAAAACTTATCTATGATGATAAATATTTCATTTGAAAATAATATCCTTGCAGATGTATACATAACATTCTGAGATGGATCGCAGAAAAAGACGATCTTCGACTCCTGTTCAGCCAAGGACCCCACGTTCTGGCTCAGCCAGCCAGCATGGGGGAGGGAGCTCACTGCGGCGGTCGGCATCATCGACTCCTATAGACAGAGTGGCCATGTTGGTGATGGAGGCCAATGAAATTAGCCTGCTGCTTAATAAGGACTACGTATGCATTTTAAACTTACTGCATGTGTCCTGTAGTTTTATTGTCAGGTTAATTTTGTAGAAAGCAGAAAAAAAAAACATGAAAATTGGATTCCACTGGAAAATATTTGATAAATTTAATTAGAATAGGGTCAAATTAAGGAACTTCAGAGCTTTGGTAAAATTCAGGATTGGAAAGGTTATAATGAATGAAAAATGCCACATTATTTTATCAGCTTTATGTCTTTGTTAGGCTATTTTTTTTCACTGCAAATCAAACTAAAAATACTGTTCTTGTGAAATCATTAGTTGTTTTTTTTTTTTTAGTGTGCAAGTCAACTAAAGTCATAGAATATTAAATCAGAATGGCATTCAAAGGGCAGATAAGTTCACTTTTAAAAGTTGTAAAATTGACTTAAGAAACTAAAAAAAAAACCAGGACAAAAAGTAACAAGAAATTGAAACCAGACATTTGTTTCATTTAGCATGACAATGCAGATCTTAAAAAAAAAAAAATTATCAAGGTTAGCTGAGAAAGGGTGTATATGATAAGCAGCAGAAATTATTTGATGTGGTCACAACCTGAGTTTAGAATCAGGTAAGAGACAGAGGGGAGGCTGAAGGTGCACCTGCAACCTCCCCTTTACAGAAACCACAAGTTTTTTTGCTTTTAAGTTTGGTAAACTTTTATTGAACATCACAGTGAAAATACAGCTTTCTGGTACCAGGAAAGGGTTAAAGGGGTACGTGTGTGAAAATGCTTAAACTTGGGGCTCGACCTGACCCCTGGGCCTGGTTCATACAGCATCCTACTGCAATCCATCCATCCATTGTCTGTTGTCCATTGTCTGTCTGTTCACATTTTGCATTTTAGACTTCTCCAAAACTGTAGGCCATATATTCTCTTCAAACTTGGCGGGGATGTACTTTGGGTTGGTGTCTACCAAGTTTGTTCAACTGGTTATGGTACAAAAATTTTTTGATTTTTTATGAATATTTTGTTAATTTTTTAGCAGAAGCTAAAAAAATGTTCTGAAACTGCCAGGTCAATTGCTTCAAAATTGCATAGGGACACTTCTGGGGACCCCTTAACCTTTTTTTTTTTCACCCGGTAGTGCTGCAATTTGTTTCTACTTTTTTTTTGTTTACAAATCTTTGTATGTTAAAACTATTTTTGACTTCTTCTCCAAAACCATCTCTTATATTCTTCTGAAACTCATTTGAATTGTGGCTTGTGGAATGAAACAAAGAAGTTCACCAGGTGATGATATTCCACATCTCTGATTTTTAACGATTCGTTTTTTTTTTTAATTTAGCATGTATACATTCCCATTGGTTACACTGCATTTCAAAGTAAGTCACATTTTTTGACTTCTCCAAAACTGTCAACCAGATTCACTTCAAACTCCGTGGGTATGTACCTTGGGTGGGTCTTTCCCAATTTTGTTCAAATGGTCATGCTCCAATTATTTTTGGAATTTTATGATTTTTTGGTTAATATTTTGCCAAAATGTTAAAAAATCTTCTCTGAAACTGCTAAGCCAATTGCTTCAAAATTGCACACTTCTGAGGACCCCATAGACTCTAATTTATTCCTTAATAAATCTTCTTGCTTTGAAACTGAATGCAGATACTTCTGGGGACCTCTAGACCTAGGTGGTGTTGTCATTATTTTTTGCTTTTTTAAGAATTGTTGTGTCTTTTCACTTTTCTTGACTTTTTCTCCCAAATGGTGATTTGGATCCTCTTCAGACTTACTGGTATATAGTACATGGACTTAACCCTGAAAGCGCTGATTTAAGATGCCCCCAGGAAAGCTGTTGACTAAGACTACTTTTTGCTTTATGAGAAAATGATTATAGCAGTGATTATGACTTTAAGGGTTAATTGATCTCCACCAAAGTTGTTCTGTGCCTGGTGGTGAGGCTCTCATTGTTTGAATCTTAACAAATGATCAAAATCCCAAAAATCGGTAAGGGGGTATGTCCATGTTAGCAACAGCGATGATGCTCTTAAACAAAGATGACTTTAACATCATTCTGAAGTTAACAGATCCACCTCAGTCTGTGCATGTAAGATCAGCTGAGCACAGGACTATCAAAGTCCTGTTGTTTAAAATGAACCATGAGAATCCCAGTGTTTCTACAGCAGTTTTAGGGAAGTGTGTAGATCAGTTGAAAATGATGTGAATTACAATTAATGACAGCAGATGGGAACTAATGATTGATTGTACGTGCTCTGAGAACCAAGGCATGAATCTGCCATGGCCTTAGTGCCCGAGGGACTACTGAACCCACCAATTTTGTCTGTCTATGCTTTGCCTATTCATATCTTCAATTTATTTACAGATATTTATGAAAGAAGGTGATACAATGACTGATGAACTGGATACCAAGGTCAAGGTCATCAACACACGCCTCGGCATGAGTTGCATCTGGGTTCTACCCAAACTCAAAGAGCGGCTTGTACGGATGAGGAAACTCATGTATTCAGTGAGACATGTCTTTATGCTTCCCCTTTGGGGAGAGGCACTATATTATTATGTCCATGTGTATGTTTTTCTGTTGTCCATATCAAGTGACTCAAATACTGCAATATCTTTGGGGGAATTTTCTAGATGTTTCTTTTAACTCTTAAAAATCTAAGACTGATTTATCTGCATGCAATTTTTTTCTCAATTGGCAAGAGATTTCTCTATTCATCCCCCTTCAAAGAAGCATTATATATATGTCTGTGTATGTTTTCTGTTGTCCATAACCAGTTACTTATATGCTGCAGTATCTCTGAAAAAAAAAAAGAAAGCAAAAAAAATTAAACATTTATTTTACTTGTTGGCAATAAAACAATAATAATTCATCCACAGGCATTTTTTTTTCTCAAAAATTACAATAAATGGGCTAGTGTTGTGAATTTTGTCAATATTTTCCCCATCAAGAAGGAAACAACCAATAAGTAAACAACTTTCTTGGGCTCACTCTGGGCAAAATGCAACCAGAGTTTGGAGGAGGAAGCTACTGACTCGATTCCCAGGGGTTTAACCTTACAGGTCAATGTTGAAACATTCATTAATCTTTTGAAAGACCCTTCATTTAGGAGACCACTTGCCTTTTGTGACCATTTTTACAGTGCAAAATCACTTTCTACAGATAAGTTACCTCTTTTGGGAGACCACCTGGAGATCTGACCAGTTACCACCCAAAATCAACCCAGAAGTCCCCTCATTCATCCATCCATCCAGCCGTCAATTCAGCATTTCTGATAAGTTAAACCCACCTATTGTATAAAAGATTGGTAAAACAATTTGTCAAAATGAGTAAACATGTGTCTGCAAGATGGATTGGGATCTAGCAAGTGTACTTTAATCAAGTTTGAATCTACATTATGGATGGGAATTCCAAGAAGTGGTTAGTTATTAGCAAGTAGTAGAAGAGTAAACTTCTTTGGGAGACCACCTGCTTTCATGAGACCACTTCTCAGATAGTACCAGGGTTGTCTCTCAAAGGAGGGGCTACTGTCTACATTAGTCCACAAAACTTGACATTATTTGGGCCTGTTCTGTTTCATGGTGACATGAGCTGTGATCTAAGAGTGCTCTTCCCTGATGACTTTTGTACATGTTGCATGCAAGCACTCGTTTTACCATTTTCAGAGTGAGGTGGGGATTACAGGGGACGAAGTCTACTTTGATGCAAGTGACAGCTGGGTAAAGGATGATGCTTACCGGGACTATATGGCAAAGAACCAATCAAAACCTGCAGATGTGACTGCGATACAACTTGATATGAACCAATCAAAACCACTTAGCCAGTCAAAGGTGTTGGATAAGATGAAGTCCAGATCCATGGATGTTATTCCTTCCAAATCAACAGACAAAAATAAGTCAAAACGTGTGGATATATTTCCAATCAAGCCGTTGAAACTCCTAAAATCTACAAGCAAAAAGGACAAAACAGTTAAACCAAAGGAGCTGATTTTGCACCCAGAGAAACTAGTGAAACTGTAAGTTTGGAGTCTGTTGGAGAAGTTGTGTCTAATAACATGATAAAAATAATTTTATGATTATGGTTTAGACTGGTACCTCATTTGAAAGCACATTCCAAAGAAAACCAGCTTGGCTGAATTGATATTAGAATTTTGGTTGCTCATCCGACAGAACTTGTAAAATTAATGGAAAGTGGCGGGGTAAATCTCTATTAAGCTCAAAGTGATTAGTTCTGTTGATCCAAAGATGTACTTGTTCCTGATAATAGGACTTGCTTGAATGTCAAGTCCTTCCTTTATTGCTTTTTACGACCACATTTACCTTGACATATAACTGTCCCATGTTATTTGGCCTCTATTGAGAGACCATGTGCTCTGTGCTACTACTTTTAGATCCTGGGTATGGTCTCTCAAGAGAGGGACAAGCTAGTGCATGTGTGCATTGTGTTTAGGTACTGAAAATGGAAAGGAATCTGAGTTTGAGGTTCTCAAGTGCTGATTTGTTTGACCATTCAGCACTTTCATCATTACACCCCCACCCCCAAAACCCCGCTAAAAACATTTTTGTACCCCTTGCAAATACAGATTAGGTGCACAGTGGCTCCTGCTGTATGCAACCAGTGCCATAACAACCACATTGCTGTTTGTGGTCACTATACTGCAGATTTGGACATAGCTAGGAGTCAGTTTCTTCGTAAATTTACCTGCAGTGACAGGTCACCCGCTGTATGGTGTGGCCACTTTTTCTTGACCGAAGGGATGGCCACATACAGCAGGTACCACCGAATACTGTTATCAGTTTGTTCAGCTATCCATCTGACTGTCTTTCCAAAGCAGAGTCCTTGTGACCAAAATATATCCTGATTTGCAAGCCACACGAAACTCATATTTACCTGAATGGTACCTTGACACTATTTCTTGACCTAATTACATTTGAGTGACCTTGACCTCATTTTCCAGGTTACAGGACCTGCACCCATATGTGTGTGCAAATTAAGCCATCCAATCGGTCAGCAATGACTGTTGTAGGTAGCAATGGACATAAGACACGCATAAAGGGTTTCTGACATACCACTTATCTAGTGTAGGTGAGCCTCCTGTGGATAGAAAATATATCAACCCTTTGTAGGGACATAAAATACACATTCCGGATCATAGTAGTAGTTATTGTGTCCAATATTTGTCCACTCCGAAATCATGAAGGTATTAAACAATTATGTGGAAAACAGTAAAGTGTGTATTTTAATTTTGCCAAATGATGATTTTCTTAAATGTATACACATGTTGCTTTCTCACAAGAGTGACAATTAATGTACAACTGGACTACATTCTGCATCAGTCCTCAGGAGTGACCCACAATCTGTGAAGACTTGTTTTAATATCTTTGATCCTTGTAGGAGCAAGCAGCAGAAGATAAAAGGAAAATGAATTTATTTCATTTATTTCCTCACCGAAATCAATAACACTTCAAGAGCTATGACAAAATTTGCTATATTGCACAATGCTACAGGAGGTTTCGGAGTGGACATTTATAATGGACACATTGATAGCTCAATACCACAGCAATGATTAGCAAACGGCGATAAATGATTGAATGTGCATACACCATGGAGTGAAACTGTATGCCTGAGGAACACAGATTTCTATACATACCACTCACTTAATAGTGCTGGGGTAAAAAAGCATTTTTTTGGAGTGGACGTTTTTGGACGGAAACATTTATGGTTGTGCAGCTGGTGTATTGATAGTCAACCAATGTGAACAATTTTTTCTGGCACATTTGCTGTATGTTTCTACTTCAAGATGTATAGAACCCAAAGCAAAATCCTGTAATATACAGGAAGCTAGGACTGAAAAATTCGGAGTGGACATTTTAGACGGACACTGACATGAACCACTTGCAACACCCCTCACACATTTATACTGGACAGTGTGATCACAACATGCAAAAATAAAAAGTGCTTGTCTACAGCTTTGTATCTCAGCAGAAATGAATTGACTCAGGCTGAATTTTTATAGTATAATTTTATTGAAAAAAACATGAAATTTTTAGTGAGACAGTTGTTTTTGTCCCAAATTCCGCATTAACCCACAGTGTAACGGTAACTACAGATATTATTTTCTTCTTCTTTACACTTCCTGTATACCCTGGAACATTGCTTGTTTATGGATATGAAGCATGTCATTAAAACCCTATTTATAATCTAATGACTGCTGTTCTTTTACCAAACTTCTGCAGTCTAGGTTATTGTAAAAATGCCCATATAGGCATGTGAAATGAAATATACCTTTGTTGTCCATCCCAGTTGTTCAATATATATATATATATATGGTGTAATTTATTACTTTGGTGTATTTTATTACTTTTGCAGACATAACAAGCATTTTAGACTTGGTTAAATGAAATGCATGTTTGCTGTCCAGTTGTTCAATATACATAGTGTAATTTATTACCTTTGAGGACATCTTCATGACCATGTGGCAACTTATGTTTTGTTACTGAAGTAACACACATTGATTGGAGTCCAAGAACACTTACAGACATGAACAGTGAAACCTCATTATAACGACACTCAGATATCCAACATAATGAAACAAATTTTCATGGGAAAAGTTTATTTTCTTTGTCATTTGATTCATTTGGTATAAAGGCACATTTGTTTTACATGGATTGTGAAAGAAGTCAAGCATTGACTTATCGAGTCACTCTCCATGGCACAGATGTTGGCGTATACTTCCTACCTTGTCTGTGGTGGAGGAAACCGAAGAACTTGGAGAAAACCACCATGCACGGTTAAAGTGGTAGGAACTTGTTCCACATTCTGCCCAGGACGAGAATCGAACCCGGGTCGCAGAAGTGAAAGGCGAGCGTCTTACTGCTCAGCCAACTGTGCACCTTTATCTGACATGTTCAGCTATCTGACACATTTTGTTGGGTACAGATGGTGTCATTATAACGAGTTTTAACTGTAGTAGACATAGTGGATGGTAGGGTATAAATAAATAAGTTGAACTCACGTGGATGTAACCATGGTAACAGCCCTCCCATTCTGCTCTTTTTATTGCAGTGGCCAGAGTTTGACCAGCACAGGGAGCTCAGAGCTTGAGTCAGACACGCAGTTCCTGCTTGCACTAGCATCCCCTACCTCGGACACTGCTGACCCTTTGCCTGATAAATACTTGAGAGGTTTGTAGATCTTACCCAATCCTTGCTCTTGTCAGCAGCTTTGAAATAAAATGAAAACAGGGCCACATTTTGCAGAAATTATTTTGAAATGCCAAATCATGTCTTTGTTGAAATAAGGTGATTCTCAAGGAAAGTTAAGTTTTGTTACATGGGGTTTTACTGCAGTTTTACAAACTGTCTGCAGCAGTTGTTTAGCTACCTTATTTTAACACAAACTGGTGAGCTTTTAAATAGAAAATTGATATTTTCAAAAAGGGTGTACTCAGATGCACCGTATGCTTGTGATACTGCTTGCAAAGAAAATTGAATATATTTTTGAGACATTAGCTTGGCAGTGTCATTCTAGAGGATAAATATTTATAATGGCAAGCACCTTCACAAGTTAACCCTTTCCCCCTTAAACCATCTAAAACCGGCTGGTGGTGAAATGTCGTCAGCATCAGTATTTTCAACTAATGTCAACAGTAATGAAAAACAATTTGACTGAGAATTGTAGATAAGACCTATCAAGATAACATGACCTAGTGCCAAACCCATGCCAAAGAAAGGTGTTGACTCAGTCTTAATTCAAGGAGGAAAGCGTTAAACCACATTTGCAGGTGTATAGGGTTTGTTTTAATTCCAATTCTAAAATAGATGAGAGTTCCACTCACTGCTGCCAAAGCGCTTGACAAGAGTGCAATAAAGATCAATTCCTATATGTGTACCAAGCTGTACAATTCTTGACATTTACTCAGCTGATGAACACATTTTCATCAATTTATTTTAAAAAGAAAATGGACAACTTCAAGGATGCATGGTGAACTTGGATCAAGGATTATATCATTCCAAAGGCATATATCTTGATGGATAACAATTGAAAATGTGATATAGATACGTTCAAGCTGTGAAGTGTATGGGCAGCTCAGGTTTAGTTGAGTGTAACTAGTGTTGGAGTTTGTGGATTGGGAATATTTAACCCTTTCCCCCTTGAATTGGGACTGAGTCAACAGCTTTCCTTAGCATGGGTTGGGCACTAAGTGCCCAATCCATGCCAAGGAAAGTTGTTGACCTGGGGCACATGATCTTGATAGGTCTCATCTGCAATTCTCAGTCAAACTGTTTTTCATTACTGTTGAAATTAGTTGAAAAGGTTGAAGCAGACGACATTTGACCACCAGCCGGTTTTGGCCAGTCTAAGTGGGAAAGGGTTTAAATTACAAAGACAGGCTGCAACAGATTTGGATCTGACTTTATGACTACCTTGTATATCAAAGTTAAGTTACAACGCTCTTTGAGATGCCAGGATCTGTCATGTGAGTTTTGGTGCAATATTACTGGAGTAGGGGGAGAAAGATGCTGAAAAAAAGGTAATCACAGTGAAAGTCAGTTTTTAGAATATGGGTCGTTTAGATGTTTTTGGTGTTATGCTATGTTTCATGGTGTAAATCTATTTTACAAAAAGTTTGGGTTTCTACAATAAAGTCAGTTTCAATGGAACAGAGAGTATGGAATGTTCCTAAGTTCTCTCTTAAATACATTTCCATGTTGAGGGAAGAGTGTACATGAAGCTTTCAAATCACTCATATTGACTCCTGATCTTCAGGAAACTCTCCCCCAGTAAGAGATGTGCCAAACCATAAAGAAGATAGCAAATGTCACAAAGATCAGGACGCAGTCAACCTGCCACCACCAGGTGGCAGCAGTGGTGCCCCCTACCAGCAGAACCAGGTACAGTCCACACAGACCTCACCCACTATGCTGACTCTTTGTAAGGATATGATTCAGCTGACAGTGAGGAGAATGCAAGGTGAGTTTTACCTGCCAGTTACTTAATAGCTTGAATCAAGTGTGAACTTGCATGGCATCATTATGTCCTATGTTTCAAGTTGACACAAAACATTTAAAAACTTGAGTCCTTAATCCCTGTCTGAGGGGCCTGGTGCTGATGTATCCACGTGCAACTTTTTTCACATCAAAAAGTACTGGCAAGCATCAAGCTTATGTTATAGATATTCTATTTGCATCAGTATTTGACTGTTTCAGCTTTTGACATGTACCTGTGTATACATGAATTTTTTTTTTTGGGCCAAAGACCGGGCCATTCCGTGGTCACAAAACGAATGTATATTTGGTGCTCCTGTGATGCTGGTGGACTCGCATGTGTAGCGTCCCCAATCTGGGAAAACTCTTAATACATTACCTGTATTGGATTAAATACAATGGACAGGGCTGTGTTAACTATAGCATTCACGCATACCCACCTCCATGGAACCATGCATTCTTTGTAGGAATAGAGATTTGGTGCAGCAGATATATGTGCATGGGATTTTGAGTTTCAGCTGGGCAGTTGGTGCCAAAGGTTGCTGGTTCGAGACCCAGCCCTACCCTAGTCACAAAACAAATATCTGTTTGTTTTGTAATCAGGAATAATATGCTCTATTTGTGAACAGCTTTTCTCAGTGCACTTTTAGCACATGGAGTGTACTAAGGGAAGCTATGCAGTCAGTCTCTTGTGGGGTAAGAGTGAGTAAACAGCTGTCTGTGGAACATTCTGTGCTGATAGGGCTGGTCCACAATAGGTAATGTCAAGATCAACTGGTTCATGTGGGTTCTCAGTAGAGGGCTCTGTAGGCAGGCAGGCTAGGTATGTGTATTTTCATTAGCTTCCATTGTAATCTGCACCTAGGTAACTTTAAAACCACTCTGCTTAGAAACACCAAATTTCTTGTGCTAAATGGTTATACATGGTCAAAATACACTTGTAAATTTGAGGGCTTTTAATGCAAAACTATTCAACATATTTAATGTTACTTTAACGTAGAATCTTAGAGGAATACACACCTGTAGCCCGCAAGCATTTTGTGTATTGGATCGTGTATTCAGCCAAATACACATACAATTGTTATTTGTGACCAGTCCTATTCTTATTCAAATTGTTTCTTCAATGATGAAATCAAGAGAAAAAAATCATTAAAGAAAATTACATTTTACCCTTAGGCAGCTTCAAGTTCTGTGGGGAAGGGTCAAAATTATAAAGAACATTTGACACAAGAATTGTAAGTATGTGGTGCTCAGAGCAAAAGGCGTTCAAATTAAAGCAGAACCCACGATGAAAAATTTGAAAGGTTTTTTTGTTTTTGTTTTTAAATTTCTAACTCTGGCCGAAAGATATCATGTATACACATGAATGTCAAAATTTAAGTGCTCTGTGCATGGTCACAAAACATGTAATTTTGGTGCTCTTTTGATGGTGATGGACTATAACATATCTACACTCCCCAATCTGGGACTCTGAATACAGTCCTTGTACTGGATTGAATACAATGAACTGGGCCTTGTTGACAATGACATTCATGCATACCTACCTCCATTGAACCATTCTTTTTAGGAATGAGGATTTGGTACAGTTAGTATGTGCCTTTCCCTTTTTCGGCTAGGTGATTGGTGCCAAAAGGTTGCAGGTTAAGACCCAGCCATTCTGGTGGTCACAAAACATAGATATTTTTGGCACTCCTTTGATGCTGATGGACTTACATTTGTGCAGTCCCTGATTTGGGACAACTCCGAATACGGTACTTGTACTATAGATTTAATAGGAGGAACTGGGCTGTTGTATGGTTAAGTACCCTAAAGAGGAGGGTACTATAGGGAACTTAACCATACTACATATTAATAAAGTTTGAATTCCTCTGCCCCCTGAAGAAGGGACACCTCATCCCGAAACCCGTGCAGGAGGAATTCCAATATTGTGCTGTGGTCTATTTGTTGGGTTGGGATTTATTGTGCTTTTTTAAACAAAATTTAAGCAGACAACATTTGCTCATCTGGGCATTTTGAGCAGCAAAGGGTAAAAATAGCTTATGTTGTCTGTATCAGGAGGTGTACCCTCGGAGGAGCGAAGTCTCGTAGACTGTATGCTGTGTGACTGTGAGAGCATAAAGCTGGCGGTAGTCACTATCCTGGATGCATACACAACTACTCAAGTGGCTGCACTCAGCAAAGGTAAGCAGTAAAGGTACTCTTAAGTATACCTGGCCAGCAGATGGATCAACTTTAATTTGATGCTTGTATGTTCATATGAAGGGTAAAATGAAGCGAAAACAAGAAAAAACAGAATAACTTCAATTTGTCACATTTTGCAGCTATGAGTTGTAATGAAATATTTTATTTGCTAGGTACAGCTCTATCAGGCCTGGTTTATGTAAAATCACATGAAAAGTATAGGATGGGAATGATTTATTGATTGTAAAGAAAAAAATAATTTGTGGCTTCATTCTTGTGGTATTAACTCATTCCACCCTGATAGAAGACTGAGTCAACAGCTTTCCTTGGCGCGCTCTGGGCGCATTGCGCCCAGAGCGCGCCAAGGAAAGCTGTTGACCATGGGCATATAATTTGGAATGATCTTCCATGCAAGTTTCATCCAAAATATTGAAAAATAATCCCTAAATTAGTAAAATACAATTAGCAGACGACATTTAGATATTAGTGGGAAAAAGCGTCATCAGGGTGGAATGAGTTAAAAGGATAGTAACCAAAATCAGATGCTTTACATGCATTTTAATATTGATGCAGTTTTGAATGAAAGGTTGTTTTACAAGGAATACGAATCTGAGATCCTAATGATAGTTCAGACTAGTTTCACTTTAGTAGATTGACTTTAGACGTGATTGGCACTGAAAGAGTTAAAACTTTGCATTTGAGAACTTAATGCACCACAAGTTGCCTCTCTTTAGGAGGAGTGGAAATAAGTTTTGATGAAATAAATTTCTTTTTCTAACTGACTGTTTTCCTTATAGCCACACATTATCATGAAGCAATAGTTTGTTTCTTGGGAACTAAAACTTGAGTTCACTCCCTGATGGGTAACTTAGTGTAGTTATCGATTTAGCCCTAAACCCTTGCTTTTATTGATCCAAGATTTGTATCAGACGTACTTTCAAGTGCACATTGAAATCATCTGTCACTTCCTGGTCCTGCTTTGAATTAAAAAAATGTACATATGTCATCTGTGTTGACCTTCATATGTGGCTACAAATTTAAAATTTAAAATGCAGTTCGAAACTCTGTTTGACACAAAACAAAAACTTCATATCTTGACACAGAATGGTTTGTAGATATAGGTGTTACTTGCAGCAGATCATGTGAATGAAATTTATGGCCACAAAAATTCATACAGATCTGTTTTTCCTAACTTAGTGCAGAGTAGTGAAGCATCTCTAACAGAAACTGCAACAAGACCTAACTGTTTGGCTGTGATCTGTATCGAGGCAACTAAAGTATTCTAGTTGGCATTGAAGAATAAATGTGGAAAATGCATAGTTCGCCTAAATTCCTACGCAACCCAAATGTTTGACAACTTGTGCCTCTGAGTATGCATGGAACAAACTCGACTCGCTTAACATGGCCTCCATATCATGCTCTCATACAGCTACCATCATATTCAAGTGCAGAGAAAACTTTATAATATAGAGGTAATTAGAGATACTCATATTAACTGGGATCATGTGCTGCCATCTAGGCTGCAGCAAGGAACTTGACACACAGGAGGGCAGATTCATGTGTTAAGCAGGGCCAGATAAGCTTCTGTGACAAAAGTAACAACTTGAGAAAGCAAAAAGCTTAAGAAAAGTCAGTCACTAAGTTTTTGAACATACAAGGTGCTAAACAAGGTGGGGAAATTCCCCTTGTTTGGTGCAAAAGGTGTTATTTCAGTATGGTTATAGTTGTAACAAACTGGTACAAGTGCCCATATCATGATGGAGGCAGTTCTGTTGCCTAGCAACTGAGAGGGTCACAACAGGTCTGCAGTTAATATAGCTAAATACGAATACCTCCTATTAATAATAGTAGCAAGTGAAAAAATTGTTCTCACATCTGGTTAATATGGATTTTAACCCACTTTATCTGACTATACTGATTTCTGTATGTGGTGAATTAATCTTAAAAAAACAACAACATAATTTATGAGTTACTTTTTGCAAAAATTTTTCCCGAAATTTTGGTTTGATGGAAAAGGAATGTTGAAACTGCAACTAGCTTTCCCCTTGTGTGTTACTTTTACCATTTCACCCTCAGTGTGTACATTAACCCTATGACTTAACATCTTGCCTGGATCTTGCTCCACCCTCCAGCTATGTTTGCAGACAGTGAACTTGTTCGAGTCACCAGTGTCCAGCTCGTCACTGCATTAGAGTTGCTTCTTACCCATAGTTCCCTGTGGTCACAATCATTTAATAGAATTGACTCCACCCTGGTTCAGAAGATGAGTACAAATGTTTCCAAGTCAGTGCAACAGCTGAGTTCAGAACTTCTGGCATTTATCCAGGTAAATTTGCTTTTTATTGTCATATAGAATTTCTGACCTGCTAAATGGAATTTGCATATGTGTGCATTTGAGACCACTTAGATCAGGTTTTGGTAGACAAGATAATTTGTTTAAAAATGTAATTTCTTGGTGAGGTCAATTTAAATGTGTGGCATGGGACTTCATAGGTCTAAAACTTGATGTGTCTTTGGCAATTTTTTTCCCCAAAAATGGAGTAATGAAACCACTAAATTTACCAAGTTCAAGGAATATCCAAAAACTGGAGATCTCTATATACACAGTAGCAGTCTGAGCGAGTCACATGTAAGTATGAACAAACGAAATGACATGGTAGATACAATGGTCCCTATTTTAAGAAACTACATCTGTCAAGTCTGCGGTGCGATCGTTTCCCTGTATTAAGACCTCTTTCATGAGACATCCTCATGTGATACATGTACTTTTTGGAGTTGTGCTAGAAGAAGTCTATCAATGAGAGACCACTGTATGTTCTTAAATATGGCATGAAATAGTTCATGTCATGGCATCCAGGGATTTTTTTTAAACACTTATGTTAGTGTACAGGTACAAAGCTGAATGATAAGAAGAAAATTGATTTTTTTAATGCATGTACAGTTCTCGCTCTTTATAACACTGGCAGTGGGATCCACAGAGTAGACCGTGTTATATCAAAACCACCTTATAACAGAGAAACTTTTAACATAGAAATAATGGGAAAAGTATTTCAGTGGGAGCCATGGTACACACTGTGTTACATCAGAAACCGCCTTGTAATGAGGGGTGTTATAAAGAGGGAGCACTGTACATAAAATGATATGAGTATGCACAATAGTAAAGATCATCAGTAAACATTGTAAAAATCATCCGCCAAAAGCGTAATGAACTGTTTGCAAGCCTGTCTAGTTGCCTGCATGTGTATGTACTCTTGTTTCCCTGACAGGGCTGTGAGAACAACGACGACAATGCCACAGATGACTGTTCCTCACGTATCTTGGATTACTTGTATAATCTGTGCCACCACTGTGGGGAGCTGGCTCTTGCCACTGAAACAAACATGTGCTGTCTGCAGGACCCAGACAGATCACACCTCACTCTGGACAACCTGATGAAGTTCACTGAAGATGACAAAGAGAACGACCTCTTGAAAGTGAAAGTAAGCTCTATTATTGTGTGTGGAAAAAAGTAAGAATAGAAAAGTTTAAACAGTCTCTAAGTTAGAGCTAAATAAGTTGTTCAAAAGTTGAAAGACTTTACATGTACATTTCATTTTTATGCATTTTAGTCAGCTTCAACAATGACTTAGTATCACAGATCAACGAAGCTACACAGTTGATGCTGGCCACTTTTTGAAATACAGTGAAACCTCGTTATAATGACACAATCTGTTCCCAAAGAAATGTGTCAAATAACCAATATGTCAGATAAATGAATCAAATGACAAAGAAAATAAACTTTTCCCCTTGAAAATTTGTGTCATTATATTGAATTTGTCGGCTATCCGAGTGTTGTTATAACAAGGTTCCACTCTACTTACCTGCCTATCATAATATATTTTGCCGTTTAGCCAATTTGTCTGCACAAAATCAGCTTTATGATTTGCTGCTTCACATTCTAAACCAAATTACAATTAGCTTTTAAGAACTACAAAGTGCAGGATTTAAATGTAGACGTTTTCTGTTTCAGCCAAGCTCTGATATAAAGCAAGCATTCCTGGAAGGAAGTAACATATTTGTCCAGCGGACTCTGACAGCGGGACTCCAAGGAGTCCAGGACTGCCAGAACAAAGTGCAGGGATGGTCCAGGGATGCTTATGCTGAGATGAAAAGTTCTCGTGTGAGTTTGTAATAAAGTGAATGGATGAATATACAATGGTGGCGTTTCTTAAAAGGCCACCCCCGAGTGCACCAGAAATATGACCTGATGGAAGGTGTGGCTCCGGCCACCCTTGCATGAGGGGCAACGTAAATGGTGGATGGTGAGTGTCGTGTCTCGATCAACAGATGTGACAACCTAGGTCTTTCCAAACATATACATGACAAAGCTGCAGGCTGAGTCAATATGCTCTGAAACTCCTACTAGTAGGGAATTGCATCTGTCGATCAAGACACAGGCATGAGATCTGAGATTCTCTATTTGTTCTATGTCAAAAAGCCAAAAGACCACATTTTGGTCAAATACTGATTCTGTTGTCAAACAATTCCCAGATATGTTGGTCGCATACAGTATAGTCATTTTTTTGTTAATCACTCACCCGAAATACTTCAGAGAAAAATGTGAAGCATTGCTGGCTCAAGTAGTATTTCTCATTTCATCTGTTTCAACACCTCGTGTATGTTGCCATTATCGTGTTTTGGGCATGACCTGTCAGTCTGTACCATGGAAGGTGCCTATACGGCCACCTCTGATTGGCATAGACTTGCACATGTCCCTGGTGCATGTCCCTGTTTTCCCATCGTGCAGTCCCACCCAGAAGTGCGATACATTTTCCCCTCTACAAAGTTCACTGTATAATATTATGTCAACTACCACCATACAGTATACTGTTATTAAGTACTGTAGCTTTTTAAGGTTCCACCCCATAGCTGGGACCCTTTCTGTTTTTAGGTTGTCCGTTCGTAAACATAGAGGTGGTGGTAGGGCGATAGTTAGTACATGTTTACTGTAAAGTTAACTTAAACCCACCTAGAGATTTTCTCTTATATGTCGACAGTCAGAAACCACCATCCATTGGTTGCTCCTCCCATTTCATCACTTGGGTGTAGAGGTGACTATAGTCAGTTACCTCAAAAACTCACTTCACGGTCATTGTTAGTGCATAAGTGTAACATACTAGGAAACGTCTGGATGTGCGCATTCTCATTACCATGATATTTACAGAATGCCTCCATGTATTTTGCTCAAATTTGGCAATATGCTTACCTTACCTGGCAAGATGAACTGGTTAGATTTTGGTGTCACCATGACCAAATTTGAGCAAATGGCAGCCTAATTACATGCTCGTTAGGGCTCATTACCGCAATATCTCCAGAATGCTCGTATTTATTTTGCTTAAATTTGGCAGTGTGCGTATCTAGCATGCCAAGATGAACTGATTAGATTTTGGTGTCCCCATGACCTAATTTTAGCAAATGGCAGCCTAATTACATGCTCGCTAGGACCCATTACTGCAATATCTCCAGAATGCTCCAATGTATTTTGCTCAAATTTGGCAGTATTCTTATCTAGCATGCCAAGATGAACTAATTACATTTTGGTGTCACCATGACCTAATTTGAGCAAATGGCATACCCTTCAGTGAACACTTGCATTCAATATATGTCTAATGTTTTTGTCTCGCCAGCATAAGCTGTTTGCGAGACTAAGCACTCACTTTCCAGACATCCGTCCGTCAGTCCTTCGATCTGTCAACAAAAAACTTCAGAGTGGCATTATTTCACTAACTACACTGGGTAGGGTGTCCATATGTGGGTAAATAATTGATAGTGATGGTCACTACAGATTTGTACCATCACTGTCATACTTTATTGGTTACATCCGTCCGCCTTTCTTTCTTTTTAATCTTCATCCAACATAGTGGAAGAGGTCCCTCACCCTAGAGAAACGGTAATTAAGTGGCTACAAAGCTGCTCTAAAACGGGCAGTGAAAGCGGCTAACCGCTGTTGTGAACACTGTACTAAAGTGGTATACCGCTTTTATAAGCAAATGGGCCAAAACAGTGTACCGCTAAGTATAAAGCAGACACCGCCTTTTATAAAGCAGGAACATAACGGTTTTTAAGCGGTGCTAATTTAAATATTTCGCATCATTTAATTCCAACTTCACAGCCGTTTTCCTAAAAGCGGTGTGGAGCAAAGTTGGATGAAAGTGGCCAGAAAGTTGTCCAGTAGTGGGGTCACATGCAGCTATATATAGCTACAAGGGCCTGTACCGCTTTAAAGAAACGGGCATAAAGTTGCTCAAAGTTGGTCCTAAAGTGGCCTTAAAACGGTACACCGCTTTAAAGAAAACAGGCACAAAGTTGCCAAAAGTTGGTCCTAAAGTGGCTTTAAAATGGTACACTGCTTTAAAGAAAACGGACATAAAGTCGCCAAAAGATGGTCCTAAAGCAGCTTTAAAACGGTACACCGCTTTAAAGAAAATGGACACAAAGTTGGTCCTAAAGCAGCCTTAAAACGGTACATTGCTTTAAAGAAAACGGGCACAAAGTTGCCAAAACTTGGTCCTTGAGTTGAATTCTTTTGTGATCCATAGCCTAGAAACTGAATAAAATACATCAGCATTACAGAAAGTCTGTTTAAATTTATACTTACTGCTGCTCTCTTGTGCCAATAATGATGCCAAAGTAGTCCTTTGTGTTACCACCACAGCCCATGTGGGTCTGTCTTTGTATAATAGTCCCACATTCAGTTGCTTTTCTTAGCTGGATAAATTTCACACTACACCATATATACCACTTGGAGCTAAGGTTTGAGCTTCAGCTATCCACATGCCTGCCAGCATGCTATAAAGTCCTTGTAGCCATCATTATCTTCAAAATCATCACAAGATGATGCCTTGTACATGTAATACTTGACCATGAACCCGCCATAGTTCTTTTAAATCTGAGGACGCTCCGCTAGGCAGCCTCCCTTTCAGGCCCTCCTCAGGCAATCAACCAAGAGTATTTGAAGGAGTCACAATGACTGTTATTAACAACTGATACTTGATCCCTTTAAGTTCAGATAGTGGTACTAAAATAGTGATAGTTTTGATGGCAGTACATGCTAAGTCTAGAAAGCAGATTTTAGCGGTGTCTATGAACAAATGTTAAGTTTAAGAAACAGCAATAAAGTTGTGTTGCAAATAAACTATGTTTAAATTTTTTAAAATGGTAGTAAAGTTGGGGCACAACTTTGGGAAAAGTTGTACATTCCACTTTTAAAAAGTTGACAACTTGCTGGAAAGTTGAAGCCCAACTTTTCAGAAACGGTATATTGCTTTTCAAAAGTTGACCGCTAAAACCTGAAACGGTCGACTGGTTTTCTGAAAGTTGTCCACTTTGTTGAAAGTGGTCCTCACAACTTCAGATAAGCAGGGTGAACCGCTTTTTGATAGTTGACCGCTAACATCTTAAACGGTGTGCACCGTTTTTCAAAAAAGTTGTCCGCTTTGTTATAAGTGGTCCGTTTTTCCATGGTAAGGGGTGGCTTTCAGCTAATACCTTAGTACACTTTACCTCATAACACCTCTAGTCAACTTTATGGTGCTAAAAGTTGTATTACTATTTACCTGTTTATACCAGTGTCGGTATGGTGGAATAGTGTATGAAGCTTTTAAGTTTCAAAGGAGATGTCTGTCAACAAAAAACTTTAGAGGGGCATTATTTCACAAATTACACTGGGTAGGGCTTTCATACTCGGGTAAATGATTGATATGGATGGTCATTACAGATCTGTACCATCACTGTCATACTTCATTGGTTATACATCATGCTTGAATGAGCACTGTAGAAAAACTTTGGAGTGGCTTGAATTATGCTGGCGAGACATTCATGCCCCCCGGGAATGACTCTGGTTTTTTAACTGGTCGACATTTCCGCCATGCCGGTATCAATGGTAGCAGCTATTGAGTCCCAGTCAGTTTGAATCCCATTATCATTGTGATAAGGCTCTGTGGCAAGTGGTCTTTGATGAATGCTTGGTTATTTTAGCCATTGACCACTCAAGCGAGACAAAGCTGAGCATCTCCCTACAACTGCCAGCACCAGACTGGACGGCCTCCGTCTGACGCGTGTGCACTGGGTCAAAGTACAATTAATCCTACATTACACAGTAGCTCAATAGACTTTTTCAATACGTGAGAGGGCGTTGCGAACGTTTAGCACATCTTGTCACCAGTGGTGGCTCTGCCTGTAATCGGGGTGTTCCGGTCGCCACTGAGCACTGGTTTAGAAATGGAGGCGAATGCAAGAGAAAGCGGAGCAGAAGTTGAAAGGCAGAATTTAGATTATACGTGTCTGCATCATACATGCATAATTACTTTTAAATCCCAGCATAAGAAACATTTTTGTGTTGACTACAATGTGGTTAATGCTACACTCAAATATCATGCCAGCCTAGCTGGCAAGAAGGAGCCACACACAAACATGGTTTCTTCAGCAAGTACTTACAGAGCACAGAACTGTGTCGATTGAGGCCACTGTTGCATTGAAAATAAACTAAACAGGAGGTCACTTCCTATCACATAACTCTGCTTGTAAATACTTTTGATAAAATGAGTACATGAAGGGTTTTGTCCCGAAAATACACAGGAAACAATCTTCGATGAGCAAGCCGTTCAAGTTTTTCAAAATGGCGGCCGAAGCCCCGCGATTGAACATCCCACCAAGAACTATACAAAATTGCTCTCAATTACACAATCATGTGGTTTTACGTTATTAGTGCAGCAATACATATTTGAGACGTCACTCGTCTGAATATGGAGGAAATATATCTATCAAACTTTTAAATGCAACATTAATCGTCGTCAACATGCACAACTAGCGAAGCTGATTCAGGGTACAGCAAAGCCAAGAGCCTGGCCAAAATACCACCGAGAAACACCGATAAAAACACGAATAAAACTAATCCATGCTTAGGATAATAAAAGTGGTCTGGTTGTTTTCTACGATTATTCTGGCAATTTGGCACACAACAGTGGTCTCGCTTCCCCATGTTGACGTATGGCACTGACCGTCTGATGCAGAGGTGTTACACCCCGATTTTCCCAATCCGCGAAGCACTGTTGAAAACGACGCCAGCGCCATCTATTGTACTGGAAAGGTCTATTTACAGCTTCTAAATGAGGGATGCATTACTGGTCTGTACAAGGAGGCTAGATAGAGTCTGTATGATAAAAAACACAGTGCAGATTGCCCGGCGCTACTCATCTGGAGTCAACGTTATCCAGTTATAAGCACATTCCATGCCAATTAGCTATGTTTAGGGGCCTACCTGTAGTATAACAGTATAAGGCTACATTGTGTGTGAGGGGTTTTCACCTAAAGTTTTATTTTTAATAATTTTAGATAAAATACGGAAGACAGTCTTGTGAATCTTTACCCATTGAGTGGGCACTTAGGACAGGTTTGATTATATGAGTCACTAAATGCTGCATTTGATTTAATTGATGTGTCTGTTTACTTTGACCTTCAGGTGACAGAGGAGCTCTTGAAGCACGTAGACATGACATTGACCACGTCCCGAGATTTAGTCCTCAAATTTCAACAAATGCAGGTGAGAATTCTTAGTCAGATTCACGTACTATAATTAATGTATTACTATACGTTGTTCACTCGTAAAGTCGCTTTAAGGGGCCTGCATTTGGGTTTACTGATAAAATGCCAGGTTAGGCAGTATTGTATACAACAGAAACATTTATAGCATTTAAAATTAAATCCAAGAGGAATATTTTGTTGTTTTGTAATGTGGGTGCAGCCATGGCTGGCACTATTGAAGTGATTTCACTTGTATATCCCTAAATTATATGAATAAACCAATAAACAAATTTAAGTGAAATAATTTTTTGTCATCAAAGCTCACCCTCTTTACATCCCCCCACCCCAATCATATTTAAGTACCCTGACAGTGTCACTTTTGTGACAGTAACCTGGAAAAACTTGAACTGTGTTGTAGCAGAAGCGCTTTAACACGCATAATCTGAAGTCGAAATTCATAGATACTGGTGTAATAAAAAACTGTAATTCTCTCTCTCTCTCTCTCTCTCTCTCTCTCTCTCTCTCTCTCTCTCTCTCTCTCTATCATCATTTTAAATTGAAATTTACTAAGTTTTCAGCTGATTAAAACCCAAGAGATTCAAATAGCACTGGACCATGTGACTGTGACAACGTAGGTAACAGTCACACCATGGTCCATTGTGATCCTGAAAACATTGCCATGTGATGACAATGCCTGTGATCTTCTACAAGGGACGTGTTAATACCCCATGGTATAAATTCACGCTCATCATTTTTGCACCCATTCCTGGTGGGTTTTAGAAACAACATTATAAGTTGAATGTCCTCCGGATTTCAGTTGTCACTGCAGCCATTAATCCTGTCCTAAAGCAAATTTAGTGAAAGTACATCTCTCTGAGTTATTACATGTCTCTAAAATCTACAAAAGTAAAAACTGTCACCTTTCAAAGCGTAATGTGCATGATCTTAAACAGTATGTACATGTACTGTATTTCTAGAAAACTTCTGCACAGTCGCAATTTTTGTGCAAACTTGATTTTCCTAATATTTTCAAATTTTGCACACATTTTAATACCAAGCACCAGTGAAACTAGAATACATATTGAGAACAAACCCAAAGTTCCTTCACTTCACTTCTCAGTGCGTACTCCTCTCTGCCTGATTACTGGGCTAATGGAAATGACCTGGGAAATCTTGTGGGTAAATTAAACCTTTATATCTTGGCTGCACGTAGCCAGATGATTCCTGTGTGCAGTAACTTATATTTTGACCCCCTGGAAAGAATTACTGTGCCTTAAAAAAGCAAGAATTTCTAAAAAGTTTTCGTACATACATTTCAGTTTAATTCACTGAGGGGTAGTGCGAAAAGTGTGCAATTGCATTGAAAAATTTTCTAAAAATTTCTATAACTACAGTATTGGACAATGTCCTATAACTACAGTACTGGACAATGTCCTATAACTACAGTATTGGACAATGTTCTGTTGACATTCAGCTGATGCTTCATGCACTCAGTGGTTTCAGAATTATTAATGTTGATTTTTTTAGTATGCATTAGTAATATCAGGAACACAAATATTTAATTAGTTTTGGGTCAAGATTTAGCTTTGATAAAATCCCTGATGTTTGTTTATGCTGATTAGTCAAATAAGGGCTTCCAGCTTCCCTGTGGAAATCATGTTGATTGGTTGAGGTATACTTTATTGACATGGAGGGAATTAAACTCATTATCATTATTGGGTTACTTATTTTCATATGATGTGTCTCTAATTTAACTGTTTCGGAGAAATTAGAAAAAGTCATAAAAGGAGTTTGCATGTGGCACAAAATTTGTTATTATATCTGAGGGGGCAGCACCAGTATGTGGTATTTTAATTTCGTAACACAGTTTAAGTACAGACAATGAAATGGTAATATGTTTTCCAGACCAATTTTCGTGTTACAAGTCCTGGGGGAAAACTTCTGTGATCCTACTGTTGTACAGTGATTCTGATTGTAAATCATCCTGCAGCAGTATGTTTTCTGCCACCAGGCGGAGCTGTTAAAGCAGATGAAAGGTGATGGAGAAAAGGAGAAGCAGTTCTTTCAGCGATACTATGAGCATGGAGGCCGCCTGGTGGCACACATCAACAACCTGCGTGACAGTGCTGCTTTACTGACACAGGCAGTGGAGCCTCTTGTGGCTGGTGGGTGAAGTTTGACTGACCTTTGACCTTCATGACATATGCAATGAAATCTTACATTAATAAACAGTGTCCCATAGACTTGATCAACAGCAAGCATATGCACGTTTGTGTACTTTGAAATGTGAGCTTCTGAAGTCAGTGTTACTGATTTTAAGCTTTTGCAAAAAAATTCGTTTTTTTTTTTTAATTTGTTAATCAAATGTGAAGAAAGCTAGTGATAAGGGCAATGTCACATTTCCGCAACTTTGCAATTTTGATGTGAGCTGTACACATTAAGCTTTCAAATCAGTATGATAAGTGTAACTGATAGGCTGCAATTTAACTTGAGTTAAGAGTAGTGCTTTGTGGAAGTAACTGGGCAGGAAGAGATTGAATGTGATATGTGCATCATGTCCGTTTGGTAATTTACTCAGAGCATATCAGTTTTCAAAATACTATCTTGTCTTTGTAGTGCAAAATATAATAATGGGTTTTCCAAGCCATTCCATATGCAAAAACAGACATTTAGTTCACAGAGGCAATTTGATCTGTCTCCCTGGATCTGTAAGTTTAGCATTTGTATGTGTATTTTGTGTCTGTTTTTGCATTTTATTATTGGAGAAAAACAAAAGAAATACATATCATTGGCTAGAAGTCTGCTCACAAATTGTGGAAACTGTATCTGTTTGTCTGACTTCAGCTCCAGAGAATGGTCATGGCATGAAGAAAGTGTGTCGCTGTACAGAAATCCTTCAGAAAGCTGCAGCAAAGCTTATAGGTGGCGCTAGTGTACAAAACCGCTCACTTGGTCACAGCTTTGTGGACTCCAGCTTAAACAGATCTATGTCTTCATGTTTACTGTCAGAGCGGCAATGCGATCAGTTGGATGCTGCTGGACGTGAACTAGGAATAGCCTCAGACTCTCTTATCGAAATGGCAAAAAAATACATTCGACCAGAATCGTGTCTTGGCAGAGCACAGAGAATGCTGCCAGTCGTGCCAGGAGAGGGGAAGATGCCTGCCACTCGCGTTCAGTCTGCCAAGATCCAACGTCGTAGAACCATACATCGAAAGGTATCGTCACTCGACATACCTGAAGAAACTGCTCAGGACATAAAAACGTCTTCAGCTCAGAGTGAAAAGAAACAGGCAACAACAAAACCAAGCAAATGACAACAAATATATTAAAGAGGAAAAATATCAATTATTGTACATAGATATATATGTGAAACATATTATATTAAGTGGGCTACTTCCTTGGAACTGAATCTAGAAAAAAAAATCAAACATGTTTTTTTTGTTTTCAGTTGTTTTCACAAAGTTTTCTTTTGTAAGTATGCAAATATTTTGAGAACAAGTTAAAGAGTATTTTAATGGGTTCTGTATTAAAATGATGTATGAGAAAACATTGTGCATGCAAATTTCTTTCTTTTTCTGTTATTTCATAAGAAACGTGATTAAAGTCAGGTAAGACGACACAGGTATTTTTCAGGTATCTACTACCTCTCAAAGTTCAAAGAGTGAAAAATAGCAATGAAAACCTGTAAAAGCATATATTTTTTTAATGGACATGACCTAAGGATTCTAAATTTGCAGAGATGCCAGCTGCCCATCATCAGTCCCTGAAATGTTTGATTTTCAGGGTGTACGGCTGGTTGAGCAGTAAGACGCTCGCCTTTCACCTATGTGACCCGGGTTCGATTCTCGTCCTGGGCAGCATGTGGAAAAAGTTCCTACCACTTTAACCGTGCATGGTGGTTTTCTCCGAGTTCTTAGGTTTCCTCCACTAGGCAAGGTAGGAAGTATACGCCAACATCTGTGCCGTGGAGTGTGACTCGATGAGTCAATGCTTGACTTCATTCACAATCCATGTAAAACAAATGTGTCTATACTTTTTTTTTTTAAAATTAGCTGCAAATTTGACCAATTTATGGTGTGTGACCCTCATCTGAATTGAGTATTTGCTGTGATATTCTTTGTAAACTACTTCGTGTCCCTGATGGTCTTGACTACTTGTCTCTGAAATGACAGTTTAAATGTTAGCATCCCTGAATTTGACTCGCATTTCAGCCCAAGTATCCAGTTGTTAAAGTAACTTTCAGCTTTGTGGCAAACATGTTATATGTCTGACTGTAAACATGTGGAAATAACATGATACAGAAATCATGCGCGACTCTTAACCAAAAAGAAAAAACAAAAAACAAACAAAAAAAGTCCTGTTTTTTTCCACATAGACCTATATAGCATAAATTTAGGTCTCATGAATCACTAATTTTAATTGTCAATACATTCTGTCCTAGTTGTAATATCTACATGCCATGCTTGGTTTCCTTTGTGTAGAGAAGAAACTATCTATGGGTTGGGAGAATGCCTTGAGGTGCGTTCCAGCCACAGAGGGTATCAAACATGTGAACTCACTTCTGAATCCACAATTTCTTTTTCTAATTTAGTTCATTGAATTAGGTATAGATGTGCATAGAACTACTTTTTTGCTTAGATTAAAGCGTTGTCCAGTCAGAAGTTTAACTAAAAGAAATACTAGAAAACACACACATGAATACTTACTCCAAAAGGTTGCAATAAAAACGCCCCTTTTAAAGTTTATGTATGCTTCAGGAACTTTGAGCTGCGAAACATGCACGATGGGAATAATGGTTTCCCACTGAAGACCTGTTTATAATTTCATTTTACAGTTGAAGCCTTGAATTTTCAAAATTTTTAATCAAATGTTTTAATATTGATTAATTACTAATAGATTTAGACAAACAGTGACTGGAAAGGCTATGGAATGTAGAGAATTTAAAATAGGCTTATTACCCTCGGCACATAAAGTGCCGGAGGGTATTGTCGTCGCCTGCGTCAACCGTCTGTCCACCCATCTGTCCTATATAGGCCTGCTTCTTTTGCTGTAACTCAGCTGACGAACTAGTCAGGAGAACTAAAAAGTGATAGGCCTACCAATTCTCTTTTTGTTTTAAGCCAAAGTGATAAAATTTGGATTTTTAGTGGTTAGGCCTATACATTTTGGAAACACTATTGTCTGTATTTGATGAAGAATACTTCAAAGGTTGAGAGGACCAGTTTAAAACCACCAGTTGATTTTTATGGGTGACTGCCTGTCTCAAGTCAGGAGCAAAATTTGTTTCTTCATATTGGTATTGGAAGATGAATGGTGATGCTTTGGTGACTCAGAATCTCTTTGCTGTCATTGTTGGGTTTGAAATTTGTGAATATGGGTCATGTTTTTCTGTGTAAGTGTGACATACTAGAGACGTCGGTCTGTCTTGGCGGCGTTACCGCAATATCTCAAAAAACATTCACTTTAGCTGTACTAAATTTTTGGCACAGAAGGACCTTATGATGGACCAGGTTCCTATCGAAAGCCTGGTGCCTCTGATTATTTTAAAAATTTTTATGAAACTTTTAATGTATGGCATCAACCCTGACGACATTACCACCATATCTCAAAAAATATTGACCTCAGCTTTACCAAATATTTGTCAGAGATGTATCTTAGGATGGACCAGACTTCTATGTAAACCAGCTTCCTCTGACCATTTTTAAAGTTTTTATGAAATTTTAATGTATTTATTTGAAGGCTGTCTGAGTGGCTTCAACCCCGACCACGTTACCGAGATATCTAAAAAAATATTGACCACAGCTTTCCCTAATTTTTTTCAGAGATGCATCTTATGCTTAACTAGGTTCATATTAAAAACTAGCTTCCTGTTTGTATTTATAAACTTTTTATGAAACTTTAAAATGTTTATCTTTTAGTCCATCTGAGTGGTGCACAAGGGGACATTACCATAATATCTCAAGAAGGATCCAATGCAGCTTCCCCAATTTTTATTTCAGAGATGCACATCTTAGTGGACCACATTCCTATTGAAAACCAGCTTCATCTTATTATTTTTAAACTGGTTATGAAACTTTTGAAGTGTTTTATTTTGATGGCCGACTAAGTGACGCACAGTACAGTGGTCTCTGTCACCAGAACTTGCGCCAAGAACACATCCAAAAGTGCTCCTTCATTTCATAGACAACAATATGGAAATTTATGTAAAGTATTCTACTGCACAGTCTAAAAAAAGTACATTATTGAGGAAAAAAAAAGATTGTGCGTGCCGAGGGTAATCCGTTCCCTGAATGCTATTTTTCTTTTCTTACTGGAACATCGCACTGTTGATCTGACCAGTTTCCAAGTGTGACGCAAGCAGTAGCATGACTTCTATGTCATTTATTAAGTTTGCATTTTACTTCCAGCTGGAGAACTAGTGGTCATTTTATCTTGTTATGTAGTTGGGTCTCTTCATAGACCAGATGTTCCAGGTAAGTTTGCACATTTTCCTGTGCTCCATTGATCAATGATCCATCTTGCATAGGCCTAGTCATGCGCGTTAGGTGATGACTTGTGTTTTGTAAAATTATTTTATGTTTAAATTTAATTATATTGATGTTATGTGGGCTACATTTATAAGTAGGCCTATCAGTGTCAATAAAGGAACATCGCATTTGCTTAATTCCTTTATAGATCAGCTTGGAATGTTAATTGCTCTTTGAATATCAGACTTGATGGTGTTCAAACGGTACTCTGGCTTACAGATTCAGGTTAGTTAAGCTTCTGTATTAAATATCAAATACATTTTCTTCATCTGTGTTTGTTTTCCAGTAATAAAAAGCCCAACTTGATTTTTACATATTTTGAGCTTCCTTCATGTTTGAAAAGACATACTTGGCATAATTGGAAAACTAACCAAACTATGAAATCCCTGACACTGTTTTAAGCCACACTAATGTTCAATATTTCGGTGAAAAAAGTTTGAAATTTGAATAAACGAGCAGAGTTATTTGCATGAGGATGTGACATTTAACATGCTTGCCAGGAGTTAAATATTTATTCAACAATCAGTTCACAAAGTTGAAACTAGGATCATATTTGAAATCATTTGTTCATTTCCTTTTCAGAAATATATATTTTATGAATGTTTGCATTAATCTGTTAAAGGCTATGAGCTGTGGTTCGTGGTGGTAGTAGTAATAGTATAAATAGTAGTTGTGGTAGTAGTAGTACATGTGGTAGTAGTAGTAGTAGCAGCAGTAGTAGTAGTAGTAGTTGTAGTAGTAGTTGCCAAAAATGCCTTTGGTGTCTTATTACCTGTCAGATTTTTTAATATCTATATTTTCCTGTTTTTGTTGCTGTGAAACAACAGCAAACCTGCAGTTTATCTAGCAAAAAGTTAAAATCTTCCTTCTCTTTAATGTTGGAGGAAAAATTCACCTAGCTCAACATTTTTTGCAGGTACATGCGACAGCTAACTGTAGATCAATTCTATTAAAGTTGCATGCTGAGTAAGTTGTCAGCACTTGTGGAGTATTCAGCAAAGATAAATCTTCCCCAAGTGTTTTCAGGGTTTGTCTGTAACCTGTATGGTAGAATCTCCCTTAAAAAGGCTGCCCATAAAATGACCCACTCCCCATATAAAACTAATTTTGTGCAGTGCCATATTGCTGTTGATATTTTATATATTTGTATTCTGTATAAAGATTAGGCCATCACCAAACCCACTTTTTCTTTTCACTTGAATCATAGCATCTGGCAGTTTTGCCAAACCCGAGTCTGAACATCATTCCGATTTGGCTAATTGAATTTTTAAAATAGAGTACTATGTTCAGATGTTGTAGACATGATAGGGTTGGTATGTCCATGGAGCTATTACGAGATCGTAATAGCGCCATGGTTTCACAAATTGGAAAAAGGTCCATACAGTATCTATTAGTAATTTAATCTCAATTTTATTGGATGCTGACTTGGTCCTGTACTGTCACGATCGAGCAGATGTTTTATAACAAGCTTAACTCATTCCATACCAGTCCCTGTTTTTTTACCTTATATTTACCTAGATTTAAGATGACAATTGCATATTTAAATTCTTCATGAAAAGAGCTTTTATTCAAGTACCAACATGCCTATGGTTAAGTCAGTGGTTCTGGCACTGCCTGGCAAGTCACCATAGTATGGAATGAGTTAATGTCCTAAGCTTCGAAGACAAAGTGCCCCAGTACACTGTGATGACAATTTGAGTCTTCCAAGTGAGCGCGTCTTCAGTACTGCCACTTTCAATACGTTGAAACGCAGGTCAAAGTACAGATCCCGCTGTTTGAAAGCACTGAACAGTGTGCATATCAGGCACTCAGGCAAGCATCACTGCCGTTTAAAGGATGTGGTTATATTCATAATGTGTTAAATAATGAACATTTCAAATGCCCCCCTTTGATTAAAATTGATTGGTTTTGTTTCTACAGCACCAAAGTAAAAAACATTCAATTGTAAAATGAAATGGAAGATGTGCAAGTATAACCCACGAAAGTTGGGGAGACAATTATTTCCAGTGGGGTCCTTTGAAAATAGCTATGTAATAAATAAAACTTAATATATAAAGCAGAACACAATATTTGAGTGCATTGATAGTTTGCACATTTAAATACACACACACGCACATACAAAAAGGTTGAAAATATAGAACTAAAGATATCACATGATTGGGCATCTTTGCAGATCAATGAAAATATAAAATATGTACCACAACTTCAAAAGTGTGGTGTTAAGTTCCTTTCTGAGATGACATGACTTCATGTTCAAAAGACTGCCTATTTTTGGCCAGTTTGATTTTTGCGGGAAGGTAATTCCAATCGCGTATGGCATGATGTAAAAAAGAGTGATCACTGGTCTCATCATCCTTGAGCACAACAAAAATTGTGATCGCTGCCCGTAGTATTATACTGGTCAAAATTTTGAATTTTTATAAAGTTTTCTGATAAGTATGGTGGGTACGTACTGTGATAAATGTTACGGGCATGGTGTAAAGGCATGGTACACTTTTACTACATTTTACACGGAAAATACAACTTTGCTTCAAAATATACACGAGATTTCTAATTTGAGATTATATAAACTATATATTTCCTAAATTTATACATGTGGATAAAGCTATTAAAATAATGAAATATCTTCAAATGTTAAGAAATTGAATTTTAATTGCCTAGTTAAAAATCTTTAAATTTACCTGTATATGTAGAAAAAAAAAACATTGAGAACATTAATTCTTATGGGAAAAGAAACAGTACACTTCTAGCGGCAAAACCATATTTAAAGTTTTGAGTTTTAGTTCAAAATTTATAGGATATTTAAATTAAAGTCAAAAAGTGTAAAATTTGTTTAGAGTTTTGAACAGCAATAAAATTAGGACGAAGCCCTTTTTCAAAATTTATAAATGATGTTTTGGAAATTGTAATGTTTTCTTTCATTTGGCACTATAAACTAAATCTGATTTTTATTTTTGAAAATGCTACTTTAGAAATATGCAAAATGGAAGAATTTTAAAATTTAATTAAATCAATATCCATGGTGAAATTGTATATTCAGGACCAGAATCAAACTCGATGTGTTTTCTTTCAGAAAATATGTAATTTTCAGGGTATTAGATAGTAACCATAGACAAAATTAATCATTTATATGTGAGAGTCCTAAAGGTTACAATGCCTTTAAATTAAGCTGAAAAACCCTCCATGGCACATTTAGCATTCCTGCCAACTCCAATTCCGAGGGACCAAAAGCAATCAAATCAAGACAGATTTATACTATGAAATATGAAATGCTAGACAAGACCAGTGTCACTGAAGACTTGTGTCTGTGGTGAGACTGACAGGTTTTGAATCGGAAGATTCTCATCAGAGGCAGTCAGGAATCGATGTATGTTTCAAAGCAGGGCATAACATTCCGAACTGACATTAGATGAGCCTCGAAGAGCAGTTACATAGTATTGCACATCCAAACTACTAGTCCAACCATATAATATATATATAAATATATATATATATATATATATTTATATATGTTACCAAGGAGATGATAGTGTGAGGACACCTGTCTCCCATATGGCAGTATAATGAAAGCGGGGATAAAAACCCTCTCAAAATACTGCTAAGGGATTTATAATATGTTGTCTGTACTATATTTACACAAAACTTTGCTGTTGATAGCACATATTTGTTATGCAGATTGGAGATGAAATCAGGTAGGACAGCATGCCTACATGAAAGTTTAGACATAACTGGCATGGATTTTGTACCTGGTCCCGACCAGCACCAAGAAAAACTTTTATTACAGTCTTAGTCGATGGGAAAAGGATTAACTGTGCGGTCTAAGTAAATTTATTTTATTATCTTGAAATGTAAATAGAGCAAGTTTTTTTTCTTCTTTTTTTATTTCATCTGTTGTAAGAGTTAAAAATATGTAAAGACTAAAGTTCCAAAATAATTATTCCCATATTGATTACCCGGGGTTCTTTAGCGATTTTCAGAATGCGAGACTTAGTTCAGCCCTATGTTTTGATATTGTTCCATAATTAAAGATAAAAAAAAATTGAGTCGTAAGAAGGAGGGGTTACTTAAAGGGGGCTTCAAACAGGGATCAAGGTCTGTCAAAAGCAGTATACACGGTACCTTGTGTGTGTGCAAGGTCCAACTTCTATAATACATTCTTCCACATTAATCCAATAGGGGGCAGCACCTATTAGTACGTGTTGCTTTACAAGTCCTGCTGTGGTTTCAGGATCTGCCAGAAACTATTGTGCCAAGTGGCCTTGTAAGAGAAAACAGCACACGTTAAAGGTGATGCAGCAGTCTTATTTTTCGTGAATGTGGAATTTAAGTTTTCAGTTGGAATTAGATTTTTTTTTTCAAATTAAACAATCGTATCTCTTGTTAACATCATACAATTTCAGTCTTTATGGCTGTTTTCAGACTTTATGACTGTTAGGTTCTCACATCCCTGTATTTTGCCAGTGTGCGTGCCAATGTACTCAATTTTTGCTTTTGTAAGATGTGAATAGGAAAATTGGTCAGAATCGTTATAAATGGTGACACATATATGTCCACATAATCAGGTAGATGTTCATTTAACCCTTGCCTGATCAGAATAATTATGACTGCAGTCTGTAGCTTTCCTTGGGGCATAGAACTTGTCTGCAAGTCTCAGTAAAAATAGTAAAGCAAATGACAATTTATATTTCAGCACTTTTCATTGATATGAGTGGGAATGGGGTACAAACTTCCCAAATGTAGTTTCGTTTTTTCCGCGAGTTTTGATTGAGTGTTAGTCATAGTGTGCAGATTTATGCTGAATTTACCAAGTTTTGTTGCTAGTTATACTTGTTATCCATAGCTCTTGCATCCACATTTTTGGAAGTAACACTTGGTTTAAACATATTCATTTCAAAAAACGATTGGAAAACAGGCACCATGCCTATATAAATTGCACTCGAAGTCATACTTAACCTTCGGTTTAAACTTCATTTATTTCTTAAAAGAAGAAATGATTGGGGAGCATGCAATGCCAATGTAAACCCCTCTCGTGACACGCTTAAACTTTAAAGGTCCTCTTGATTGACCATATTCAAATTTGATATATGGGTGACTCGTGGGTTGTTCTCACCATACGGTGCGCTTGAAAAAAATGGATTTGAAAATAATACTTTTATTCAATTCCTTATCAAAAAAACTCACAGTACCTTCAATCGTCGCTTTCTGTTCATTTCCGACACCCACAAGGCGCGAGAGGCTAGTGACGTCACGAACGCAACACCGCTGGCTGACAGGGAAGACTTCGACCATGATTGCGAGCTGTGGCTGTCAAGTGCCACTTGGTTTAAACATATTTTATTACCCTTCATCAACAGGATTAAAAATGCATGTAGAAATATTCATTTTCGTTCTTGCTCCCGCGCAGGATGGGTCCGTGTGTTGCTGTTAATTGTAGCAATACAAGTTCTACACTACTACAGCTTGTTTACATTCGCCTTGTCTGCGAAGCAGGCTTTCTGTATATAAACATCAGAACACACACACAAATAAATAAATAAACACATTCTGTTTCGCGGGAAAACATTCGCCCCGAAGACCTGAAATTACGTAGAGCGTTGACCCATGCTGTCAATATTTACACGGACAAGGCCATGGAAACCGATGATCAACTAAACCTGTGTGACGAATACTTTGTGAAAAATGACAGATTTGTTAAATGTGACGATGCTTACGTTTCGCAAGAAAAAAACACTGCGGTTGCCAAATGCGGTCCCATCGCTGGACAATAAAAGGATTCATGGAACTGGCCAAATTAGGTATTACTCACAGGAGCAGTGATTCATTTTTTTTGTAAGTATTTACAAATTAATCCAGTATGATTCTGATTTCAAAACTTTCATAACAGCAAAATATAGGTATCACATAATAACCCATCGAATGTCACAATGACAACGCCGGTATTGGATGTTGTGGCAAATTAACATTGTAACAAAAACTTTGGTGTGTTTAACCATTTTGACCATTTTGGTTCGATTGATGGAAAAAAAAAATGGGTGAAAAACATGGACAAACAAGGGCTGATCTTGTTCCATATACGGGTCTAGGGTTGAACAGTCTGTAAAAGGTTGAGTTAGCTGGCCACTGTATTGCGTATATCCAATTACTGCTGTATATTACTGGGTGTTAAATCCCGTTACCAGATAGCACTTGTTTGGACAGCTACCACATTCACGCCTCATGTACACAGCAGCCAAGACCAGTGGTTTTTCATTTTTTCAGCCGTGTACCACTGTTTGTGTCCAGGGCCAGCTCCCAATAATCGGGTGTACAAAATTCCATCTCGTTGTACCTTTGTCGTTAATATGGACCCAGAAAATAAGTCAGTCACAAGAAAATATTTACCATTGTTACACAATGGATCTGAAATAAAGCTATTAAAGGATACCAAAAACGTGCACTGATGACGATGTATACAGAAACGTAAATTACTGCCCTCCAAGGGTGGCGAGGTTACTGGCGCTGTTATTGAAAGCGATTCATAAATGCAAGCTTATATTTAATCATCCATAGACCATACAGCGGGGAAGGGAAAATTCACTGTATGTTCATACTTTTCTATACCGTAGGCGTAGGCTGTAGCTGTTTCCGTGAATGCTAACATTTGAAACACTAAAAGACCTGTCCCATCCTGACGCAAATTCCAATTTAATGCATTCATTCTTGTTCTTGTTCAATGAAATATAGTAATTTTTGATAGGAAATATCATTGCCCAGATGGCAAGTTGGGATCGTCTGGGTGTACCAGGGCTGCACTCGCTGCGGTACTGGTGACGCTGGGGCTCTATAATAATAATAATAATAATAATAATAATAATAATAATAATAATAATAATAATAATAATAATAATAATAATAATAATAATAATAATAATAATAATAATACTGTGGCTCTCCGCTTATGCGCCGCGGTCCTGTGTGGCACAGGTGGCCTAGGGAAAAAAAAAAAAAAAAGATGATCATGAGATGGAGGAAACCATGGCTATGCTAGTCAGCTCATGCTGCCATGTTTACCAGGACCAGAGCCGAGGCAAAGAGTCCACCACACACTCTCTCATAGCTGTGGTGGGCCCCTGGCCCTGGATATATCCCCCAACACTCATCGCTTGTAGCCCCTCCCCCCCTCCCCCATAAAAAGACAAAAAAAAAAAAAAAAAAAAAAAAAAAAAACCTTCCCTCATACACCCTATCCCCGCCTCTAAGGCTCAGGCATTTCCCATGGGGGATCCCATGGGAGCCCTTATAAGGGCTACCACCATTCCCTCTCCTCCCTGCATCTAAGATTCTAATTCACCCTGTTGCTATCAAGCCCTATCAATTCATTTCTTTTCTCCCAACACCCTACCAGGTAGTCCTGTACACTTTTAGTGCCTTTCCTGCCTCCCAGAAAGCCACCCTTCAAACCTAAAACCCATGCTACACGTTCCTCTTCCTCTAAACACTGAACCTCCTCTAGACCCTTGTTATTATAGTCTTCCCTGTGCCACTTTCTGAAAAATTCTTCTCTTATCTCTCTATATGCATCACACCACAACAGCCAGTGATCCACTGTCTCATCTGCCTCTTATCTACATACCTTACATTTACCATTACTCCATGTTGTCCACTTCTGTTTTCTCTTTTCTAGATTGATAACTCCTGCCCTACTTTGAAAAAGAAGCTTGGATCCCTTCCCTCCATCCCAACACACACTTTTCTTTGGTTTTTCTAGTACCTTGTATGCTTTTAGTGTACTCTTTTCCCTGACACCTCTTTTCCAGTCTTCTTTCCAGCCCTCTGTAACAGTCCTACCTATATACACTTTCCAGTTTTCAACCTCATCATATCCTTTCAATTCGTATCTCTCTGCCAACTTATTTATATCTTTGACCCATCTTGTTTGTTCCTTGACTACTTCATTGTAAACCTTCCTGCACCACCTGTCTTCATTTAAAGATTGTAAATACCCCCAGTACTTAAGCTTTGCTTTGGCAATTCTGTCTGTAATTTTATTCCATCCTAACTCTCCTAGGACTGCTTCTGTTGCTGCACATGGTGGTGCTCCCAGTATCCATTTCCCCATCTCATTCTGTACTTTCTCCATTCCCTGGATATCTCCTTCACTTATTGAAATCACATCTAAGCCATATATCATCCCTGGTATTGCAACTCTATCCCATAATACCCTTGCTGTGTATGCTCTGTTGAAACTGTTCAGTGCAGTAGCTTTAATCATTCCTTTTGTACGGTTCACTTTCTGTTTAATCTTCTCCACCTGATATCTGAACATGCCTTTACCTGTTGTTTTTATCTTAACACCTAGGTATTCATACTCATCAACCTCCCCAATTTCAATGAATTGTTCATTACCTTCTGGAATTTGGAACTGCCCAATATTCCATTTTTTATTCCAATCTGGTTTCTTCCCAAGAGTCATCACTTTACTCTTATCCCTACTAAATTCTAACCTCCATTTATTCCCGTATTCCCCTGCTATGTTGAGCATTTCTTGCAGGTCTTTCTGGGACTCTGTCATGAGTACAATGTCATCTGCGAAAAACAGACCTGGAATTCTCAGGTCACCTACCTTTATTCCCTTATTACACTCCATTAACTGGTCCCCCAGGTCCTTTATATACAGGGCAAACAAAATCGGGGACAGCACACATCCCTGCTTTAGACCTATATCCAGGCGTGCATTCTCTACTTCTACCTTTCCTAATGAAAGTGTACAGTCTACATCTTTATATAATGCTTTCAGAATTTCTAGAAAATTCCCACCAAATCTTAGCCCACTTAGTTTTTCCCACAGGGCATCTCTCCATACCCTGTCATAAGCTTTCCTCACATCTAAGAAACCCATGAAGACTTTCTTCCGCTTCTGCCTTGCCAACTCTAACACCTGGGTCAATGTGAAAATGTGATCACCTACCCTTCTGCCTGGTCTGAATCCATTCTGAATTTCACCCAGTAGTCCAAGCCTTTCGACTATTCTACTTAATCTCCTGTACATTATCCTACTGAATATTTTTCCCACATTTGATGAAATGGCAATACCCCTACATTGATCCAATTGGCCTCCTGGGCCCTTCTTTGGGATATACGAGATCCTGAGTTTATTCCATTCCTTTGGTACTTGTCTTTTCTCAATAACCCTATTGAACAACAACTGGAAGCTATCCTTAATTTCTTCTGGCCCTCTCTTTATGAATTCCGACAGCATGTCATCTGGCCCTGGTGCTTTGCGTAGTCGCATCTGCTCAATTGCTATTTCAACTTCTATACTCCTGACTCTGCCACACATCTCTGGATCCCATTGATCCTGTGTGTATTCTGCTTGACACCCTGGTACTGTTCCCTGACCCCAGTGTGGATTATTAACTTCTTGCCAATGCTCCCTTAAAGCTTCCTGTATTTCTTCATTGTTATCTGTTCTCTTCCCTCTGTGTGTGATTTCCTGTGCTTTATTCTGTTTACGCCGATTAACCTGTTTCCAAAAGATGGTTGACCCTTCTCCCCCATTCTCCATTATTTTCTTTGTCATTCTTTCATTATTACTGGCCCTCCTTTCTGCTTTCATCTCTGCTACGTTCCTTCTACATTCCATATACTGTCTCTTAGCTTCTTCTGTTACACCTTCAGGGTATTTATTTTTCCTGGTTAATCTCCATGCTTTATTTTTAGTCCTCTTTCTTTTTATGGCCCCTTTCAGATCCGGGTCTATTCTATACCCTAGACTTCCAACCGGAACTTTCTTTCTACCTATCTTTTCCTTTGCTACCTTAAGAATCCTTCTGATTAGATCCCCATTCATTTCCTGTACTTCCCCTTCATTCTCCCATCTATTTTTCCATTCCTGCAATTCCAATTTTAGGCTCTCTTGATACTCTGTCCAGTCTGTTCCCTCCTTTATATCCCACACCCATTTAACCCCCCCTCCGCTTCTCCTTTGACACTGTATGTTAATTGAGACTATAATCCAGTTATGATCACTGCCTATATCCAATCTACCTTCCTCGTCTATTTCGCATCCTTGTGTCATTTGAAATACCTCACTGTCTACTAGAATATAGTCAATTTGCATTGTATATCCCTATTAACTATCCTCAGACCAAATTCCCTTGTGAAGTTGAGTAACCTGGTTCCATTTCCATTGATTCCACTATCCCCTCCCTCAATACCACTCATTCCATTTCCTATGTGTCCATTAAAATCCCCAGCTATCATAATCTGGTAACCCTGCTGCTGAATATCACTAATCATCATTCTCATCCTATCATATATCTGGTCATTCCATTCATTAGGTAATCCCTCGCGACCCACATACACTACATCTATCGCTACTTTATTTCCATTTGACTCTATTCCTATCCACTGTATTTCATTTTTGATCTCGCTATCATCTTCCCATGTGTTCTTCCAGATTTCATGCCACTTAACCCCTTTCTTTATCAGAAACCCTACTCCTCCTCCCTTTTTTTTGCCCACTCTCTCTTCCTTTACCTGTTATATCATATCCTGCTGGGCCTGTCACTATTCCCCTCTCTTCTTTTCTAATATGCGTCTCTACTAGAGCTATAATATCCATCTTCTCGCTTTCAGCTACCTCTGCTATTTCTGCTATCTTCCCTTTGAATCCTCTACAATTGACATATCCTATTCTCATGTTGTTTTTCTTTCTTACGCTCCTTCTTGCTCTACTGCTACTTCCTGTTCGTCTGTGGTTCTTACCCTGTTCCCGAACTGACCTGGTAGTTGCTGGGGTTCCTAGTTTTCCTGCTGCTGCACCCACTAGGGTCTGGGCGTCCCCTCGTGTCTGTAAGGCTAAATGATCTTTTCCTCTGCTGATTCAGCTTTTATTATTAATTGTTCTTCATCCTCGTCAGACCACGTAAACGAAAAACTAAATTCAGACTCTCCAGTATCACCATGCTCTGTTGTATCTGTCATGACTCTTGACAAACTGCAGGCACTCTGACTTACAAGTTAAAACGCATGCACCATAGCCAGCGGCTTGCGTTTGTGACGTCAGTAACATTATCCAACATCGGGCCATGATCGGAGAAAATTTGCGCGCTTTCCTGTGGCAAATGTGGCACACTTTTGGAGCTAAAAAAAAAAAAAAAAACTATTCGAAAATGCAATTTAATATTTTGGTTTTCAGATATCATTTTTAACCACCCGAAAAATCTACTTTCTAATTTGTGGTACCCATCAATCAAGAGGACCTTTAAGGAAACAGACTTGGTATTTCACCATGTTTGATTTAACTTTGAAGAAAAAAAGAAATTTTTTTTTGCAGCATTTCCAATTCATTCATTAAGAAAACAGACTATTGTTTCCAGCATGTCGGATTTTACCTTTAAACTGCACGCTTTCCAGCATGATGAATTTTACCTTAATGCAGACAGACTTGTTTTTCCGGCTTATCCAATTTAACCTTTACAAAAACAGTTGTTTTTACAGCATGTTAAATTTTACTTGGCAAAATTGATGTTTTTGCCAACATGTTCAATTTATGAAAAGAGACTTGTTTTCCAGCAAGTCTGATTTAAACTATGAAAATACACTTGTATTTTCTTTCATGTCCAGCTTAATTTTTAAGAAACACTTGGTTCTTGCAGCATGTCCCATTTAACAGTTACAAGCTTGGACTTGCTTTTCAGCATGTCCCATTTAACCTTTATGAGAATGGACTTCTTTTTATTCAAAGGTAAAGACAATTTTGTGAGTTAAATAGTCATGTTTTTATAAATTGCCTTCTATGCAGACCAAGATTTATGCACGCACGCATGCATACACACACATACACACATATACGAGGCCATTGAGGTCTGCAAGTAAAAGGGGGATATTAATTTTGTTTTTGTTTTGTTTCTGCTGGAGATTTGATGCAAAAATATTCAATAAAATACATTTTTGTTTTATGTTCGGAACGAGCGGGACTCGAACCTCCAACCATTGGCACCAGTCGCCTAGCTGAAAGAGGAAACACACATGTCCACTTGACCAAATCCCCATTCTTCAAAAGAATGGTTCAAAGGACGAAGTTATGTGCGAGTGCCATATCAACACGTTTATGCAGTTTATTTACTGAGCTTATACATGGCTTATGGCTTATAAATAGCATATAGTATGTAAACTACAAAGTTCAGGTATGTGAACATATTTTTTTGTCTCACAGCCTGGGTACTTCTTTGTCTCACAACTTGGGTATTTCTTTGTCTCACAACCTGGGTACTTGGCACACCTTTATGAGTTTTGCTGCCTTTTTCTCATGTCCCATTTTCACACAGTGCCAAAGATCAGTAGACATACAGTTGCTGGCTGAAACATTCCAGGACTTCCATGTTGCACATTGCTCACCTTTACAACCGACAGCATAGATGGTTCATTTTAATTTTAGTCTGGACCAACTGTGTTGGAAATGAACAGGTGACATAATATTAAAAAACAAACAAACAAACAAACAAAAAACAAAAAAACACATAAAAAACAAAAGAAAACAAGAAAAAAAACAAAAACAAAAAAAACAAAAAAACAAAAAAAAAACAAAAAAACAAAAAACAAAAAAAAAAAAACAAAAAAAAAAAAAAAAAACAAAAAAAAAACCAAAAAAAACAAAAAAACAAACAAACCCAAAGGCATATTTTAAAATGTTTTTGTACAGTGTTGTTTGAAAACAATACAGTATATATTGAGTAGGAAATGCTAATCAACTCGAGCACATAAATGAGCAGAATGATTTTTTTTGTTTCCTGAATTTTACTTCTTGGTTCGTTTAGTCTGATATGAACATGAAACGACATTGGTATGTGTAAACATATGCATTTATATGATCTGTGATCCTTATGACTCAGTCCACTATGTACATATGTGAGGTTATTGAATTTTACCCAGAAGACTGTGCCATTAGGAAAATATTGAATGGTGAAACATGTATTATTTACATCATATGTTGTTTACATGTTGTCATGGTGATGATGCGCAATGTTGTTTAATAAGCTGTAAGCCAACCAAGATTTCTCATCTAAAGGAGGAGAGTAGGTACTTGGAACTTCCATTATGACTTTTCGCTAGCTGTATTAGCTACCTATACCAGTGATGTTAATTTGCTTGATGTACATGTACACACCACAACATGGCAGGTAGTATACCCTGATAGGACAATAGGTGGCAGCACAGGATGCGATCTCAGTATTCATAAATATTTTTCTTTATACTGATTGGTACATTGTTTGTAATTATTTTCAATATTATAAAATTTCACACCTTTCCTGATTTATAACAAACAGTACAGCTGGGCTGAATGCAATTGTCAGTCTTTGATTTTGTTCTCTGGGACTTTCTGAAGATGTGTCAGTCTTACAGTGTCAGTGGTAGATGCACTTCATGCTAGAGTAGCTGATTCACAAACTTATATCCAGTAAAGCGAGCAGATGCGCGTGCTGCTTGGAGGCTATGTGGTTGATTGGCTAATGTTATTTACAAATGTGTACTTTTGTGATAACTTCGGGATAACATGGCAACATTTTAAAAATTTTATTCTTCAAACACAAAGATGTTTGATGTATGAAAAAATGAATACAATGAATTATGTATGCATGTCTTGTCAACTTAGATTTCTGTTTACAAAACAGCTGCAAAGAAATCCATTGTAGTCAAGATGTGACAAGCTGTAAAATTAATCTTGGGAAGTCTCATTTATTGTGCAATCTCTCATAAAGGTAATCCTATCGATGCAAAGTGACTTTATTTTTCCACTTTCATTTTCAGTTACAGAAAAGCACTGTGAAAATAACTTAAAAAGTACTTGAACAATTGGAATTGGAACAGTGTCCAGAGGAATAAATATAAGGTGAAATACAGTCCAACCTCCAAGCAGCTGGATGTATACACTGATCACCTCTGTCAACTGACCACTTAATACCCCCTTGCAAAAGCAAAAGAAAAACTAAAAAGCCTTTAAGACAAGTAAGACACCAAAGGCATTTCCAGGTAACTACTACTGAAAACAGTGCAAAAGGGGTTAATGTAGGGTTTGTCTGTTCCCCCAATCACTTCCTTTTGAATAAAATATGTTCAAATCAATGTTAATGCAAACGCTTTCAAATTAAATGGCTCGAAAGGAAATCATCAAAAGATACCAAATGTGATTATAATTTCAACTTTGTGAACTAATTGTTGAACATACATTAAATTCATTGGCCAATATGTCAGATGTAGCTTTTCAATTTTTTTTCCAATTTGTATCTTTTATACAGAAATAATGAACACTAATGAAGCTCAAAAAAATGTTAGGGATTTTTAGCTTAGCTGAAATCGTCAGCCGGGTTGACTTCAAACTTGGTGGCAATGTACCTGAGATGGGTCTCTACCATTTCGTGAACAAGCTTAGGTGAGCTGAGCACTGGCTGTTCACACAGCTCTCTTGTTTTTTTAGCTGTGCTGACAAAAGGGCGTAGAACTTATGCGATCTTTCACGTCTGTCCCTCCATCCATAAGCCTTTTGCTTGTGAGCGCAATACAGTTTACGGTTTATAAGATAGCCCCATGTAACTTTCAGGACTCCTTAATGGCGCCATCTGCATTATAATGTAATATATGCGTCAAAGTGTGAAAATATTGTGACTGCTCTAGCATCCTTAATGTTTGGTAGATCTTCAGCATGAAGATCTACCAAAAATTAAGGATGCTATAAGATTAGTGACCTTGACCTATTTTTATAAGGCTACCAGACCTTTTAAGTTGGGAACAGGTGATTTTGCAATGGTGTAGTTTGGACATCAATGGCAAAGCGAATTGAGCCTCCATATCAAAATTATACGTAGTACTTTGTATATAAAACTGTACTAGGTGACCTACTTTTTGGGACACCATGACCCAATGATTGTGTGACCTTGAACTATTTTTCAAGGTTATTAAGCACTTAAAAAAGGACATTCAAGGCAATTTCTTGATAAAGAATGAGGCAAATAGTACCAAATGTTCCAGAAATGTGTATCATGTGGAAGTTTGATATTGCATAACATGGCTTACCTGGATTAACATTCGAAGGTCATGGATTGAATACATTTCAGAAAATGAATTTGGGGGGATTTTGGTCAACAGAGCATTAGACCCAAGGGCCTCCTTTTGTGTGTGTGTGTGTGTGTGTGTTGTTTTTTTTTTTTTTGTTGTTGCCTTTTTAAAGAATTTTTGGGAGTTTTCACTTTTCTTGACTTTTTCTCCCAAATCTTAATTTGGATTCCCTTAAGACATACTGGGAATGTACATGGATTTGATCTTTGCCAAACTTATTCACTACATGTTCTGATTTCTAGCAAATTATCCTTATTCGGAAAATAGGCAAGGGAATATGTTCAAGTTAGCAACAGTGATGATAATCTTAAATAAATGTGACTTTGATATCATTCTGAAGTTCACAGGACCACTTCAGTCTGTGCATGTAAGTTCAGCTGAGCCAAGGACTGTCACAGTCCTCTTGTTTTATACCTTGCTTGATTTTCCAAATATGTGGTTTGCATACAGGAAGGGTGCTCAATAAACGAAAACCTCTATTTGGGGTTCTCATAATTGCGAAGCAAAAAGTTGTCAAAAAATCTAAGACACGTTTTTGAGCAACATAGGCACACATAAATTCTATGCAAAAAATAAATTAAGTTTGATCAATCCAGTAAGCAGTCATTTCCACATTTGTACAGACGCCTGACCTTTGACATGTTTGCCAACAAAGCTAAATGTTTTGTTAATAATTAGATGATGACGTTAATTAGTCAGGTTTTAGAATTTGTAGGTCATGTCAATTACAAAAATAAACACTTTATGCATGATGCCATTAATATTTTTACTCCGTGAACTTTGACAGGTAGTAGTTACCGAAAAAAGGCCTCTGGTGTTTTACCCTATCCCTTAATCAACCACTTCTTATCCTAGAGCGACTGGCTGCAAGACCACTTCGACTGCACCTCCAATACAAAGGTAATAAATAAAATATTCTGACTTGTCAATGAAATATAAATATATATATATTCAGAGCATGAATATTTCCAACAAAAGCTTTCATTTATGCATGAGCATGCCGAGGCCAACGTTAGTAGTTACTGTCGCGTCAAGTCATGCCTGAACCAATGTGAAGTGCATGACTTGCCATGCAATTCAAGAAACATTAATTTTTTAATGTGAATTTCAAGCTAACACGAAGCATCTGAACACAGGGTTTTTTTTTCTTTTTTCTTTTTGGTTTAAACATATTTATTTTGGACGGATTGCCCTAAAGTACATCGAGATAATACTAATATGGTTTCTCCAGACATGGAGCGACACACGGGAGTAAGTAGCAATAAGAGACACCAGCATATTACCAATATAGTTGCATATTACTATTATAATATATAAGTGAAAAATACGTCAAGTCAGTATATTTGCCGCTATATTAAGAGACCAGTCAGTGATTGAGTTTATCATGGAGACACATTGTGTCAACAATACATTTTTGGAAAACTTCACATATTTGGTCGTTCAGGAAATCTAATAACTTGTCACGACAAACAAGAACATTTCAATGAAGGTGTCACTAGCAATGTGTGTGATAATCTTTGGATGAACCCCAGCAGCTAGCAGATGCATAACAGTGTTAAGGAGTTTGTCTTACAGGAGTGTCGTGTTTTTGGGAGTATGAGCAGGTACAGTCCGATTGAGGAATATTTAGTTTCAACATATCGCAGTTAATTTTTAGAATATCTCAACTATGTGTGACAGAAGTTGGCAAATCGCTGCCCATGGAGGTAGAAATTAGGTCCGTAGCTAGCAGTGTTGCTTTCAGCTTAGATGCGAATATTTGGGGAGATAGAAGAATTTCTGATGTCAGAAGAGAGGCTGTTCCATTGTCTAATGGCACACAGGAAAAAAAATTAACAAAGAAAGAGAAAGAAGCAAACAGACCTGAATTGGCCGAGCATTAACAAGCAAAGGCAGGAGGTAGAAGGTCAGACAGGTAATTAAGGGTTAGTTTGTGATACATCTTATAGACGAGGATTAATTTAAAATGCTTCCGTCTTTTAGCAAAGTGACTATCCAAGTTCGTGGAAAAAGTTAAAATGTGGAATAAGTCTGACAGAACCCGTGCTTACTTCGGCGCAAATGAACTGTCTGGGTTCGGGACGACCAGAGAGTCCTCTGTCACAATTGTCAAAGAGAACACAACCATACGGAATAATTGGGCGAACCGTCGAGCAGAAAGGTTTTACAAGAGCTTTGTGAGAATGTTTGTACTTGAATCTTTGAAGATGAGAGATTCTGTGGCTTGTTTTTATTCTTGTGATGTGAGCATGCCGAGATAACATGTTAATGCGAGTAATGCCGAGATGGTTGTAATATTCTGTCTCATGTATTAATGACCCACCCAGAAGGACGGTGTAGTGGGGCTATATGAGCTTAGCACAAAAGAGAAAAATTCAATGGCATTGAATATTATGCGCTAAAAGTTTCCCCCGGAGATGGGTGGGTGTTTAGGTACTGAGAGGACTCAGCCGGATTATTGACGTGTTGTATGATATCACATGTAAGGTCTTCTGCAAGATCCTTGATATAGACTAAGAATATAAGTGGGCCTAGGATGGAACCAGGCATAAGAAAGCATCGCTTTCAGAGTGAGTTTTGAATTGACTGGTAAAGTATGGATTCAATATTTCACGTTTCCCAAAGTTACATGAAATTATTTTATCCACAACCATTGGGAGTGTGTGTTGATGAATTTTGGAACCCAAAACAGACTGAAAGACACCACCATTGCTTTGGATTTATTTCTTTGTCATGTAAGTTTGACCGTAATTAAAAAAAAGAAATGTGAGTGGATGGAGTGTCGAATTTTATGTACCGTATATGGTTACGCGACTTCAAAAAATGACAGAATTCTTCAATTTTTATGTAAACATCATGGCTAAAAGGACGTGGCACGTCAGACAATCTTTAAGCACTTTTCTGCATCGAATGCAATTTTTATCTATATTCTGCCCCAAGACTTCTCTTTAGGCTTCAAAGAAACTTCTTGAAAAGGAAAAAATTCTTTGGCAGTGAAGAGAAACATTTGACCAATACGACACAATATCTTGATTTTTATCATAAATTATGTGGGCAATGTCCCATGGGGCTGTCAAATTTGTGGTATTCAGTTCATCGAAATTAGCTTTATTGTTGCTCCATATTGGTCTTCTGAAAGGACGATCATTAAGGCGTAAGGGAGAAATAGCTGAAATTCACAGCATGACCTCAGAGAGAGAGAGAGAGAGAGAGAGAGAGAGAGAGAGAGAGAGAGAGAGAGAGAGAGAGAGAGAGAGAGAGAGAGAGAGAGAGAGAGAGAGAGAGAGAGAGAGAGAGAGAGAGAGAGAGAGAGAGAGAGAGAGAGAGAGAGAGAGGATAACTATCAAGTAAGAAACCAAGAGTCAGAAAGATCAGAACAAGCAGACCACTAGAGTATTTAGTGTTTTTCGTGGGTACCTTTATCAGCGGAAGTAGACTGTATGGAGATAGGAAATAACTAATACTAGTGCCAAGCCATGGTTGTGATCCAGATGTGTAGAATGGCAGTCAGAGCATCTGTCAATAAAATTGTCAGTAATAACAAGAATGCATGGATTGTTCTCAATACGAAACATGCCTATTAATTTCCCGCCACAAAGCACGGGGTTCACACCTGTCAATCATGGAGGACACACGGGCATACCACTGTCACAGACAGGGCCAGGCACTTCCTTTCTTACAAAATTCGTGCCTTTTAGAGAAATTTAAGTTTACAAACACCAAAGTCATATTCATTTAGTGCTTCCTAAGTTGGTTGCAAGAATAAATTTCCATCTCCCTGTACTACATATTCTTAATTTCAAAAATGTTAGTAATATCCCGCACAGGTAGCGGCCCGTATCTCGCCAGGCGAGACTATGGTTACTAAGACAACCAGATATGTAGTTGTGGTGGGAGGTTGATATGCATGCCTTGTATTGCTCTTGAGATAGAGTCAATGGATACAGACATCACGGAGTTCTGTGGGTTGACGTTGTCTTGACACAGTAGTGCCCCATGTTTGGTAAAAATTTCTACCCAGATAGATTCTGAGTTGGGATCTTCAAGATTTCTGTGTCTCTGACACGGTAATTGGGGAGGTACATACGTAAAGAACAGCTCTTCTACATGTCTGGCGGTCTCTCCAGAAAAGTAGGGTGAATGTTCTCAGTGTACGGGACTTCATACGGGAAATTGGCGTCAAGCCAGGTTTCGGACAGGGTAAGTGTATCCAGGCTTTCAGCCTTGACAAGCAGTTGAAGCGCAACAATTTTACCCGTTTTTTATGCTGAGGACATTTGACTGACAAGGCTGTAGATAATATTTCGTGCGGATATTGATAGGTACAGGATATGGAGGCACTTCAATGAATGACGACCATAAAGAAATTGTGCATGGCTGATAGGATATTATACAAACAGAAGCTACAGTGTCACATCATACGTGCAGTTCTCGACCCAAAAATATCACGATCGAATCTATCTGTGCTTCATGGCCGATCCAGATACTGTGTAAACCTATAAATTAACAAACATATCACGTTCAACTCGAAATTTAGAAAATTCTAGGCCAAAACAGCCAAATGAATCTATAAACGGGTCATCAGCGGGAAACCATCAACCATGTTTGGCAACCTTAAATTCCCGGACATGCTTTTTATGTGATGGTGGCTGCTTCAAGTTACTTTTAATACCTCGTATATGACAAAGACAACCCACTTGAATTAAAGAATGTATAAACGTGAAATATCACCAAATACATAAATACATACTGTAGAACAAGATCTTGATTATAATGGCAAGACTTAGAGAACTTAAATGATCCGCATACCTCGTGTACATGTCACAGACACATACACCTGGTGTTACAATGTTTTTGCTACTGGATATTCAGAGTAATATGAGGATTACTGATACGTTCTGCCCATCCCCATCATATGTTGGTGACGTGGCATATTGTTAATTTTGGGAAAATCGAGAGATACCAGAAAACAGATGCCCAGCATGAATATAAAACAAGTCAGTTTAAAGCTTTATTTTCCTGTGAAGTAAATACACATGACGCGATCGACAGCTTCACGGGTCAGTTACTTCGATCATTTATTCGTGTTAAGTTCAGTCATCACTGTTTTATTTTACAGCAAGCTGGGATAGAGACTAATAAAAAAGTTGGCATGTGAGTAATGATAGTTTATTAAAAACATATCACTGCCTATACATAGATATTGACTGGTATGCCAGCAAGCAGGTTTCACCAGATTTCATTGTAAAGGTGAGTCACTTTCCATTACCTTTCAGAAATGTGCAGATATTCTGCTGACCACTGCCAACCAATCACGTCACTTCATTATTTGCTTAATCCTGTCAAACGCAGTAAATTCCACTTTAGACCACTAAATGGAGGAAAGCCCAAATGGTATAGCACAACATGATGACATGGTCAGTGTTTTTCTGGGACAACCACAAAATGGACTAAGGACGGCCTAAATAGTATGACACAGCATAATTGCCTGGTGAGTTTTTTCTGGGACAACCACTAAATGGAGGACACCCTAAATAGTATGAAACAGCATAGTTGCCTAGTGAGTTTTTCTTCTGGGAAAACCACCAAATGGCCTAAATAGTATGACAGCATGATTGCCTGGTGAGCGTTTCTTCTGGGACAACCACCAAATGGAGGACGGCCTAAATAGTATGACACAGCATGATTGCCTGGTGAGTGTTTTTCTGGGACAGCCACTAAATAGAGGACGGCCTAAATAGTATGACACAGTATGATTGTCTGGTGAGTGTTTTTCCTGGACAACTAACAACAGAAAATATTAGTTTCAGCACATAAGTCATACTCCAAGATCAAGCATGCTTTCACTAACGTGAGAGTTAGGAAGTCACTTTACTTAAAAACACCAGATTATACGATGTCATTTGTGATTCTCCATCTGTTCTTTCTTAAATAATATTTCTTTTAAGACATATCAATTAATGATCAACTCTCATGTTAATTTGTTTCTTAACATTAAATTTTTCTAAATTAATTTCACATTTTGGGCAATAAATGCAATATGTCGAATGAGCATTTAATATACAGCAAAGTATAGATGCATAATTACACAATTGTATACAAAGATAATGTTATAATACACTTATAAATGTAATAAATTGGTATTATAGAAAGGCTAAGTTAAGGGCTGTTACACGTAGGAAAGAGCAGAAAGCAGTTATTTCAGTTTCAAGATAGTGGCTAGTGAAGAGAAAGAACAGAAGAAGAAATTCATCTCTTAAAAAATGTGATATATTGCCACTGTATATTGATCAGTTCTGATACTCTTTGGTTGTAAGTGGGCGGAGAGAGAAAACACTACACTCAGTCGAACGATTGATAAGTTTAGCTGGGAATAGAGAGATGAGTGGCAGATCAAGCAAGAATGGTAAACGTCACAATTAAATGGACAGCAAAGGTAGTTCTAGGTACCACTAACAGGCACCCAGAGGAAAAAAGGATGGGGTAAAAAGGTTATGATGGACAGAAAAAACATAAAACATTAATGTGCAAATAAATAAAAACCCTTAACACAGTAATTTGAGACAGTTTGGACAGCAGAGCATTATAAAGGTGTAATGTTTGTTTTTCATTGATCAAAATGTGAACTTATATAAAGTTTAAGATGAATTGTTTCGTGAGGATATGTATCGCACAAAATGTATTCTAGATTGATGTTGTTGGTCAACATGACCTCTTCTTCAGGAAAATTCTCACTAAAACCTTGATCATGGATAGTAGTCCCCTACACATGCTTATACAATACCTGAATATATACATAAAGTGGACAGCTGCAGCTGCAAAACACAAGTTGATTGTATCATAGTGGAAGCATCGATGCAATATACATATGACCGTCGGCAGTACAGCAAGAATGTATTTTGTTTTCTGTTTCAGAATTTGGGCCTGCAACCTGACGCTGGCATGCTTTGTTGTCAAATCTTCAGAAACGATAATGCCAGGATTGCAATATGCGGTCCACGTTCATTTTTTGTTCAATTCAAATTTTAGTATCCGTTTATTCTAATGTGATAGGGTAATTCGTTTGTTTGTTAGGCGAGATACAAATTGCATAGGTTGAGCGAAACAAAAAGTTCCAAGACAATCACGTTGAAAGAAAATTATGCCAGTTCTTATGCATTTGTGGCTGTAATATGACACATACTCACTTCCTCTGTCCTGTGTTTTTATTGTTTGCAATAAACTTGTAGCTTTACGTCTGTGCTGTAGTCATTCTTAAAATGTCCATATATGGGGCCCCGTAAGTGGATTGCGCTAATTTGTTTTTAGATCAATCGAGAATTTCGAAGTAGTCAGAACAATGGTAGTGATTAGTCTGTACTAAACCATTCTTCTCTCCATGGCTAATGGTTTCCTGTTCCCTATGAGTGACCCTTGTCAGTGGCTCAATTGGTTTCCGGGGGCCATGGACTAATGACTGCAAACAATGACATGGTTCATTATTATGCTCATGCAAACAAATCCCATGTGGGCAGCACTGCTGAAACTCTTCAGTATCAACAAAAGTTTTGAGCTCTGTATTCGCATATAAATTTTACGTTCACACATTTGACTTTTAGCGAGCATGTAGTTTAAATATCAGCGTACCTAACAATATTAAAAAAAGTTATTAGAGCTTATCCAAAGGTGCTACCTAGAGATTTTCCACCTGAAGATCCATGTTCCCATAACCCTCTTCCCAATGGAAAGCATATTATTGACGGTAAAAATATCCGACCGTTGAAAAAAAAATGTTGGACATTTTAACTTGGACTCAACTCTTTTTCTTGGACTTTCATTTCGTTTATTTCCGTTTTAATAATACATCAAACCCATCTTCAGAAATGTTCTTTGAAACAGAATTGAATGAGTACCTTTATTTTATCGAAGGAATGAAAAAGAGCTGTTTTACAATCAATATTTGTTATGTCATAACTTGGTTGTTTGATAAGGGACCTTTACGTTTTATGTCGATACTTGGTTCAGCAATACTAGACCTTTTTAACCTTAATTTATCCAATATCGGACCTTTTTGATATGTTTAGAGCAACTTTAGGTCCACATGTAATAGCGTCACTCACTGAAACGACATTATATGTATGTCGATCTGACTGGAAGACTGCTGTAAAGAAGTATTTTGATTGAAAATAAAAAAAAAGTAATACTGAATGAAGTAAAAGAAAACAAGAGGGCTGTGTGAACAGCCCGTGCCTCAGCTGATCTTGACATTCATCACACTTGCAGCTCTATGAACTTGGGAAAGGATCAAGGACACCATGTTCTGATTAAGTCTGAACTTTATAGAAGAACACTTACATGTGCAACATCAAAGTTCAAGTAGTTCTCAAGTTATAATGAAGAGTAAAATTCATGTATGTTGCTCTGTGATCCCAGAAACGAGGTCAAGGTCATTCATGTATTGTCTCAGCATGACCTTCATACAGAACAATTAACATGTGTAGCTAACTCAAAACAGATCTCAAGTTATCAAGTAAACAGTAAATTTCCTGTCAGTTGTCCTGTGAATTAGCATTAGTATGCCCATTGACTTACATAGTAATCAACAGGAAAGCTGCATTGAACAATAAGTACCCGAATTGAAAATCCTTAAAAATCAGAAATCCAAAGCAGTGCCACCTAGTAAAGAACTGTTTGACCCTTCCACAACAACATATCCATCACATGTCAGCTTAATCTGAGGGAAGGTTCTCAGAACAAGTGAAAAATAGCAAAACCATACAAAAAATTCATAAAAAATTGCAGCGCCACCTGGTGAACAAATTGGGAACTAGGTGTCCCTGGCGAGTGTCTATGTACGATATCAAAGCATTTGGGTGAGCGGTGTCAGAGGAGAAGAATTTTGAAGGTTTGCCTCAAAAAAGAACAAAAAAATTCATAAAAAATCCAAAAATCAATAGAGCGTGACCATTTGAACACACTTAGTAGAGATCCACTCAAGGCACATCCGCACCAAGTTTGAAGTAAATCTGGTCAATATTATTTAAGTTATGACCATTACAAGAAATTCCCAGGTTAAACTTTCCTATTAAAACTTTTGTTGAGATTTTTGAAAAAAAATCATTAAAAAATCCAAAATTCATTGGAACATGACCATTGGAACAAACCTGGTAGACACCCACCCAAGGTACATTGCCACCAAGTTTGAAGTAAATCTGGATGACTGTTTTGGAGAAGAAGTCGAAAATGTAAATTAGCATTAGAATGCCCATTGACTTACATGGTAATCAATAGGAAAGGTGCATTTACCCCAAAGGAGCCGAATTGAAAAAATCATTAAAAATTAGGAATCCGCAGCATTCCCACATAGTGAACAACTTTGTTTGGCCCTTCCATAAGGAACATATCCACCACGTGCAAGCTTAATCTGAGTGACGGTTCTGGAGAAGAAGTCTAAAATAGCTACAACACACAAAAATTCACAAAAAATTAGAAAAAAAAACACTGCAGGGCCACCTGGTGAACAATTAACAACAAGGAGTCCTTAGGTGTCTTCCTGTGTGATATCAAAGCAATTGGGTAAGCAGTTTCGGAGAAGAAGTTTTTTTTTAAGATTTGTCAAAAAAAAAAAAAAAAAAAAAAAAAAATTCATTAAAATTCCAAAAATCACTGGAGCATAAACATTTGAACAAACTGGTAGACACCCACCCAAAGTACATTGCCACCAAGTTTGAAGTTAATCTGGATGACGGTTTTGGAGAAGAAGTCGAAAATGTGAATTAGCATTAGAATGCCCATTGACTTCCATAGTAATCGATAGGAAAGCCGCATTGACCAACAAGTACCCGAATTGAAAAAATCGTTAAAAATCAGGAATCCGCAGCATTCCCACATAGTGAACAACTTTGTTTGACCCTTCTACAAGGAACATATCCACCATGTTTCAGCTTAATCTGAGTGACGGTTCTGGAGAAGAAGTCGAAAATAGCTATAAAACACAAAAATTCATAAAAAATTAGAAAAAAAATTGCAGCGCCACCTGGTGAAAAATTAAGAACTAGGAGTCCCAGGGAGTGTTCCTATGTGATATCAAAGCAATCGGGTGGGCGGTTTTGGAGAAGAAGATTTTTTAAGATTTACCCAAAAAAGAAAAAAATTCATTAAAAATCCAAAAATCACTGGACCGTGACCATTTGAACAAACTTGGTAGAGACCCACCCAAGGCACATCTCCACCAAGTTTTAAGTGGATCTGGCTGACGGTTTTTGAGAAGAAGTCGAAAATGTGAATTGTGGACAACGGACGGAGGGACGACAAATGACGGACCCTCACAAAACCTCAGCTGACTGACAAGTCAGCTGAGGTAAAAATGACCCACCCGAAAAGCACCTAGAAAAGAGTAAAAAAAAAAAAGGAAAGACTGGATATACCGAGAAAAAACTAAAGCATTTAAATTCTAAAGTGCAATTTTTTTTATTACATTTTATTATATTTATGTTTTCTTAATGTAGGTCTATGTGCAGATAATTGTCAGCTTTGTTAAAGGGCCACGTTCGTACAGTGCAGTTTATTTTATAACCAGCTAAGATAAGTTCACAATGTTCTCATTATGGTTACCTGGTAAAGTAATACGATTGTTACAATAGTTTTTAGAGCTGTATCACCGCAAAGACTAGTTTTAATGTAATCGAGCTATGCCTAAGTGAACATAGAAGTCCACTATCATCTGTCCGACTTCATGAAGTTAAAATTCATATACAGCAGAATCTCCAAATCAGACCACCTCCACAAAAAGACCATTTCTATATTAAGACCAGCAATTTACAGACCCGTCTTTGTTTTCTTTTTAATTATATTATATCCCCATTAAGACCACTTCGCTATTAGGACCACATTTTTCTGTTCCTTAGGTGCTCTTAATAGGGAGATTCCAGTGTAGATAAGCAAAGGATACATTATTGCAAAGGCCATGATCAACAAATTATAAACAAGATAAAGGTATGACCCTTTCTTTTCAATTGGTGACAAAAATCTGCTTTAATGGGAAATTTCGATGTGACATCGTTATGCAAAAATGTGGATGTTGCCAGTTCAACCATATTCTGTAATATATGATAATATCGTATCAAATATGTGAAAAAACTTGGTGATCTGTAAAACTTTAATGAAAAATAAGCTTATATTTCATTCAATTTTAAACGTAGCGTTTACTTGTAAAATTTATATCCGCAAGCTGACATGTACATTATATATGTATGTATGTGTATATATATGTATATATATATATATATATATATATATATATATATATATATATATATATATATATATATATATATACATACATACATACATATATATATATATATATATATATATATATATATATATACATATTTATATATATGTGTGTGTGTGTGTACCGTATTAATCCTAATAGTAGCACGCTGTGCCAATGCAAAGATTTGCCAGTGATTTCGTGAGACTATGGAATAAGTACTTTTCTTGATTGAAGGTTTTGAAGGCTGTACAGTTCATTTAGGCGTTAGATAAACATTAATATACTGCAGTGACATTTAAGTTTGCATTTGGAAGTATCATCTTTTCTAAATTACAGGAAAAATCTTGATTTTGAATCAAGACCACTTGGATTGAAAGTGGAAGGCGTGCTTTTATTAGGGCATGTGCTACTATTTAGATGAATATATACATACATATAAATATATATATATATATATATATATATATATATATATATATATATATATATATATATATATATATATATATATATATATATATGTATGTATGTATGTATGTATGTATAGACTCCGCATTTGTGGCCAGTATTGCAAACACATGTATATAAATATAAATGTACACGCTATGTATATATGCAAAGTATGATATACCACATATGTAGGCACATATTTGAAGGCATTTGTAATTTTAGAGTATAACCAATGTAAAACTGAAAAGGAACTTTACAGGAGATTTTTACCATTTCGCCTAATGTTTATACTCGTACAAAGAGAAACCTGTTCTGGAGCCGTCACGTTGTACTAGCTCTGATGAATTCGAACCCATCTTGCAGTTGTCAAATGCAGATGCACCGTACCACTCGAAAGCAAAACAATCACCAAACTTAGTGCATTCCTTAGCACAAGCCATCACACTCTCTTCTGTTGTGTTTCTCTGAAAAGTTTCCACTTGCAAACGTTTTGTCTTGTCTAAAGCCCAGTAATTCCTCTCTGAAACAAATTGGCAAATATTCAATTAGAGACGTCTTATAATTAAAGGCTCTCTGATATTGAACTTTTACCTCTGCTGTAATAATAAAAAACTTGCAAGTAAATATAATGTTATAAGGTTTGTACCGAGGATCTGTTAGGAGTAATGCTTCTAAATATTTGCATCTGCCCCTCCCCCCCCGCCCGCCTCCCCCGACCGGTAGGTGGTCAAATGTCGTCTGCTTCAATGCTTTTTATTGATGTTAACTGTAATGAATAACTATTTGACTGAGAATTGCAGACGAGACATCAATCTTCCGCGGAAAGGGCAGGTCAACAACTTTCCTTGGTGTTGGTTGGGTGGCCGCACAAGCCACACAAAAGAAAGCCATTGATTAAATCCTAAACTAAGTTTTAATTCAAAGGAAAGGGTTAAGTTATAAAGCTAAATGGCCCTCATGCTACAGGGATGTACTTTTTTCCTGCTTTTAAGTTCAAAGGGAAGGGTAAAATTATAAAGCTAAATGACCCTCACGCTACAGGGATGTAAGTTTTTTCTACTTTTTTATTTGGGTTTGTTTTGAAAAACCTGTCAAATAAGTCAAAGTCAGGATTTTTCCAATCTAATGTTTTTAATTGTATTGTATTGTGTTGTACGTTGTTTTATTTCAGACACGTCATATAGGAACAGTATAAGGTCCACAGTGAAAAAAAGTGAACATAAAAGGTATACATATAAGAGAACTCGTATCCATGTACCTGCATGCGTGAACAACACAACTGAAACTGTGCGATTTTCATTAGGGCTGCATAGATGAATTTATGTTCTGGCCAGAAACTTGCAACCTTTCCATCAGCCAATTTGGTTTATGGCGTTTGATGTTACAATATTTATGTCTGTGTGCCAATACAGACGCATTGTTTTTCTTTCTTTCTTTCTTTCTTTCTTTCTTTCTTTCTTTCTTTCTTTCTTTCTTTCTTTCTTTCTTTCTTTCTTTCTTTCTTTCTTTCTTTCTTTCTTTCTTTCTTTCTTTCTTTCTTTCTTTCTTTCTTTCTTTCTTTCTTTCTTTCTTTCTTTCTTTCTTTCTTTCTTTCTTTCTTTCTTTCTTTCTTTCTTCCTTCTCTGTGTACAGGCAAGTTTGTCCGACATGTCATTTGAAAACTGTTATACATAGAAACTCCAAACTTGATATGATTATACTTCCCTACACGAAGTCTTGAGTTCTTGTAAAGAGGTTCAACGGTTTTGAAATTATGCAAATTAGCGCCATTTGAAAATTTAACTCTTGAATATCTCTGAAACTATTATAGGTACAGGAAACCAATTCAACTTCGATTAATATGTTTGTAACACTGCACACTTTTGTAATTTACATGTGATCTGTATATGTCAAAGGTCAATGTTATTTAAATACATAAGGTCCAAATTATCTATTACCGTCGGTAGCCGCTAAAGCGCCAGGGTCATTTCCCGGTGCACCTTGCGGCAGGTTATTTCGTTTCAATACAGCAGCCATATTGCGCCATAGTTAGATTACAGGGAAATGACATCGCAAAGTTGATCGTTATTTTCCAACGTACGATGGAAGTATTTACAAGCTACAATGACAGTCTACAATCGCAAAGTTCCTGACTGTAAGCCAGACACAAGAAAACTGGGTAAATTGGATGAATACCCCTGGATGCAAGGGGTAGCTTTCCACGGTTTTCCTTCAAAGAAACACAGAAACGACTGGAATGGTTGAATATGGTGAAAAGACCAGAAGATCATGAACCACCAGGCAAATCTTGCAGAATTTATTCAAGACATTTTGTTGGGGGTAAAAGTCCGACACCAGAACACCCAGTGCCCACGTTATTTCCGTATAACAACTGGACGGTTGCAGAAAAACAACGCACAACAAACCGATGGCAATGTCATTTGGACCTTTGAAAGTTTCATCTCGCCATGACTTGGTCAAGTTTTATCTGATTTAGTTCATTTTGGGCTTAAAATGTAGGTATTGTAAGACTATGCGTTTTTGTATTTTACATATGACCTATTAATGTGAAAGGTCAAAATTATTTGGGCTTTGTAAATTTCATCCAGCCATCAGCTTAATGGAATGTGAAGTACCACAGGACAAAAGTTGTAGCCTTTAATATTTGCAACTTTTGGAGGCAGACAGATTTGCTTTGAAGCAAATATTCTTTCTTGTTCTTCCTTTCTTTATAGTCACATTTGAACAACGTTTCATTTGAAAAATATTATACGTTGAAATTTTAAACTTGGTATGATTATCCCTGTGTACATGAAGTCTTGAATTTTTGGAAAGAGGCTCAACCGTTTTCAAAATTACGCAAATTGGCGTCATTTGGAAATTTTAATCATGAATATCCACAAAACCATTATAGGAACTGGTGACCAATCCACCTTTAATTGACATGTTTGTAACACCACACATTTATTTGATTTACATGTGACCTTTAAGAGTCAAATGTCATGGTCGTTTTGCCATTTGAGATTTTCTTCTATCCACAACTCTGTCAATTTGATCCAATGTTAACGATGTTGGGCCCAAATTACAGATATTGCAATACTGCACATTTTAAAATTTTCATCCAGCCATAACTTGATTAATTTTTATATGATTTGGTTCATGTTGGGCGTATAAAAGTAATTGTAACACAGTGCGTTTTTGTAATGTATGTGTGACCTCTAAATGGCAAAAATCAAGGTCATTTGGACCTTTGAAATTTTCATTGGGCCATAACTCGGTCAATTTCCATCCAATTCTAATCATGTTGGACTCAAGTTGTAAGCCTTGTCAAACGAAACTTAGTTGTATAGCTCGTTGTATTTATGAGCAAGCAGGTTCGCAATATTTTGGGGATTAGACACATTGTCTACATAATTGGGTATGCTGGACTTGGACTGTTTTATTTTCTTTATTTTGATTTAGAAATCCCTATTTCGGTTTCCTGATAGAACTAGAGCTGATTTCTAAGAGTAGATGTTTTCTTTGTTCTTTTCAACTGTCCTAATGGTGTAATGATATTTTGTGCGTGTTCTTTATTAAATTTCTGCTATGATTCCCACATATGGTTATTTTGCTTCCAAGAATGCCAGAAAAGTGCTTGTTGCCAAATAGGTTTAATAAAGTTCCATCCAGGAACTACTTTTGGTTTCTGGGTACTTGTTTGCGGTATTGATATACAACCTACATTTAAACAGGCATTAATTATACATGTATCACCATGGTATCTCTCGATTTTAAGTCGGTGTTTGTCACAACAAAGATCACAACAATGAATAGCTGGACATGGTACAATAATGTTTTCAAATCTATTTTGGAGTGAAATAGCATACTGCCTTATATTTTCTTCTGTAGCATTATATGCTTTCCTGAGTGTTATATTGGTACATGGTCACATACCAGCTACCCTTACCAAAGGTATACTTTTACCACCTGTTAAGAACGGATCTGGTGATATCACTAACAGAGACAATTACAGACCTATGGCCTTGGCCACTGTAGTATCTTAAGTACTTGAGCCGGTAATTTTGACTAGAGGAGCCCACCAATACTTGGATAGTTTGAGACATCTGTTTGGTTTAAGAAGAATCATGGAACAGATATATGTATATATCTTTTAAAGGAGGTTGTGCAATATTATATCACCGGCAGAAGCCAAGTGTTTGCTTGTTTTCTGGAAGGTAGGAAGGCTTTCAATCGTGTGAATTACTCAGCACTTCTTAGGAAACTACTTCGCAGAGGAGTACCTGTCTATATTGTGAAATTACTCATATATTGTTTACACACACACAACAATACTGTGTTCAGTGGGGAACAGCTATCTTTGATTCTCTGTGCATCAGGGCTGGATTATCTCCCCTCTGCTCTTTAAGGTTTATGCTGATGATCTGAACCAACAACTGGCTGACAGTGGTACCGGTTGTAATATTGGTGGTACGTTTAATGAATAAATCAGCAATGTTGACAATGCGGTGTTGCTAAGCCCACCTGCAAATGGTTTAAGAAAACGTATTATGATATAGAAGAGCTTTGCAGTTGAGCACGATAATACATACAACACAAGCAAAACTAAGTGCATGTTGTTTAATTCACTGTCTTTCAAAATGGCTGCTGATCCTATGGTAAAACTTCTGGAGAAAAGCTTAAATTTGTACACTTTAGCTATGCTGATGCCATGGTGTTGCTTAGCCCATCTGCAAATGGTCCAAGAAAACCCATTATGATATGCCAGAGCTTTGCAGTTGAGCATGATATTGTATATAATACAAGCAAAACTGAGTGCATGTTGTTTAATTCACTGTTCTTCAAAATGACTGCTGATCCTATAGTAAAACTTTCTGGAGAAAGGTTTCAATTTATACACCACTTTAAGTACCTTGCTCATATTTTGGTGACTGCACTTTCTGATCATCTATATCTTGTACGCCAATACCGTGGCCTTTGTGTCAGGGCAAACATGCTCAAATGCAACTTTGCCTGTTGCTGAGATGCTGTGAAGATTATTATGTTGAAGACATTACTGCACCTCCATGTATACCTGGCAACTCTGGGTAATCTACATGGTGCAGGCTATGAATAAGTTCACTATATGTTATAATAATGCGTTTTGCTGCCTCGTGGGTTACCCAAAGTTGTGTTCTACAAATAAAATGTTTTAGTAAACCATGTATTCTCTTTTGGTGAGCTGCCACATAAAGTTTTATGCAGCTTCACACAAAGAGTAACTAAGTGCAATAGTGTGCTAACCATTCAGCTGTAAAACAGTGATGCTCCATGGTGTTCCCCCTTCTGAAAATGGTCGAACCAATTATTGTTTTAACTTGTAACCCAATAGATGTAAATGTCTTGTTAAAAAAAATTCTTGTTTCTTTCTTTTGAAATAAAGACCTCTTATCTTATTTTATCTTATCTCGTCTAGTCTTATAGCATCTCATCAAATAAGTGAGAGAACTGAGAGACAGGCACTATGAGCTTGGCAGATTTGAATTTTGAGTTAGTGTTGGAAAATTAATACACTCAACACTCTAAAGCCCTGACATCAAACTTTTTGTCAAGTACATGGACGGGTAAATCATGGACCGTTGTTTGTTTGTCAACTCCGAAAGTAAACAGTTTCCTCTTAGGTTCAGGGGCTCCATTAAAACCACCACTACTATTATAACCTTTACCTGTGATTCCTTTATGTCTTTTTCTTCATGGAATTAAAGTCTCTTTATCATATATCACTAGTAGCTTGTTTCGGAGTTTCAGAGTGGTTCGAGGAAGTTAGGAAAGCTTCCATATTTTATCCCGGATTCACATCTATGCTAGCCCAAAGCTATACATTGCTGACTTGTGCTGTACATACAACGAAAAATTGGTGTGCTGTATAAAAATTGAAAACAGGGTCTTTAGTTTGTCACCAAGATTGAGGTGACCAAAATATCAGCGATCATGAGCAAAGTCATTCACTACACATACATGTACACCTCAATGGATAAATCATCATCATAATATTAAAGATAATTATGTTATATTGCCTAGAGTGTAAAAAGTAAAGTGTATTGATGGTTAGTACAAGTACAAAACACAAATTTCTATGGATCCTTCTCATCCCAGTTCAACTGAAATCAAATTTTATATGTATCCCAGTGAGGTTGCTAGTTAAGAGGACTACAGAGCGTTTGCCAGCAAGAGCCGGCGTTGGTCAGCGTTTCAGACCAGTTGCCAGCGTTGAAAGGGTGTCAAACGCTGGGAAAAGCCGACTAATGCTGGGAAACACGAACTCTGGCTAGTGCCGAGCTCCAAAAGGCTTAACTGGATTTTGGCGTTTCCCAGCGTTAGTCAGCGTTTCCCGGCGCTTTTAACGCTGGCTAATGCTGCCTCACGCTGGCAAACGCTGTGTAACGCCGGAAACCGCCCTGAAACGCCGAAATACACCTACTAACGCCGAAACAAGTTACTAGTGTATGAAGGGATTTGAAAATTGAGTCATAATCGTTATGTCTGCTTTGATATCTACTTGTAGACATGCTTATTTTCCCAGGAGATGACTAACTGTTGGCCCTAGTTTGGGAACTTGCTATAGAGAGGGAGCGATTCTTGAAGTCGTCTTGGCCTGAGAGATGCTTAATGTGCCGAAACCTCTGGCTCAATTACGACCATAACCACATCCATGACTGCGCCCGTGACTCCGACCAGGCCTCTGATTTAGGCCTGATCCTCTGCCATGGGGGTTTACTGGAATGTTATCAGTAGACATTTGGGTAGGTCTGCTGTCCCCCATATAAGATGTGTCAGGTACTTTATTTGCATTAGCATTTGTCGCACAAACATTTTTATTGACTCCACTTGGGAAATCAGAATGTCTCTGAGTTGAAATGGCCTAGCTGCCTTTTATGGCACACCCATTTGATCCATTTACACTGCTTGTTGGGACAGCACTGGCATTACTTGAAGTGACAGTGCTTGCATAGGTATGAGCATGTGATACACTTGAAAGTTCGTCTTGTATTCCCAAATTGTCTCAAGCTAAGCAGCTCATTTGTTCCTCGTTGTAAGCCACATGTTTTTCTGCTTGGTTAAAGCTGTCAAAAATATGTTATCCAGTTCTTCAGGATACAAACAGGGAATAATTTCTTTTTCCAGTTGGGTGAAAGCGCCGAGTATGTCTTGAACATTTTCACCACTCCCTGACCTTCCATTTCGCTTGGAAGTTTTTTATGCCTTTTTTTAATCATCAATGATAATACAGTCACAGTGATACCACAAGCCACACTTTGCATATGTCTCAAGCAGTAAAATGACCCAATATATATATATATATATATATATATATATATATATATATATATATATATATATATATTATTATTATTATTATTATTATTACTATTAGTGACACAGCTCTGCATACTGAAAAGCATGTATAAAAACTGGTTGTTTAAGGACAGGCTGTAATATGATGAGGACACTTTTCTCTCGCCATATTTTGTTGTATAATTCAACTGATTTGGCCTTTCTGTTGTGTGGACAAGGCCCATCAATTACTCTGGCACACCATGGCATCAAGAATGTGCATACGGAAAGTGCCTTGGTTGACACTCCCAGTTCACTCTATACACAGTCAATACATATGTGCCAATATATGTATACGCTTAGAGACAACTTCTTTTGAACAGTAACTGACCAGTAAGACCAGAAACGAGAAAAACTCAGAGTTCAGTAAGCAAATAACAATCTTTTTACTCATAAGTGGTCACTTTCCTTTTTCATCGCCTAGAAATTCACGAGATGATTTACTTTTATTGCTGTGGGATTGACATTGGAGGTCTAATGTTTGAGTGTGAAGATTGCAAAGCATACTGCCACAAAGAAAGCATTGCACATGGTGGAGATACAAGTTAATGTATTTGAGCAAACTGTAAAAAAGAAAGATTATATGTCTGCCAAATACACTCAGGGAAAATAATACAAAACCAGCATTAACTGTGGAAACAATTACGTGAAACCAAGCCCTTGGAAAAAATTCACTGTTGGGAAAGAAAATGAGCAGAACCATGAACTTGGAAAGAAATTTGTTGAAAGAAAGGAAAATAAATTATAGAAAAAGTATCAACATGGAAAAAGAGTGGCCTGTTACAAAACATAAGTAAAATGTTGAGACTAAACTTAAACATGTTTTATTAAGTACTACAAGCACCATGGGTTCAATAAAAATTTTAAAAAATCACATAAGAAAAACACAATGTATGTCATTTTGCATTCTTTACACCTCAGTTTTCTTATATTTCACAAAAACCTTCAAATTTTTAGGGGTATTCAAAATAAGTAAATAAAAAAAAGGATAAACAAGGCTGAAAAGTCAACATTTCGATTTTTAAAATTCCAGACTCTTTCGACCATTTGGATTGCATGTGCCGACATTTGAGCCAAAAATTACACATTTGCTTGTTTGGATCCGCCCCCCCCCCGTACACACACACAAATTTAAAATGTATCCCTTGACCTTAATCAAATCAAGCAACAAAATTGAATATACACTGGGCTGATGCAGCGATTAGTTTCCATGATTTGAATTAAGCATTGAGACACATACGGAGAATACATGCGACTGGCACAATTTTATTAATTCATATCTCATATCATTAATGATTTTTTTATTTGATTGATTTTTCAATTTGTTGTTGTTGCGATGTGATCTCCAGGTGGAGCACACTGAGAAGGCATTTATTTGCTTCCAAAAAGGGGACCACTTTTCACAAGATTTTTTTTTTATAAAAAAAAGAAGAAACATATCAGGCTAATATATAGTTCCCTGTTTGTAAGATGTGAATTGAGAGGAGTCCTGGTAACCTTAATGCTTGGCAAAGAGAATCATATTAGGTAGATTGATTAAGTTTGGTTTCCTTAAACATTAATATTATGATGATGTATGTGCAAATCTGGCACGATCACATTACTTTATGAATAGAAGTGCCTGTGGCGGTGCCCAGGTAACAAATTAAACTGACGTCAAAAGAGGTAATGTGAAGAACATCCATTTTAAACATGTTTCAACAAATGTCCAAGTAACCTAAGGCCTGACAAAAATTTATGCATGGTTCCCGTAACCTGACCGACCCTACCAAAAAGACCCAACCCTAAAATTAATGGGGAAAAAGGTACTTTCAAGCTGCCCGTCCCTAATAAATCTTGATCAACCCAGGCCAGTGCTAGAAACTCAGACTCAAGTGGTCCAAAAAAGTACTCTTTTTTCAATGGCGCACATGAGACATATGTGGCCCAAAGGGCCAAAGCAAGTGCCCGAAGGCATGATGGGGGGGGGGGGATTGCCCCCTTTCCCCCTTCCCCCAAAATGTCGAATTTGTGGAATGGTGCATTCTGGGGACTTTCGAGTGGAATATCTTGCCTTATCATGGTTGACGAAATCACAACATTTTAGTCATTATTGTACTGATTTGGTTTATTCCCTCAGTTTGTACAAAAATCTGATGGAAATTAGGAAAAATTAGAAAAAAAATAATTTTATGAAAAGACCATAGCCATGCTATCAATTAAGATAAGACAGTGTTTGTATTTATACAAGTAACACTTAGGGAATTTTTGCACATATATTATGCTTATTATTTCATGGAAAATTAACAGAAACATTATCCCGCAACTAGTAAGTTATGTATTTTCTCTACCAAATCAAGAGGGAAAAAATACATTAAGATAAACACTAGGCCAAAATATATCAAACTTTTAGCACTGAATGTTGATTGATTGATTGATTGATTGATTGATTGATGGATTTATAATATTTCATTCACACATATGCCAGCATTGTACAATATAACTGCTGAAAGCACATCACACTATGATGCATGAAATGGGAGCACCCGATGCCTAGGGAATCTTGGCCATGAAAACAGCATGTATGAAATCAGAATTCTTAAGTTGCTTTGCACAGGTTTGTACCTGAAATGCTTTAATCATTTATGAATTAAAAGATAGATATTAATTTCCAATACATTAAAATATAAATGAATAAATAAATAAACAAGTAAATATAAGCACCAAAGGCATAATTTTTTTTATAACATTAAGATATTGAAAATATAAATATATAAAGTGGCCCCTCTTCAGTACTCCCATCTCATGGCAGTCATGCATCAAGAATGATTTCATCTTATTTTTGAAAATGTTCTTACATTTACTCCCTTTCATTTACCCTTACAAGTTCTGTATGGTATAATCATGGTACAGGCCACCAATGACCAGCAAATTCGCTCCAAAAACAACCACCCGTAAAAAAACAGTTGTTCTAATCAACCGTAACCAAGTTGCAAGTATGTGTCGATGTTCACCACCTTGTTAGGCCAATCAGATATAATGCAGCATGCATGTATCCAAATTTATTTATTTTCATCCTTTACAAATGTACATTGATAAATGTGCAAAGAAACTAAAGGCTACTTTCAGCCATGGCAGTATACCTAAGCACTTGATGCCGGAACTTGACATGGTCATCCATAAATCATGCCACATCTTTGCTATCCACCAGTGGATAAATGTTCAACAGATCTACTGGGATAGAAAAGCTAATATGGGTTCATCTATATCAAACTCATTCCATCTCGGCTACTGTTTATCAACATAAATACAGAAAGACCAGAAATACCGAGGTGGAAAGAATGCACTGCACAATCTATCAGTAGTAGCGCTATCTATTGTACGCAAACAAGAGATCCAAAGTGAGCACTAAACTACATATGCTACCACTTATGTCTTAGAGGGCATGATATGTGGAAATAAAATATTTGTATCTTGTGCCTACATATCATTCTTGAAAGGTTGAGATAAATTTCCCTACAATAGTCACGAATTTGGAAATTCAACCCCAACCCAAATGACCCCCTCCCCTTCCACACCATATTATATTTAAATATGACAGTAACACCTACCTTCTGCCAAAACTTGCAGCTCGCACAATGTCAGGGTTTCCTTATCCCCAGGTACCTCCACAATGACATACCTGCCTTCAGTATTCTTGGGTATGTCCAATGACTCTGCAGATCCATTTGGAACTATCCCAGGTCTATGGACAATCAGGTGTGCCATACTTGTGTTAAAGTGTGAACTACAATCCATTCGGACGCTATTTGATACGTAAATGTTTACGTCATGCAATCGTTCACCTGATCAATATGAAAAATAAGTGAAGAGTATGAGCAGGTAGGAAGCAAAACGTTCTTGTAGATTTGTTTTTGTTGCAAAATTATCACTTTAAGATGCGTCTTTCGCATTTTATAGGTGTATGTTGTGCCACAAAGATGGAGTTATGGGTGTCCCCTGATGCTGGTACAAGTGATATTTTTGCTTTAGATAGTACATTGGACGAAAGAAATAATGCAGTATGCCAAAACAGAAACCTGGCTGTAGAACCTCATTATGCTGGTAGAGTGGATTGTGAGATACATACACCATGGAACCGGCCATGGAACCGGTTAGTGTGCAGTTTCAGTTTTCAATACACAGATGTCCAAAAATGCAATGCTCCCAGCATGTATCTATAAACAGTATCTAACGAATCAAATGTTGATTCTGGTCGACATTTTGTTCTTTTTGAATGTATTGTAGGCCTATGTAACTTACTGATGATGGATGTAGGCCTACATTCATGATGCACGAACAGTTGCATACATAATGTCAATATTAAGGAAATTTCCATCATCTTTTGCTATTATTTTTTTCCTGCCCAAACAGAATATCTCTTCTGGTAAACTTTTCCTGTTATGTCGGCCTATGAGGATTTGCTGATACAATGACCATTATTCTGCAGAAATGAGGTCTCCATGATCAAGAAAATGGGACAACACAACAAACATAAAGAAAGCAGTATGCATTAGGAATAAAATAAACGTTCTTGTTTCACTCACAGCTTGCAACTCAGTGTAACGTCAGGGCTGATTTGCAACAGGTGCTGCACATTCTGGGGTGTGCAGAAAGAATAGAAGATATTCATACAAACTGGGATAATGTCCTGCCACCTAGGCTGCAGCAAGCAACTTGACAGGAATGAAGCAAGGTGAAATGAGCTTCTATGGTAAAAGTAACTATTCAAGAAAGCTTAAGCTCAAGAAAAGTCATTCACCATGTTTTAAAACATGCAAGTGCCAAGGTGTATTTAGACTATTTCATAGGGTGCTCGGTTAGCGGAGCTGCAACACGCTCGCCTTTCACGTCTGCGGCACGGGTTCGATTCATCGCCGGGGAAGCATGTGGAAAGAGTTCCTACCACTCTGACCATGCATGGTGGTTTTCTCCAAATCCTTCAGTTTCCTCCACCAAACATGTAGGTAGGAAAGTATACGCCACCATCTGTGCCATGGAGAGTGATTAATATAGGGTTGGCCTGCTTCACAATCCTGCTTAAAGACATGGGTCTATACCTTTTTATATAATTTCACTTTTTTGGTAGAAAAAGCTCTATTTCTGGATTTTTAAGTAACGTGTTTGGTACAAGTGCCCTCACCGTGGTAGAGGCATCGTTATGTTGCTTGGCAACACTGGGGACCAGAACAGGTCTGCGTTCATAGTTAACTATGAATACCTCCTATTGCTTGCCACTTGAAATACAAAATTTTCATTCAGTCCGGTGAAACCAGATCTTATAAATATATATATATATATATATATATGGGCCTTACCAATACCAAACGCTGAAATGTCTTGTTGAGATTATCAATGCCATCAATGCACTGTTGCTTGGCATTACCATGCGTATATAAACAAGATCAATTGGTCCATGGCAGTACCAACTGTGAGCACAGAAAGATGACCCAGTTCATGCTAGAGTGTGGTACCATAGTTGGTGAGTTCATTAGTTTGGATGACACATTAGAGGTCACAGCTACCTGTTGGCATGCTTATGGTCCATTGAGTGAAAATACTTCTAATCTGCACAATAAATGTTTGCGGCACAGTGCGAATGATGAATTAATTTACATGAGCAATGTCCCTGACAGACAATTTGACCAATTTATTGCAAATTTTGATTAATCAGATACATGTTTGAATAATGACAGTAAGACTGTGCTGGCATCTTTATTATATGGCATCAGAGACGCATTCATTATGAAAGAGAATCCAAAACTGATTGACTCATTTGCTACTACATAAAATACAGTTAAGATCAGATGCAGTCCCAAAACACCCAAAACCTTTAGATTAGACCTACAGAAACACCAAGTGCCTTGTGATCAGTTAGATGAACTCTTAGAGCAAGGGATTATAGCACCAGCAAGTGAGAAAGGTGATATTCCAATCACTAGTCCCATTGTTTTATTTAAGAAATGGGGTCATTTAAATCAAAATACCCCCACAGTCTAGAGACATAACTTGGCTTATTATCGGTTCTGTGTTGACTTCAAATATCCAAAAAGCCAAATAGAGGAATTTCGCTTTGCGATGCCGGATGCACAATTGTTAGCCGAGTCATTTGACACACACAAAAAATGGAACTGATATCAATCATTGATATCAGCCATGCATTCTTCCAAATGGAAATGTCCCCAGAATCCCAAAAATACACTGCTATTAATTCCCGCTGTGGAATACATTACTTCCAGCATTTGCCTAAAGGCTTGAAGGCTAGTCCAAATATTCTCATGCTTCTGATGGATAAAGTGCTCAAGGGGTTAACATTCGATTGCTTGGATCCTATATGGACGATTATTGTATTACGTCACCATTGACAGTGTCATTTTTCAGACCTTTGAAAGGAGTTTTGCAGGCTAAGAATGGCAGGGAAAAAGGTGTTCCACAAGACGTGTCAGCTAGCAAGAAAGTCAGCAATATTTCTAGGACTAATATATCTAAGGACAGCATGAGACCTGCCCTGACAGAGTAAAGGCGATAAAGGAATATCCAGTTCCTAAAACTGTAAAAGAACTCAAGAGAGCATTGGGTGTTTGCACGTGGTTTAAAAAGTTCATGCCAAACTACAGTGCTATTGCTCACCTCCTTTACCAGTTACTGAAAAGTTATTGAGATTTCTGTGGGGAAATGATCAACAAGAAACGTTTGGCAGGCTTAAATTCTTGCTGGTAAATTCAGAGGTTTTAGCCTATCCAAGGTTTGATATTCCATTCCAGGTATCGGTAGATTCCAGCAAAAAGGGTATCAGCTATATCCCGAATCAGAATTTGCCCCAGGAACTTCATGGAAAGCGTGTTGTAGAGTAGTTAGATTTGGTTCTAAATCATTAAAACCCTGGCAGTGTTCATACGGACCAACTGAATTAGAGTTATTAGGCATGGTTATGGCAATTCTAGATTGTGCTTCCTAATTGAGGGGTCAAGAGTTTGTTGTTGAATGTGATCATTAGGAACTGAAGCCAAAATTTGCGAAACAACTTAGAGGAGCACTGTATAAAAGATGGATAGCCTTGCTTCAACAATTCAATTGAATATAAATCTGCCTCTGAAATGGGTTTAGTAGATGGACTAAATAGGTGCTATCCCAATGATGTTCTGGTGTACCTGTGACATGCCTTGACGAGACTGATGCTTCTTTCCCATACGTGGAAGAGAAAGAAGGCCATATTGAGTTACCTGAAGGCCAAAGACTACAAGATTTGATAGGGGCAAGCACTGACGAAAGTGATCAACAGACACAAGATGATGTTGTCTTACATGAACAAGTAGTATGTTTATATTGACAGAATGCAGGTGGCTAACAGAATGACAACTGTGACAGTGACAGCAGCTATGACACGATCATTACTTCTAAGGAGTGCCAACAGGCACTGACAAAACAACAAGTGTTGACTTAAAACCGTTCACTGAGTTTACAACTGCTGAGATGACAGCAGATCAGTTACAAACTGTAAATGACAGTGACCATGATAACTTTAATCTGGAGGCCACTGCTACAGAACATGACAATATGGACTTCATAAGTCAATAAACTTTTGAACATAATGTTGTTTAAAAATAGTGACTACAGTCCTGGAAGTGTAGATGCATTACAAATAGCGAACCCTGAATTTGGACCTATTATAGAATATCCAACCACAGTCAAACTACCCTCCTCACAGAAAAAGGTGAGAATCATTCTTATTAAATCTGGAGACTACCACATTGTGAATGGTGTCTTGTTTCACTCGAGGTTAGCTTGATCAAAAAGCACGAAAATGCTGGATGACTATCAAGTTGTGTTATCACATGTGATGGTAAAAACATTCACTTAATTATTCCATGAATTGCCTTTAGCTGGCCACTGTGATATAAAAGAGACACTTGACAGAATGAAAGAACGCTACTCCTTTCCAGGTATGTCACAACAGATTTCGGATTTTGTCAAATCTGGACATGATTTTCAAAGCCTTAAGATGACAAAGATACCGACTAAGTTAGAAATTGTGGCTTTTCTGACTCTGAACAAACCATTTGAAGCCTATGAAGCTGACATATATGGACCATTACCAGTGACAGCATCAGGGCTGTTTTAGAGTTTTGATGAGTGACTTCAGGTCAGAGTTCACAGCAGTGGGGACTCACAAACTGTGTAAGATACTCCAAATACCACAGCAATTTACACCTAGTTATATGCATAGCTGTTTTGAAGCATGTGAGAGATTAACTCCATAAGTGGTCAAGGGTAAAAACTGGGTAGACGTTTTGTCATCTGTTGTGTTCTCTATTAACTTGTCTCTCAATTCAGGGACAAGATATGCTGCTTTCGAAGCGGCATTTGTGAGAGACCTAGGTTTCCCCTCTCAAATCAGTTAGGGGGTCCTAAATTCGAAAGTTTGCCATCTGATATGCACTCCTATATAAAAGCCAAAGTGAAGAAACTCGAGTACATTAGGGCAGAGATGCGAGAGAATGCGCTTAAAGCTCAGACATGTATGTTCGAAAGGACAAACGCTGACATTAACTCTTTGACGCTTGGGCCAGGAGACTTATGTTACCTGTCAGTAGAACCCACCAGTCAAAGCACGATTTGAAACAGAGTATTCACATCAACAGGCTCAAAATGGCTTATGTAAGGGAACCGAAACCCATGCTGTACTTTAATGATCGAGTCATTACTAACGTAAACCAACTAGAGAAAAGGGTTTCAGAATTTGAAGATAATGTGAACACAAGGGAGGGTGCAATGCAAATGAGCAGCTAGAGCCGCTTAACGCTACACCAAGGCATAGTAATCGAGTTAGAAGACCACCTGAGCAATACAGTAACCCAGTAAATCCAGATGTAGCGTTAAGTGGCAGCTCTATTTCTTCTGATGAAAGGGGATATCACAAAACAAAGAGAGTCTTGTTGCAAAGAAACAAAATGGAAAGACAGAATAATATGTTCAGGTCAGAGGAAGCCCTCCCAGATTTCTATTTGGGTAAGTGCTTTAAATTTAAACGAACCAAAACAAAAACAAACAAAAAATAAAAATAAAACCAAGAGAAAAAACCACAAAAACAACCAAAAACAAACAAAAAACAAAAACAAAAAGAAAAAAACCTAAAAAAAAAAAACAGAAAAGAAATCCAGTTCAGTTCATAAATTTGTATGAATCTACAAACCCAACGTGCGATGCATAAGTGTTGGCATGTCATTTTTCCTCTGTCCTGTGTAAATTTTTGCATGCGCATTCTACTTTCTCTTTAGTGCATGATTCTGGCTGTAGTCGCAATGCCACCAGGCCACCACTAATCAGCTGGTAGATCAGCTGGTAATAAACATGTCCAGACCAGGGACACGCTGAAGTGATTTGATATTGTGATTTATAGTTGGTATAGTCTAAACCTCCCCATAGGCGATCTCTCATAGAATGTGAAATCAGAAGCAGAGCTTAATGCGATGGAACAAAGAGAGTGCCTTGTGCCTGTATAACACCCTGTATGATACGTAAAGATGCTTTGTGATTGTACAATATGCGCACACGCTTAGGATCAGTGTTACTGGGTAGGGGACCAGCTACAAAGTGATGAGAAATGACATTAATTTGTATTCATATAATCTTATATTTTTGTCACTATATTATATGTTTATTTATGGTAAAGAATGATGGCTGTTGACCTTTCCACAAACCTGCTGCACTTATGAATAAACAAAATTTCCCTTGCCTGCATAACATCCCTTATGAAAGCTTTTAGAGAAACCCAGTCGCATGATTCTTGCATTCTAACATAGAACACTCCGAGACCTCCTCTATAACCTGCAAGAAGTTCAGAAGGAACCATCTTGCTACAGATGGGCTGCATGTGCACTTCGAGTTCGTACACTCTGGGTTTAATCTATTTAAGGCATTGCAATGTATTGGTGGAAACAGAGCAAGCATTAAAGTTTCTGTGATGTATGAATATGGTTTACCTCTCTGTATGGTACAAAACTCTGCAGCAATTATTAATGGGTCGGAGCTGAGGCCATGTAGATGATATGTATCATGAACAATCTTCATAATTTTATTTTATTTCACCAATGATATGCCAGACATTTTCAATCCCTTGACCACAACAACACATACAGGAGTCTTTGATACCAATTTTATGCAGATAATCGTTCAGCTGGCTGCAGCCCATTAGTAGCCGCGCATGAAAAACTCAAATATATCGATTTCCTACGTCTAAAAGAGATGGGTACTTTACAAGACGACGTTGGTTGTTGACCAGTTTAGATTTAAATTGAGACAGTGTTGGAGTATTCCGAGTATCAAGAGGCAATACGTTCCATAGTCTTGTAGCAGATGGAAAAAAAAGATTCATCAAAGAGATCAGTTCTAGCCCTACAATGAGGTAAGTCAAGACTTCTACGAGTATTGTAGATGTTCGGTGTTTCTGCTGTTGGAATATTTGGCATCAAATTTTTTCAAGTAATCAGGGATAAGGTTCTTTACTACTTTGCACACAAGAATTCTATTATTTCTTTCTCTTCCCTCAGCCAAAGTTTTCCAACCAGTTTCATCTTAGAGCTTGGCACTTGCAGTGGTACGCAATGGACCTGTAACGGTGAGGGCGGCATCCAGTTGAACATTTTCCAGTAATTGTGCGTCTGTCTGTGAGCAGCCATCCAAGACCGCAATGCCATATTCCAGAACAGCTCGAATGAATGAGAAGTAACTAGTTTCTAGTGATTCTCGATCTAATCAATATTGTAATGCTTTCATGACATTCAGCTGTTTCATAGCTTTAAGAATGATCTGACTGATATGTGGTGTCCATTATAGATCTGACTTGAATACAATATCTAAATGTTTATGCTGTTGTACGTCTGTCAACTGATGACCTTGAAATACAAGTGGAGGATGGTTGACAGTTTGGTGCTTACGTGAAATTAACATGGTGTCTGTTTTTAAAGCATTGAAAGTTACAATCCAATCATTGGGCCAATTTTCTATTGAAGAAACATCCGAATTGACAGTAGCTGCAGCCTCAGCAGCGTCATCTACAGAAATATAGAGACAAGTATCATCCGCAAATAGTTTAATTTTAGAACTTACGATATTCACTATGTCACTGATAAAAATAAGAAACAGAAGAGGGCCGGGCACTGAACCTTGAGGCACCCCTGCAGTGATTGTCCCCCAACTGGAAGAGTCCCCGTTCAACACGACACGCTGTTGACGGTTCTGTAAGTAGTCTTTAAACCAGCTTCGTAAATTTCCATTGATACCATTCGTTTCTAATTTGTAAAAGTAAACCATCATGCCAAAATTTATCAAAAGCTTTACTTATTTCTAAAAAGACAATTCCTACTTCTTTGTGTTGATCTATTGCCAGCGGAAGTTCATGATACAGCGAAATAAGTTGATTTACAGTAGAGTCACCTGGCGTAAATCCGGATTGATTTGTTGTTATTACAAGATTGTCACGAAGGAAATTAAAGACATACTTAAGTATTACTTTTTCCATTACCTTACCGGTGCAGCTTAACAGAGAGATGGGTCTATGGTATTGCATAACTTTGTATCACCACTTTTAAATAAGGGGGTTACATGGGCTCTCTTCCAGTCATTAGGAAATTGTTGCAACTGCTGAGATAAATTAGAAAGTCTAGTTAAAGATTTATAGATTGCAGTGGCGGCTTTTTTGAGTAGTCTGATGTTAACTCCATCGGGACCAGTGGCCTTTGTGACATCTAAACCTCTGAGAACATCAAGAACCTCGTTGTCGTGTACAGTAACACTAGAGAGGACGCTGTGGGGTGTGTTGTTACCGTATTGCAGAAGCATCAAGTAATCCTTGACTTAAGCAAAAAGAATTGAATATCTGAGCCTTAGATGAATTGTCAGATATTTGTTTTCCTTCAGATAGAAGAGAAGGAATAGCTAAAGACTGATTTCATTCAAAAAATATTTAACGGTTCGCCACCAAGCTCTGTTCTTATATTTTGAATTTTTTAGGGGTGTGCTCAGTTGTGTTCCAGCTCTGCTTCTCGTAATTGGGCTTGGTAGCTATTACGTAATATATTATATACAGACCAAGCCTCATGCTTATCATGCTGATTTGTTGTTCTTTTGGCCTTGTGAAAAGCCCTCATAACCTTTCGTTTGAAAAATCGTGAAGAAGAATTATACCAAGGTATATCGTTTGGATGCACAGTTATATTTTTGTTTGGTATACAATGTTTGGCGGCTTCAACGAAACCGTTAGTCCACGCTGAACAACACTCATAAATATCGTCTGAAACAAAAAAATTGTCCCAGTTTATTGGGTTCAGATAGTCTCTAAACTTGTTGAAATCAGCTTTGTTGTATTGCCAGATAAGTCGAGAGCATGAGGCTTCTTTCTTGCGCCGGAATAAAAGTTTTGCAGTTATAACGCAGTGGTCACAAATTGCGATTCAGGGGAAACTGTAGGCTCTGTGATGTAATTGGGAATATTGGATATGTTTTGGTCTAAACAAGTTGATGTGTCACAAGTTATACGAGTTGGTTCTTGGATGTGAGAAAACTGTGTGTTGGTTACACAAAAGTTGTTCCATTTTAGGCCGGATGGGGTAAGAGAATCAGAATTCAAATCTCCAGTGCTTACAATATTTTGTACGTTTGTTGATTTGGCAAGATCAAAGCTATCTTGCAGCTTATCCCAAAAAGAAATGGGAGAATTAGATGGCCTGTAAACAACACACAAGAGCAAAGTGTTGTTGTTGAGTTTGATTTACGACCAAAGCAATTCAATATCAGGAATTTCAAAATCTTGACGCCGAATGGCAACAAGATTGTGAGAGACATAAAGAGCTACGCCTCCGTCAACCCCACCTGTGCAGTCACGCCGCATAATATTATGAAAACAGGCCAGATCAAGGTTTGTCTCGGGTGCATTATTTGACAAAAAAATTTCAGATAAAGCAACAATATCGAAATTGGTGGCAATATCGGTACGTATGTGCCTCATTTTATGTTCTGATAAGCTACGAATGTTTATCTGACAAAGTGTAGTGTCACAAAAGCTACCGGGCGGTCCGGGGTTAACATGGACGTCCCTGGCTAAAAGAATTAGACAAAGACAAATTACAAGCATATACTCGTCTAAGCGAGAAGATTTTCGAGATAACACAGAAGTGTTAACAAATATAACGAACACTTTGTAGAACACTTTGTATCGATACATTTTAGGATGAAGACGACATAATGTATACACTATCCACAAGTAAACAGGATTAAAAATGCATGTAGAAATAATCATTTTTGTCCCTGTTCCTGCCCAGGATGAGTCGGTGTGTTGCTGTCAATTGTAGCAATACAAGTTCTACAGCTTGTTTACATTCCCCCAAAGACCTGAAGTGACGGAGAGCGTGGACCTGCACAGTCAACATTTACAGGGACAAGCGGCAAGGCCCTGGGAACAGATCTAACCAATGTAGCGAAAACTTTGTGGAAAGTGACCTTAATTTTGTCAAATATGACGATGTTTAGGATAGGTTTGTGGAGTGTAAAGCCGCCGCTGTTGCCAAATATGGTCCCATCGCTGGGCAATGGAAGGATTCATGGAACTGGCCAAATTACATTACTCATAAGACCAGGAACAGCGATCCATTGTTTTTTTTTCAGTATTTACAAATTAATCTCCAGTATGATTCTGATTTCAAAGCTTGCATAACCGCAAAATATAGGTCTAGTAATTCAACAACTGTTACAGTGTATCACATAATTGTCAATTGAATGTCACAGTGACTACGCTGGTCTAGACTGTTGTTACAGGTAACATTGTAACAAAACGTAAGGGTGTTTCACCATTTTGATTCAATTGCTGGAAAAATGGGTGGAAAACATGGACATGATCTTGCTCCATAGGCAGGTCTATGGTTGAACAGTCTACGACAGGTTGAGTTAGCTGGCCACTGTTATGTGTACGTCCAATTACTAATGTATATTGCGAGGTGTTAAATCCCATACCCAGATAACATTTGTTTGGATAGCTACCACATCCACGCCTAACCTATGCAGCTACCAAGACCAGTGGGCGGCGGGCCTTTCATCTTTTGTAGTCATGTGCCAGCATTTGTGATAGTCACTTGCCAACTCCTAATAGTCGGGTGTACAAAATTCCAGCTCATTCTACCTCTGTCATTCATATGGAACCAGAAAATAAGTCAGTCACAGGAAAACATTTACCATTGTTACACAATGGATATGATCTGAAATAAAGGATATCATAAACACGTGTACTGATGACAATGTGTACAGAAACGTAAATTACTGCACTCAAAGAGTCGCAATGTTACTGCTGGGTAGGAGTTCTAGTGATACTGAAAGCTATATTCATAAATGCAAACTTATATTTAATCATCCATACAACATACATATGGGAAGGGAAAATAAACTGTTTGTTTAGATTTTATATACCATAGACGTAGGCCTTAGCTGTTTCCGTGAATGCTAGAATTTGAAACACTAGTACAAGACCTGGCGCGAAATTCCAATTTATTGTATTCATGCTTGTTCTTGTTAAATGAAATCTTGTAATTTTTGATTGGAAATATCTCCTTTGCAACAAATTATCATTGCCCAGGTGGCAGCTTGGGATCGTCTGGCTGTACCATGGCTTCACTCCATGCAGTACTGGTGACGGTAGGGTTCTGGGCATCCCCTCGTGTGTGTAAGGCTGAATGATCTCTTGCTTTGCTGCTTCAGCTTTTCTTATTAATTCTTCTTGATCGTCATCAGACCACGTACATAAAAAACTCAATCCATACTCTCCAGAATCAATATGCTCTGTTGTATCTGCCATAACTCTTGGCAAACTGCGGGCACTCTGAGTTATAACAATACACCACAGCCAGCAGGTTGCATTTGTGGCATCAGTAACACTTTCCGACATCAGGCCATGATCAGAGAAGACTTCCGCGCTTTCCTGTCACAACTGTAACACACTTTTTGAGATTAAAAAAAAAAAACACTATTCGAAAATGAAATTTAACATTTTGGTTTTTGTATATCATTTCTAATGACCCTAAACGTCAACTTTCTAATTCGTGGTACCCATTCAATCAATAGGACCTTTAAGTTCAAATAGATCTGCGTTGACAGCCTGGTACAACTTGTTATAAGCTGGTAAGATATCTGAGCTGTCACTAAGAGATCATATACGTGTCGTATGTTCACTTTATTCCTCCATCATATATAGGTCTATCATATTAAATAAACATTTTGACAGAAAGTGCTTTTAAATTATGCTCGGACTCCAAATTAATACTTATACAGCAAAGTTTGGAAAGTTTGGGAGCTGTGTGCATACGAAATTTAGTTTTTCTGTAAATCTACATTTAATAAATACATGCATAAACCAACATTTTAATAAAGATTGACACATTTATGTATTTAAACTCTATCTTTGTTTCGTTAAGTTTGTTAATTGTGAGAAGGAAATATTGTTTTAATTGGTCAAAGGTCAAGGGTGGAAAAAAGGCCGATTTTGGCTAGTATAAATGTTTGAAGAACTTGTGTTCTCACACTCTGGAGCTCACTTCCTGCACCAGGGATTTGCATGTACGATCTGTATCTGTATTGGAACTATGTAACCTGCGAACATTCAGTAAAACTGTGGAACTGCACATGCAGTGGACCAAGACTTCATCGTTTTCTGCCAAAGAGCTGATTCCCCTATAGCATGACAATAAATCTGTTTGTTGAGACTGGGCACAGAGAACTACAAAGTGTATATTGAAACAGTGAAATTGTCGATGTGTATGGTCAGTATGACCCCTACACTTAACATGGAGATCAATCGATGTGTGGAAAATACCACAGCCAAGTACCCTATCATGAAGTCTGACCTCGTGACGCATACTGTGGCACAAGGTACTCAAATAGTACAGAATCACATGACCCATATTCATTAATTCCAAACCCAACAATGACAGCAAAGAGATTTCAGACTTGCCAAAGCATCAACATATCTTTTCCAATACCAATGCGAAGAAACAAATTTCACTCCTGACTTGAGACAGGCAGTCACCCATAAAAGTCAACACATTCAACTGGACAACTTATTCCAGGGTCGTGTACCTGCACAAGTCCTGATCGGCTTGTTGGCGTCTGAGGCTATGAGGGGGGGTTACTCTCAAGTCATTTAATTTTCATCATTACAGCCTGAAATACCTACAAGTGACTGTGGATAGGAATCCCTACCTGAGAAGAGCACTGGGACCAGACTATGCAAACAAGCTATACATAGACTGGTTTCTCACTTTGTTCACGGGAACAGGTAAATGTAATACCAACGGTGGAAATAACATTTGTTCAGATAATTATCCCAATGGCTACTGTCTTTATCAGTTCAACATTGACCCATCCACCCATCCAAAGACATGCAAGATGTCATGCCTATAGCTAGAAAGCAACATCAAAGTTGGACCATACTCGTAACCTTCCATGAAAAATTACATGAGGAGATGCTATTTTCATGGTGTTTACCCTTCAGTCAGACTGCCATATAAACTGGATAAAAATCCCAGTCTGTTGACTGTCAACACAGACCCATACCACATGCCTGGCAATCATTGGATAGTTATATTTGTCCAAAGATACAGACCTGTGAAATTCTTGTATTCCTTGACATAATCAAGCTTGCCACAATAGAAACTTTGTGGATTTCCTGAGACGAATGCAGAGAGGTGTCAAGTTGAACAAGAAGATACTGGAGGCACACAATAGTCTTGTAGGTGGATCCTATTGCCTCTATTATGCCATAAATCGTTGTAAAGGGTTACCTATGGACAAGATAATCAGCCATTTTTCGAGAAACAAATAAAATAAAGACAAAATTGTATTTAATTTCATTTAAAGTCACTTTAGACGGTAGATGCAAAAAATAAAAGTTATGAAAATGGTATTTTACACAAGTCTGTTTTTACTAACAGCAAAATGTGTGTATGTGTACAAGTCTATGTGTGGGTCTGTATGGGTTTTATGTCAGTCTCGTGAGGGTCTGTGTGCTGTTTTGTGCTGTTAGGGGCAGGTCTGTTAGCAGGTCTTTACAGGTCTATGCAGGAATGTGTCTAAAGTTTATAAGTAGGAGCGAGCTAACAGATAGAAAATTGTATTCAAAATTGGAAGATACAAAAAGCAATGTCCCTTTTGTGGGAAGTCACAATTACTACATCTATATGTACATTTTTTTAATGTAAATGGTCTGGATCATATGCAAAGACAAAAATGGCTGAAGCAGGCAGTTCTCAGTTCAAGTAACACAGAAAATCTTGGAAGCCTGGAGTCTCTCTCAGATAGACATAAAACTGCTCGAGGAGGGATATTGGGGCAATTTTTTAAATGCAAAGGACCACTGACTGATACAGAAACACGTGTCACTTTGAAACACCCTTTTATGATAATTGTGGCAGCCTTTACATGTTTTAGCAAGACTGTATACCTAAACCAACATTTACAAAAAGCCAAGCAGACCATGGGACCTCCACCCGAGGCAATAATTATTTGTTACCCATTTTGACTGCCCTTGTATAATGGGATGCAGGGCAGTGTTCTAAATATAGAATTCATCCCAGTGATACCTTCAAACTTGGCCCAAGATAGCTTTCTGGACCAGAACACAAGAAACTTTGGATTCATTGTATTTAACGATCTGATGAGCGATATTAGGAAAGATGAAAGAATAACAGATTTATTCACCATGTGCCAAAATTGTCAGTGTTCAACTTTAATCAGCATATCTATGGATTTTCAAATGATCAAGATCATGAATCAATGCATGTTCCCAGACAAGACAAAGTATATGACAGACATGTACAAAGAAGCAACTTCAAAGCTATACCAATTCCTGGTGATTGGTTTGAAACCAAAAAAAACCGCCACAAACGACTGAGAACAAATATTACATCACAAACATCTGCACAAAAGCCTACAAAATTATCAGCAGATCATTTGAAATCTTTACTTCGACATCTGGTGATTCAGGAAGTGATAAAGATGATGAAGAGGATGACATGAGACATCAACAACATATGACAAAGAACGATGTGCTGCTGTATATGGAATGGTTACAAAGTCTTGATGACAAGACAAGTCAAGATTGTCCACAATCAAAAGAATTTCTTAAAAGCCTAACCCATTGTAGTGATATTGATAAATCGCTCATTTAGAATAACAGAGCATTAGCTCGTTTAAGTGTGTTTTAGTGGAATGGCAGGAGACCAAACCATAAAATACCTTTCTTGATGTGTCCAAGGACAAGAGTGGCTTTTGAGCTTATTGCATTTGTGCATTGTCAGACTGTTGATATTTAATTACCCCCAAATAACATGGACTGGTGAGTTATGTGCAAACAATGAAGCTTTATGGAAGTCAGACCCCAAACAGATGATCAGCATATTCGTGCATTGTCCCACCTGCAGGAAAACATCTGTTGGTAAAGTGAAAAACGTTTCAAACAAGCGAAAGAAAGTGGACCATGAAAGGATCGATAACAGGGATTTGAAAAAAAAACTATAAGTAGCTAGACACTGAAAACAATATGTAGCAGTGAAAAAATTTATAAGTAGCAGGTCATCTGCTTATACTGTAAAAGCATGGACTTTCATGTACTGCTGAATAGGGAAAACAGTCAACTGTTATACCCTGGAAACCGTGGAGATTTTCGTGTACAATTACTACAGGAATTAAGTTCATTGGGATATTGGAACGTTGCTGTGAGTTATAATTATACTCACCAAGCAGAAGAACAAACAGGTCAATGGTTGCTGGTGTGTTGTGACATTGTGGACTATACTGTAGTCGGGAACAGTTTAAGACAAATATTATGAACAATATCGCCATCACATAAACATTTAATGCAGAACAGTTCACCTCTGTTGTGCAAAATCCCATTTGACAAATACATATTTTCAAATTAGACACTGAGGATTAACCTTAATATATTCATTACTGTGACGTTACATTATATTTAAGGCATCTCCATTATGATGATGGAAAGGAATATACCGAGTTTTGGATCCTTCAATCAACCATGTAACCATGTAGCTTTTTCGTTAAGAAAAAGGAGGAAATGTGTTCAAGAGAAGCATCAAGAGATTACCAGCTATATCTCTCCCCCCCCCCCCCCCCCCGAAATGTGGAGAATTACCAAAGCAGACTAGAGAACAATCTTCAGGAACAATCTTGTGTTTGTATCAGTTTTAGCAGGTAAAGACCATCCTGATTCTGAGAATGAATTATCCCGTTGCCTTTCTGACACTGCGTTGGGTATCAATGAAAACCACCTCTGTCCTGGTAGTATAAACATCAGGAGCAACACTCCTCGTTACCCCATCTGGCTAGGGTGGATTTGGCAATGCCAGCTACTAGCGTTACATGTGAGCATCCCTTTTTGGACACATAAAACGTACTTATTAGCAAAAGAGCTACGAAGCCAGATGTGGCAAAAATGATTATGTTTCTTCATTATAAAAACAAAAAGTGCAGTTTGTTGGGTGACAATAATATGCTGCATTGAATAATGATTATTGTAAGGCTGGTAGTAAAAGCCCCAATGAAATCATGTTTAGATTTGGCAAAAGGTGTATTTCTGAACCACAATGGGGAAAATGTTCCGTCTATAGAATGAGTTTCTGAAACAGAATGACAAAATGCACATTAAAATTATATACTGTTTGGTTGTTGATAGTATGAACACAGCACCATTGATTGGAAGTATGGTTGCTTAAATGGTGGTTATATTTTTGTTTTTACCAACTGTGTAGTACCAGACGGGGAACCCTGGTATTTATTTTTATTACCCGTCAACATTCTATGCTGTTATGCCAGGGGTGGCCTTCATGATAGCTGCATTTTGGGAAAGCTTTCATGTATGTGGTCTCCCTGAGCAGCTGGGCAAGTTTTTACATTGGTATCAGCACATAAGACATCCATGTAACATTCTTTGTTCCATGTGTTGTCAGTTTGTTGGTGTACGTACACATACATACATATAATATGTAAATTTATGTGAATTTTAGTGCATTTAGACTCCCACATGGTTGCCTATACTTCACGCCTGTGCCCAGCAGACACTGCGTTCATCATAGTAGTAGGCAAGTTTCTGTTTATACCTCTAGAAGTAAAATACGTTATAAAACTTTTGATATCTTTGATACAGTGGAGCAATACTGCAAAACTTGTGACACGAAGCATGCACCACCAACTGGGAAAAAGTGCAAGAATCCAAAGACTAAAAAAATGATCAAAATGTCGTCTCCTTGCTTCAAGCACTCTGTGCGGATTTAAAAGCAGACTTTGATGCTCTTTCCAGTCACATTGACTGACTGGAAAATCGCAAGACACCAAATTTGACATCGCCATCTGATGACAACACCTGCAACTCGGATACCAATCTTCACCAGAACTTTCCCCCCTAAAACTCTATTGTGGACTTATGCTCAAATGACAACTTACAAGAAGAAGTAGCCCGACACAGTAAACTAGAGGATCTCAAACTGCTGACAGGCAACTATGCTTCAGACTCGGAGGACGAGGGCCACCAAAAATGAAGTCTATGTAAGAAATCCGGAATGGTGAAAAGTTACTGACATAGTATATAAGACGATTGACTTACAGGCCAGCACTTCCAGGGCCTCTGCGACAACTTTCAACCACAGGCATCCTTCAAGAAAGGGGCCACGCTTCTGTTTACCCTTTCAGTCCAACAACTGTGCTGAATCTGGAGATCATACCACTTCTCAAAGCCCAGTCAAGCATATTTGCACATATTGCCCTAACACCATCGGTCAGGAGTACCAACATGCAGAAGGTGACTGCTGACACAAAAAGAAGGCAGCCGCTGATAGAGAAAATCCAAAAAACGACTAGAGCCGTCCATCTTACTGGACGCCACCTCTGATAGACCTCTGCACAACACATTAAACCCCACTGATGCCACTATGCCACCATTCACCGACCTATGGGCACACACATCAACTGATGCAGCACACTCCAATGACAAATGGAATACATGTCTACCTCCCCAAGACACTTTGGATACTGTTACGTTGTCAGACATTCCAGGAAATAAACATGTGGATGATCTAGTTAGTAAAACTGATACTGCTTTAAATACTAAATGCATGAAAATTTATGACATCTTATGGAACATAGGGTACCAAACTTTTTATGTGCATGGATACCTTTATACCCAACATCTGAATATTACAGCCTGGCATTTTTACACAGACAATTACAACAACAACGCCATGGTAGATTTCTTGTGATCTGGTTGGCCTATTGGATGCACCCCTACCCACCACCTACACTCAAAGCACTGAAACCATGCTTCAGCACTTGCCTTCCCTGACCACATAAGACAGTACATCAACGATGAGCTTGAGTGTGAAGCCATGATGGGACCTTTTCAACCACCAGGAAGAATTTTCTCAGCTGATCTCTGCCTCCTGCAGTCGACTACGCTAAGCTTTTTGTCCTGGTACGAGAATTAATCACAGTGTGCAGTTGAAAACTTTTATTGGCTTCTGTGTATACTTTCAGTTGGCTTACATGCAGCCTCCAATTTCTACTATGTGTGCATACCTGGAGTTTCCAGCTATATCTCTAAAGTTGCTGTCTTCAGTGCGAAATTACTTTAGCAGCATAAAATCTACGCATGCCGCCTTACATAAACCATGTATGGCTCTGGATTCACTTGAAATTCAACTTAGGTTGCGTGCTATCAATATATCTATGGATAACCCTACCACAACAAAAACTACCAGTCACCAAGGATGTGTTACTTTGTGTGTGTTCAGCGTGTGATTCATTAGGCCCATGTGGCCCCAGAATCAAGTGTGCACCTTTATTTGACTTCTATGGTTTCCTCTGCCAGTCCATCCGGCACCACGAAGCCCATCTAATTTTGATTGCCTGCGTCACCCTTGCCATGGCGCCCTCTTAATACATCCTCCTGGGATTATTATGTTACAAAAATGGCGCAAGACACTGTAAAACCACTGAAAAGTCCATTTAGTGCCAATGCCAAGGATACCTAATCACCCTCTTTGCCCCATCGCCGCCTTTGCATACATGTGCACCTATGTACCCACTAAACCAAAACGTATACAAACATACATACATACATATGTACATACATACATACATACATACATACACACATAAATACATATATACATGCATACATATGCTAGCACGCTAATATATATACCTATATATGTATGTATGTATGTATATATACATGTATGTATAGATAGATAGATAGATAGATAGATAGATAGATAGATAGATAGATAGATAGATAGATAGATAGATAGATGATGAACAAACGTTTTAGCAACGTTAACGTATTGCTGCATTTCGAGTTTGCTGAATCACATTGTAGGTCACCGATCCTGGGTTGACACAATTTTATGATCGATAAAGTTGTGTTGTTGTTCCTCGCTCAGTGAGGCAGACGAAGTTATATTGCGTGGGCAAACGATTTCCAGCTATCTGCCATGCAAGGCTAAGAATGGGCCGCAGGCAGCTGAAAACCCAGTGGCTGTCCATGAAATGCACAGGCTTATTGTTCTCTAATATGTAATTATATTTGTATTTTTTCATTGAATGAAATATGTTTAAACCAAACTTGCATTTGAGATCTTTATTTGGTGTTTCGGGTAGTGTGCGTGCTGTGTGTAAAGTAAAGTGGGTCGGACTTCATTGGGATCTCTTTCATGAGCGTGTGAGGGAGGACTTGTTAAATGGGATTTTCTTCATAAAGCGGTAACTTTCATGAGCGTGTGAGGGGTACATGTCGACTGCCATTTTTGACGAAGCGCGTTGCATGGTACGTGAGACAGCGGCTGATTCATGACGGGAGACTAGCGCAATGGAGGCATCGCTGACATGGGCATGACCTAGATCTAAGGCTGTGTCAACATAAAAAAACCTGAAGCTACACGGGAAAGGGAAGCATTGAAAGCTTGTTTTTGTTGTATCGATCACAATCAAGCATATGATCTGGGCAAAGACTCACTCCTGTGACCAGACATGAACATAATGTGGCGAGCCTGAAAGCCAGTGTCATTGAGGAACTTTCGTACTTCTGTGTGTATCTGCGAGAAGGTGTGCAGGAGTTACGAATGAAAAAAGTAGTGCTCATAGTAATGGCGCATGAGATTCTGGTGGGGCTGCAGGTCTTGGACCAGTAAATCAAACCTAATAAAGTTACATGTTAAATTGGCTATATTTGTCGGCTTGTTGCCTGCTAAACAGACTATTGTTCTGCGTGTCTGACTGGGCTCCACGGATAGTCTGCTGAAACCGTAGACCAGAGTCCTTTCAAGGGGCAATTAGCACTCGCTGGTTGATTGCCCTCTAAATATTAATGAGCTCCGCTGTAGCCAATCAGCGTCCTGTTAGACGTCACCTTTCACACACTTGCGTGAGCACATTGCAAGCCAACATGCTCGGCGAGTGTATCCCATGGAGATCAAAGGGCTAATGTGGTTTACTGGGAGTTGAACATGGTATACTGGTAACTCCTTGTAAAGTACTGCAGCGACTTTTTCTGGTAAACCTCTAAATATCAAAATCCTGCAGTGACTTTAATTATATTTTTAATATTAAGTGATTTTAATTATATTTCTAATATTAAGCATTTCAAAACTAAGAGGAAATGGTTAATGGCAGTAAAAGCTGCACACTAGCTAAATTGTAGTTATTTGTGGATAGGTGATGGAACCATCTTATGTAGTATATACTTTAAGCAGTTCAGATGCACGTGGGTCATTAACAAGTCGTTAAATAGTCATTTAGTTATTACTTGATGAAGAGTCAACAAGGCATCTGGTCCATCCTTGATTATTTAGTCATGAAGTTGTAAATATCGCATTAAGCTATTTGGTAAACCAGACATTCGGATATTATTGTAAACATTGAAGTATTTATTGAAAACAGGTAACTGGTAAAAATATACGTTCTTTAAACAGTACGAGACTTCACTGGCGCTTCTCGGTGCTGATGTAAGAAAGATTACATGAGTTCATTAGTCATTGTCGTAATGAGTGTATTATCCACAGAACCCACGAGAGCATGTTGGTGACTCAGTAAAGGTGACGTGTATTCTACATAAGCTATGTACATCAGAAATAAACAGCCTTTCTTACCACCTTGGCCACTGAACGTACGTGTTGGGTTGTCTCTCCACTGCTTGCCTGCGCGACTGTATTATTTTATCATACCTGAACTATGCAACAGTGAATCTCCTGAAGTGACGCAAGTCAGCGCATTTGCCAACAAGCCCTAACATTATAAAGAAAGTAAGGGACACCTCTCTCTTCAACTTTACATTGGCGAGCTTGCCTGGATTTATCTCATATTATCACATTTTATTGGACTTCTAAGAAGAACTGTGAAGCATGAAAGAGTGACCCCTGCACTAACTACAACCAACAAGATGCAGAATGACAAAGCAGGAAAGAAGAAGGAGAAAAAAAGGAAATGTATTGCCTCAAGGGACTACCCCATCAGCATGTGGATGTCAGTATTGAATACTGAATAGCAGCTATGTTTTCAAAAAAATTGGGTGACCATGAACTGGAAATACAATGTCATCCCTCTCCAGTGCAGCACGTATCTATGACTGCCTTTCAACAACGAATAGTGCCGCACCTGGTGAGGAGCAAGACTGTGTCAAGGCTTAGGCAGGAGATAATTATTTTTAAGAAACATCTTCACTTGAACGAGGGACTGCCAGGGAACCCAGGCAATTGGTCGACTAAGCCCCTTGATTGGCCAGATCATGTCCCATTCATAGACCCAAATTATGGGTTCCCAAAGCAGGGTATTGGGAAACCAAGAATTGGAGGCCTGCGTCTTATGCATGGAGAGTTTTGCCGGCGGCTCCTAAGCATCCCAGATCTCAGTGTAGATGTGACAAAGGCTGCATCTTACTGATATCTGCAAGAGATGGGAAACTATAGACCCCATAGGATGACACAGAAGCTACCATATGAACAAATAGACAAGGAGTATCTGCCTGCCAGAGCAGCGTCTTTGGGCCCATCAAAAGACTAGTGCCTGTCCAATCTACATGGAGCCCGGAAGCCCCATCGGGTGTGTATCTATGGACTGGAGCCCAGTGAAAACTGCTTGGGAAGGACTGGTATAGATTACTTGATTTACACTTTTATAAGTTTCTAGTTAGCTTCATTCTGATCATAATGATAGTTAGCCTTGTTATAATTGTTTATACATGCAACTTTTTTATATGAGCGTCTCTATTTATGTACGTTTTTAGTTACAGTCAATGGGATTTTACGTATGGGTCTCAAAAGACGTGTTTGGCTTGAGTCTAAAAGATATGTTAATTAAGCTGAGGTGACTAACCCATTAACAGTAATCCTGTGTCTGGTGCGTTAGTGAACTCCTTCGGGAGAGGTATGAGTTCTGATCAAACTCTTTAAAGTTACAGCCAACAGCATGGCTGTGAAATTGTGAAAAGGTATCTAGATGTGAGTTTTTCGTGAAGTCACTCTAACGGGTCTCATTGAACGTGTAGGACATATATCCGTCAAAGATTTGCAAATGTTGTCGTCTAATATTATGAATATCACTGAAATTATACCTGCTGAACAGGCTATATCTCTTCTAAATCAACCTTATTTTGACAACCGAAAACCATTTGTTCAAACAACCTTACAGCCATTACCCCTCTCTCCCTCTACATTTAATTGGACCCATCACGGTAGTAGGATCTCGTTTGGCATTCTCTTCATTTTATTAATTTGGATTGTAGTGGCTATCGTTGCTGGGGTGGTGATTTGGAAAAAGTGGGACTATCTTGTAATGTGTCTAATGCCCTCAAAAATTCAACCTGAAAAAGCAACTACTGTGAATAACGAATCCTCCCCCTTTCCTTCTACTCGACCTACTTTGCCATTGTATTCCTCTAACATGTACCCATCCTTTACCCACCTATCAGGAATAAAAACTACTTCAGATACCACCGTGAATCCTCCTACTCAACCCATATCTCTCCTTAACCCCAAACCTTCTGGTCTTGAGTAGATATTACTCCTAATATGGGCATAAAAGGGGACAACTTCGAGGCATTACCACAGCTCATTTAGGGAAGTCGCCACGTGGAGTTGGGGGCAACCCTTAGTGGGTGACGGTATACACGTGGCTGTCATGTTAGCTGATGCTGCTCTCCCTGGACCTACATAGAAAATTTATGATGGTAATTTAATTTTAAGTGTAAGTTCATCATATTATCAACATATTAACATCTTATCTGTCCACATGTCAATCTAATGAGTAACGGAAGCCTATTAATATAGAGTGTATGTTTTATGTACTGAAGGTGATTAAATGCAGGACGCTGCAATGTGCGAATTTGTTTGACATTATCTTGATGCATGAATGTGAAGGGAACATAGTGTAGTACTCCAATGGTGGTATTGAAACTGCATAACAAAGCTCTGTGAATGCAGACTTCTGCATAACTCAACCATAGCTGCGAGTAACTGAGTAATTGTACTCATATGTACATCTACGTATAAACTTGTGCATTATTATGTGAATGTACAGCTAGAATATCTAGGTTAAATTAGATAGCTTTAGTCCTAATGGTGACCGATGTGTGCCTCGTAGTTTCCTTGTTCCTGTTTGGAGTCACCCAGCCCTCTGAAAACCCAGACAGAGCATGGGGTCTTCCAAAATGGCAGATAACTGTGCTGGCCCAGGAACGTGCATGTATCTATATTATATATTTTTATTTTATCTTATCTTATTCTATTTTATTCATTTTGTTCTATGCATATAGACAGACAAGGTTGGCCTGAATAATGAAAGCAAGTTACATGTAATCAGGGCAAGCCCACCTATCACTATCTTGTTAATGTGTATATGAAATTGTTAATTTTAGACTGTTTTTGTGCCACCTTGATTGAAGTAGGACGGTAAAGAAAGAGTTAATGGTTGACTCAGTACTGGTACCCTGTACTTGAGGACTGTGCCGAGTATACACGATTTACCCTTTTGTTTTGTTCCTCTTGATGTTAAGATGATAGGACATTGATCAACGTATTTTATATCTTTTTAATGTTATTGGTAAGCATAAGTAGTGAAGTAGAGTAACAAACTAGTCCCAACAGAAGTGTCACAAAAACTACACACAAATATATGACACCGTAGACTATGGATTGATTTATTATTATTATTACGTAATACTATCATATTTTATCTAGATGTGAATTTGATATCAATAATATTTATTTCATGTGCCCAGGGGGATAATATGGTGTGATGTATTCCCTGGCTTAATATATGGTATATTGGAATGGAAATCGCGGGATGGACGCTGTGAAACATTATAGAGTAAGATATTTATCATATTGTTGTCATTTCCAGGACATCAATGCTTTCATGTCTTTAAATTTAGTTTGTGCCTTCTATCAAAAGGTACTGGCGAGCTTGAAAACGAATCCGGGTCAATTATAGTTTTAATGTTTCTCATATTTTTATTTGTATTATGTAATTATATCACTGCCATTATTATTTCATTGTTATATTGATTCAATTGAGTATCTTGGTACACACAGTGTCAACCTTGTAGACCAGTTAATATGGCATATTAGGGGTTAACTGCATTGGCACCCCTGCCACAGGTCTACAATTGAGACTTGTGCCCTAACAGTATATATGTAGAATGTAGGTACTATTGACCAGTTTGGTCATTTACAGATAGTCAGTAAATGATGTTATACAATGCTGAATATCCAAAAGAATTTTTATATAATAGTTTTACATATATATATATATATATGTTATGGAGGAGTGCTGAATGACTTCTCCCACCGGTTAGCCATGTGCTAGTAACCTCTGGCTCCATATTACTTTGAAGATGCTTTATTATTCTGATTAATGTAGTTTAGCGGTTTGGATATTCTATTCTAAGCCTATAAATTTCAAATTAGCTAGATACTTGATTTCAGTTTTGATACATGTTTATACATGTAACAAAACTGAAGAAGGGGAACGTATGTAAAGTACTGCAGCGGCTTTTTCTGGTAAACCTCTAAATATCAAAGTCCTGCAGTGACTTTAATTACATTTTTAATATTAAGTGATTTTAATTATTTTTCTAATATTAAGAATTTCAAAAGTAAGAGGAAAGGGTTAATGGCAGTAAAAGTTGCACACTAGCTAAATTGTAGTTATTTGTGGATAGGTGATGGAACCATCTTATGTAGTATTTACTTTAAGCAGTTCAGATGCACGTGGGTCATTAACAAGTCATTAATCACCACACAGCGAGAAGCCAATAAGACTGTGAAAATACGTTCTGGTCGTTAAATAGTCATTTAGTTATTACTTGATGAAGAGTCAACAAGGCATCTGGTCCATCCTTGATTATTTAGTCATGAAGTTGTAAATATCGCATTAAGCTATTTGGTAAACCAGACATTCGGATATTATTGTAAACATTGAAGTATTTATTGAAAACAGGTAACTGGTAAAAATATACGTTTTTTAAACAGCACGAGACTTCACTGGCGCTTCTCGGTGCTGATGTAAGAAAGATTACATGAGTTCATTAGTCATTGTCGTAATGAGTGTATTATCCACAGAACCCACGAGAGCATGTTGGTGACTCAGTAAAGGTGACGTGTATTCTACATAAGCTATGTACATCAGAAATAAACAGCCTTTCTTACCACCTTGGCCACTGAACGTACGTGTTGGGTTGTCTCTCCACTGCTTGCCTGCGCGACTGTATTATTTTATCATACCTGAACTATGCAACAGTGAATCTCCTGAAGTGACGCGAGTCAGCGCGTTTGCCAACAAGCCCTAACATTATAAAGAAAGTAAGGGACACCTCTCTCTTCAACTTTACATCCTGTAACTCTGACAATTCCGAGTCAAAGATGTCAAGATGGCTACAGTCACTACTGCATTTTTGCGTGAAACAACGCCAAAACAAAACCTGACTATTTCGTTCTGGTACTCCCCTGTAAAATGCATGTCTGTCCATTTCTTATTCGTGATCCAAGACTTGGGACTTCCCATAATGACTGGAAATCATCCTGCTCGCAGTTCAGCCTTATCGTCAGAAGTATCGCCCAATATACACGACGATATCCCCAGACAATCGAGCTACCGTGCATGGGACTTTTTTTCTTTTAGACACAGTTGCATGGAAATTAAATATATTTTCCGCCGCATTATTCTTAGTCATGTTCAATAACTTTATTAAAAAGAGACGTCATTGTACCAATCATGGTCGCTGTGTTATCAGTAAAGTTTCAAAGCCAAACCTGTGCAGTTTCACAAGTCCGCTGAGTAAATTACATTTGCACATATACTGAGCCAAACAAATAACGCAACTTTTTCATTTGGGTTTATTTTCACCTTGGAACTGTATTTAAAGTTCAGAAATATACGAACCATTGTTAAATCAGTCTAAAATAATGCACCAAGTACTGTGACCTCAAGTTCGAGTACCCTGACTTTGCCATGGGGTCATTGTCATGAATCAAGAGTGACTACAGCAGGCTATTTTACGCAAGTCTCTGACACCTGAAATTAAGGTTGCCAAGTCTTTGATTCTGGGACAGGAAAAGGCCACATTGAAATCAGCCCAAGCGTAACTGTGTGCCAGGATATGAAGCTTTCAAAGTTTGGTGGTTGTGCTGAATCAAGGACAACTGCAGGATTCAGTGTTACCCACATGACTAAAACATTCGCACCTTTACTGGTTGGGTGTAGCCCCTCACGGACAATAAAAGGGCAGCATGGGATTCATTTGGCACAGTATTCCAAGAACTATGGGTCGATTACCAACAGTAGATCGGGAGAGAGGAATTGGCATGCTACAGGCTGGTTTATCTGCAGCAGAGGTGGCAAGAAGACTGCAAGTCCACAAATCCACTATATTCAGACTTGCTACAAGATTCCAGGAGACTGGGGCCACAGCTGATAGACAGCGTCCTGGGAGACCAAGAGAAACCACACCTGCACAAGACAGACACATCAGGGTGTCACATCTGCGGAACAGAACTCGACCAGCCACTAGAACTGCACAACAGACACCTGGCAGAACCAATAACAGAATATCTGCCCAGACAGTCTGTAATAGATTACAAGAACACCATCTACATGTCAGGCGTCCTTACAGGGGTCAAATTTTGACACAGGCAAGAAGGCAAGCCCGACGACAATGGGCTACTGCCCATACTCGCTGGACCCATCAACAGTGGAGGGATGTGCTATTCACTGATGAATCTCGCTTCACCCTGTATCATGCAGATGGTATGACACGTGTTTGGCGACGAAGGGGAGAACGCTACTCAGATGCCTGGGTGCTAGATACAGATCGATTTGGAGGGGCATCAGTGATGGTGTGGGGTGGAATTTCATTCACAGCCAAAACCCAGCTAATCTTCATTGAAGGCAATCTTAACGCTGCCTGTTACAGGGATGAGATCCTTCAGCCTGTTGCTGTCCCTTTCATTAGACACCACCAACTCCACTTGCTTCAACAGGACAATGTTCGGCCCAATGCGGCTAGACTGACGATGGATTTTCTGCAAGGAGAAGGAATTTACGTTTTGCCATGGCCAGCCTTCTCACCTGATATCAATCCCATTGAGCATCTTTGGGACTACCTTGACCAGCATGTTCAGAGACTGGATCCAGCGCCCGCCAACCGCCAGCAGCTTCACCAGGCTCTTCAAGAAGAGTGGGATCGTGTGCCCCGGCAGATGGTGCAGCGGCTAGTGTTATCCATGCGCCGACGTTGCATAGCAGTTACAGATGCTGATGGTGGTCATACACAGTATTAGTGGACATGCCAATTTGTGAACTTTACAAATCAATGTTGCCCTGTTTATTGCCAGCTGGTCGCGCCCTCGTTGACAGTTTCAAGTTTTTGTTTTTTACATGTTATGCCAAAAAGACTGCAGAATATGGATCTAATTTGTTTCAGTAATATGAAAGTAACAATAAATATTTAAGTTAAAAAGTTTAAGGGTTGCGTTATTTGTTTGGTTCAGTATAGATCAGAAGCGCCCCAGTTGATAACAATGATAATCTATGTAGGCGGTTTTCAAAAGAAAAATGCAAACAATAAAATTAAGTCTTTGAAGCTGTTGTGCTGAGCGTCGTCATATCCCACCCAACCTGATGATGCGGCCAGTTAAATGTTTGGCCACAAACGAATTGACTCTTCTAGTCTCGGTTCAATTTAATTATTGCATGATGGCAGTAATGCTGAAAAACTTGTAATAATTCTAATTTAATAAAATATGTAATAAACGGCAAACAAAACACCACATGTATACATATACGCCAGTGGTTGACTTAGCTCAAGTCAAGTTGATAAACAAATCTCAGAGAGCGTACATGTCCGGAGTTCACAGAACTTCAAAAGTTATGCGAAAGTATTACTCTTGGTTCCATAATTTAATCGCAGTATGATGAGAGTAGTGCTGAATTTAAGACCTGTAATAACAATAATGATATACATATGTATAACAGCAACACAACACCACGTGTATATCTGTGTTTTGCTTAGATTCGACAAATGTCAGACCACGTGCATCACGCCAGAGCTCTCCAGGGTTCAGCGAAGTTCCGCAAAGTGATAGTAGTACCCCCCCCCCAAGGTAAAGTCAGAGTCAGAACGTGACTATAGAGTCAAATGGATCTATAAATAGAAATTAATCTGATAAGGGGTCACCAAGTGTAAGTAGACACAGGTGTTCATTACATAACAGGGATTATAATGTCATAAGGATCTATAAATAGGAATTATACTGATAAGCGTCAACAAGTGTAAGTGGACATAGCTGTTCATTAAATAACAGGGATTAAAATTATGGCATCATATGATAAGGACAACAGGTAATACATAATAGGGTTTAAATATAGGGTCAATAGATAGGTGATCCAGTTTGAACCAGAAAATTATATAACAGAATTAATCACAACATTCATAATTAGAACAGGGGAAAGTCCAATCTGATAAGGTCATCAGGTTTAAGTGGATGCAGGTGTTCATTTACATAGCAGGGATTAAATTATGATAAGGGCAATATACATAATAGGGATTAAATATAGATCTAGGTGATCCAATTGATTCAGAAAATTACATAACAGGATAAGTCAACACAGGTGTTCAGATAAAACATATAATGGAAAATTACGTAACAGGATAAGTCAACACAGATGTTCAGATAAAATCTATGATGCAAAATTACATAACAGGATAAGTCAACACAGGTGTGCTGATAATGCAAAATTGCATAACAGGATTATAGTCACCCCACTTTTCTATAAATAGAATAGGTGATTTTCTGATAAGGTCAACAATTAAGTCAAGTGTAACCAGTTTGAACCAGAAAATTACATAACGAAATTAGTCACCCTCTATAAATAGATTCCGGAAAAGTCCAATCTGATAAGCTCAGAGACTCCTAAAAAAATCCAATTTGAATCTTGAACCAGATCCCATGCCAGGATCAAAAAAGTATATAAGTAGCCTGGTGTATATCACTTTTTCACCAGTCACACCAAGACGGACAATTAAGGGAAGAGTACGAAGTGCATCTAGCTATTCTAAGTTCTCCAAGAAGCCCAGCATTGAATTTCATGGTGAGTACACTGTTTTTTAACCTTCTGTTTGTGGTTATATGTTTAATGCCAATGTAAAGGAGTTGTAGACCTATCGTAGCCCAACAAGCATACAGCCCCACATTGCAGGCCAATTTGAAATAGGCGCCACAGGGTGGAACTTACATAAATTTGCATATGCAACAGCCTACTGCAGTGTGTGTGCTGACCATGGGAAATCGAGTGTAGCGTTTAAAATATGTCCCGAAACAAGTTAAAATCCATGTGTTACTTCCAAAACAAAATAGGTTTCAAGTGGTAATGGCCAGGCTCATTGAAATTACCGCGATTTTAATCGCGAAATGAGCAAAGTTCACCGATCGGGTACGTGTACACATGTATGCAATTGTGTGCAGCAGAAGATAAACAATATACCTGTCTGTTTTCGACTGACTGTTGTAAATTGAAGTTATACCTTCTTAGACCATGAAAGTCACAGTCATGTATATATGTATATCTTCAGGTCTCATTACACAAGAGACAGTGTCCAATTGTGGTGCTGGTCACAGGGCTGGCAACAGGTTAAACATGTCTGTCCAGCTCCATGGCCTAATCCGTTCTGCACCCAGATCATGGTGTGTGGGTGTTCAGGTGACTGCAGTTGTTCACACCTCTGGCAAAGTTCTGACATCCACTATGAAGCTTGGCTAGCTAGAACACTGACACTCACAACATTCTTCCCCTTTTTGAAAAATAAGACCATGGCATTTTACAATTTTCTGATAATCATATGGATGGTGTACATGTAATGAGTGGGTTGCGGTTTAAAGATCTCCCTACATCAAACATTAAAAACCAACTTGACTGCCCGAGAGATAAACCAACAATCCAACCATATGACATTAACATCCTCTCCCTCTCCACACAAAAGGGACCTTGAATATTATCGCACAATAGTATGTACAGCACAGAGGAAAAAAAATACCTAAAGAAAAACACAGGCACCCTCATTACACACAAAAAGTAGACCTAAGTGAAAAATAAAAATGAGCAACATACAATGTACAACAAACACAATCCTTAAATACTGAACGAATAACGACTGACAAAACATACCAAAGACATACATGACATACAGATCCTAAGCAATCCTTGGTAAACCAAACCAAAAAATACATGTACCAGATTTTCAGGGATGCTCACACAGCAATACTGTTCACAGGTGAACAAATGTACATTTCATCATCTGGTCCAACCAAGCTGCCATCAATACAATCCATTTATAGATGCCTGTGTCCATTGGTGCAATGTGACCTCATGTGTGACAGTAACATTTCTTGCCAAGTACATCAAGCACATGTTTACAAACAGAACACAGCCACAATAGATATGATAGGGTAGAAGGTCTACATATGCCTTTCCCATAGACCATGACAGCATCTCCAAGACTGCAAAGTAATTCAACAGGAAATTGGAAATGTTTCACTAAAAACTGCAGAATGTGTTATTATGACCACTTAAGACATGTGGAAAATACAACTGACCAGCATCCAGACCAAAAGTGAAAAAAAACTGCACTTTAACTGATATTATATACATAATTGCAAAACTATGTCAAATCAGAATCTGCAGCAATCCATGCCTGCACAGCAGACCTTGTATCTTTCAGTGAAGTCTGTACATTAGGAACAGCAGGCTTAGCAAGCCGCACAGCTGACCAAAATTGATCCTAAAATACCCTGAATTCAATACCATGACCAAAGTAGAGTAATCTTAGGAATGCATCCGAGAAACTACAATTAGCAGTCAATAAGGTATCCAAGAACTGTTTACATGTAGGCGTATACAAAGTATGGTTAGCTCTGTATTTCAATAGCATACAGTTACATACATGTATGTTTCATGACTAGTCAGATCAAATCCGACCATCATGTATATGTATTAGTTTTAAGAAAACTCTCACCTGTCAGAACAGATGTATTCTGTCAAAGTATCTTACACAAATATTACATTTAATCATTTAATTTGTATTATTTACAGCTTTGACCTGAGCCAGATACATGCCAATTTACCATTGTAATCTAGTCTTTGTAACTACCATCAGACTGTGGGTTATAGAGCCTTGTACTGGTAACAATCTAATAGTTGAATCGATCAGGTTTGGTGGTCTGATGTAGTGCCTTGGTTCTTTCCAACTCCGTTGTGAACCATGGCAGTTTGTCCAACTAGCTTTCAACCACTTTTGCTCTTTCTTCATTCTAATATTTCTGTCGTATCTTTTAAATTTACAACCTTTGTTCTAGGTGTACTTGAACTGGGTACTTTGGACTTTTTCACCATGTACATTATGATGATTGGTGGATATGATAGACTGCATTCTTGTGTTCTTGATGCCTCTGTTTGATCTGTTTGTAATTCCATTTCTGTCCACATTAGTGGCAGGGACATCTGTTCTATTAACGTGTCTTGTACCAACAAGCTTAACTGCAATTCCACCATTTTGTCCACATGAATCCTTTGCTAAGCTTTCTTCCTGTTTACTGCCACAGCCAGAAGGTTCCCTGTCATCTTGTGGGGCTGTGTCATGTCCTGTCTCGGCTTCTGGTATGATCTAGTGTTTCATAGGCACAAATTCATTGGAGATTGTAGGTATCTCACAGCTTTCTTCGTGACCCTCCACACGATCCTCAGTGTGCTCATCATTTTTCTTTATCTCAGAAACAGATGGGTCACTTTCCATTATCCTTGGTGTATCATACCCAGCAATGTAACTTACTTCTGTTCTATGCTGCTGACTGTCTTTTGCATCACTTGTCCACGTGCTTTGATCACATACATTTCCTGTAGCACCCAACCTACAAGATGCAGATGAGGACGACCCATGCACATGATCTTTCATCATATTGCAGCATTGTAACATGAAATCAGAAATAAATTCAGTTGTTTCCTTTACCAAAGATACCCTGTCTTTTATTTCCTGTATTTCTCTCCCTATTTCCTGGTGTTGCCTGCTCAATTGCTCCAGCTTGTTTCTTCGTATTTCAAGTTTCAGTTGTTTTCTTTGCTGTCTTTCCACTTCGATTTCATGGTCTCTCTGCATTTTAAGTTGCTCTAGCATCTGTTTACATTCTTCCAAAAAGATGGTCTCATGAGAGAAATAAATGTTCTGAAGATAACTCATGGTGACAGGTAGTTGGGAAGCTATAGTGTGAAGTTGTCTACATCTGGCAGAGGTCCATTCTTGGAGACACTGTTCTGCTATTCCACTGAATTCTGATGGGAAGTCTATTTGAAAAATATATCTCTGCAGTTGACCAACTTGAAGACAAACATTCTGCAATTGGTTGGATATATATTGTTGTACTGCATATGCAGGAAGTCTTTGTTCATACAGTGGATGTTCAAATGAGATCTTGTTCTCACACATGTAATGGTAAATGACATCCTTTCTGACACCCTGGGTAGACAGAATGCTGTACGGTGTTAATATACCACCCTCTTCTGCCCTTTTCCTCACAATAAGGGCTGCCTCCCATGGTGAAATCATGTTGAGAACACTCCATATTTCTTCACACGTACAAAAATTAATGTACACAGTGTAATCCATGACTTCTGCTTTGTGTAATGCAATTTACTCAGATAAAGGTCCGAAAAAAAAGGCACGACAATGTAACCATTATTTACATGTCATGTGTAAACTGTAATGCAATTAATTCAGACAAAGGTCCGATCAAAATTGCACACATAATTCATTGTTCATGACTGTACTTTTGGTGTACTATACGCATAATCCATGTCAAATTAATCTCACCACTGAAATTGGGAAATTTGAATCAAGCACAAAAACTTATCAAGATGACTGCCATGATTGTATTTTCAATCAAACTGTATATATGGATGAAAGAGGTATACTTTATTGAAGTGTATCAAATACACAAAATTCCTTCAATTTTGTAGATCGGTCAATTGTGTAGATCAGTCTGTGGACCGACCCACAAAACTAACTACAGTGGTATACACTTACTCCAACCAATGTATTTGGCTGAACAGGGACTTGTTATAGTCTTAATAGCAGGTCCCTGGCTGAACAATATACTTTAATATATAGTGTTCTGTCTGTCTGAAGTACATATATCCAGTATCAGCAAAAGAGAAAATCATAAGCAATGTATGTGCATGTGTGAAACAAATTCTCCAGATCAAAGAATTGTCCATAAAAAATAGACCAAATGAACATCAAAGTTGAAGAAAATAAGATTGCTACTCAAAGTTGCTCAAATAAGACTAAGCTATGACCAGAATGAATGATGCCAACACCTTCTGAACAAATTATGCATACATACCGACTGTGTGAAGCCAACAATCAATTTCTATTTCTTCACATGCAGACACTGACCCAGTGGAGATACGAATCAACTATGTATGTAAAGCAAAAGCCTGTCAAACAAACAAGTAATTAAGCCAGTGAAACAATCTGCTCTGGCAGGTCAGGGAGTGCTTCATGTTCAAGACCATGCAACTGCAAACCATGCATGCACCAATCATCTGACAATGCATACACTTACACAGGTTAATGAAACAATTTGCTTTCATCCACAAAACACAGATTCGCCAATCAAATACTAGATCCAAGTCTGCAGTGAATCAGGAAATTTCCACAAGTGAACAAACCTCCACCCATAGCATTAAAGACTCAATCTCAAAGGCATCCAGTATCTTTTCATATGATTCCAGATAGAATATTTTAAATCAGTAACAGATACAAAAGTCAATTAACTACAACAACCATGTACACCACTTCCCTCTTTTCAAAATTTTAGCCAATGGTCTGTACTGAAAAAAATGCCGAAACTGGGGAACTAAGGTTTCTGAATTTGTCAGTGAGTTTTCTGCTACGTAAAGCAAATTTTCCACATTTCTTCCAGTTCCAGGATTTTGCCAAGTAAATGAGCAGATCTCTAGAAATCTGCTAGAACACTGACACTCACAACATGACATTTGATCAAGTATGCATGTATTTATCTGCAATTTCAGCAAAGGTTGCTAACAATATGGACAATACACTAGACCCCCCTACTTAAATTATGTTATCCTCGGGCAACTCAAAATGAAGATTTTGGCCTTCGAATATCATTGTCTATATCAAGATACCGCTAGTGGTAGGGCCGGCGCTGGGCAAGCTCAGCTTGTCGGTGCCTAATGTAGACATTGCCGTGGAAAACGAAGGCTAGCTTTTAAACTACGCTACCTATTGTTACGAAATTTATGTGTTACTTTTAAAACTGTATATAGTGTCATGTTGTAAGAGTAACCCGTCTGACAATAACTTATATTTTCAATATCTACACTTCTCCTGTGATAATTGTGAGCGAGCAGTTGTACCGGAAGTGCTCCCTCCCCCCCCCCCGTGTAAACATAAGACACACCTGGCTATTTACGCGCAGGGCTTAGTTAATTGTGGACGTATTGGCTCCAAATTTTCAACGAAGACTGACCATTAGTGACACTATTCACGTGTAAAATTTAGTAGCTATCTGAAAGTTTGATTCAGTGAAGGAACCGCCTCAATATCTGTGTTTACCATACGTACGCCTGTAGGTGCAGTGATAGACAAGGGGCCGTCTCAACATTTACCATTGGAGGCCGGTGGGGGTCGCCTCAGAAACCCTATTACAACCCAGTTAGTACAGGCGAGATCAAATATTATATAATATATATTCAAATGACATAAAACAATTCAGAATGATACAATGGAAATAAAAAAATAAATTTGTATCACACAATAATATATACAATATTAATAAATATAAAATAATAGATAATAAAATTAGATGGAATTAAATAAAAATAACGTGGGAAAACCAATGAAATATTTTTGCTGACAAATAGGTAAACTTGTTTCATTCAAATCACACAATACTCAGATTTTTTAGGCATGAACACACACACCATGTGATAAATAACAGAGATAATGTATTTTTGTTGACATATCATACAATACATCATTTATTCGGGATTTTTTTTACATCGAATCTCGGTACAGCTATGATAATTGCGTCATCCATTCATAATAGTATTCAAAACAAGACTGGAGTCAGTCTGCTGTCCATAGTTTATTTCCAATTTTGGGATCCTGGTAAGCCATATCTTTCATTCTTCCCGGTCTTGCTCGGTTTGGCTTTCAGGCTGGCATGTCATCTCTTTTTTGGTCTTGGTGATATTTTTTCTTTCTTCTTTTCTTCATCTTTCAAATCAGCTTTGGCCTGTTCGATCGTCTGTGCTACTGGCGTGACCAGATTAATAATGGGTTTGTTAGGGTCGTTTCTTCTCTTGCTCCATTCGGGGTTCCATCCTGATGGAGAGTAAGGTATTTTTCCGTGGGCCATGTCCTCAAAGAAGGTCTCCCACTTGGACCAATCCTTCTTGTTTTTGATAATGTCTGACGTCATGGTGAGTTCTTGTAGTTTGTGTGACCACTCGTACACCTCTACTTATACTTTTTTCTACATCATGTGACTACATTGGAGTAACCTCAATATCCACGGACGTCTATGATCGAGGGCAAATTGCAAAGCATCTCAAAATGCAATCTTTTCCTGCTCCATGACTTGATGTATATAGAGCATGATGACTTGGCATGTACTCTGTTGTTCCCAATTATGAACGCGTGCCATCAGCATGGTTCTCAGTTTTTCGGCATTCATTGGTGATGTTCCTTTTGGCATAGTCTTTTGTGCTTGTTTTAACCATTTGATTTTATCATTTTGATTGAAGCCATGAACTTTCTTGAAATGAATCGACAAGTAGAGTAACTCTTGTCTCCCACACCCTGGAACAGGGCAATTCTGCTTAATTCGTCCCATAATGATCTATTAGTTCAAAGCAATTTTATGCTACTTATATGTTTTGGTAAAACATATTATACAGTCAATAGATTTTGGTCAACACAATTTCCAGGTCAACACATTTTGGTCAACACAAATTTCAGGTCAACACATTTTGGTCAACACAATTTCCAGGTCAACACATTATGGTCAACACACAATATCCAGGTCAACACATTTTGGTCAACATGTTTAGTCTTCATCCTCCGATTCATCAGATTCTTCTTCTGATTCATAGTCTTGGATCAGAGACTGAAACAAAAATTTTCTTTTCTTGAGAGCCATTTGCATGGCTTCTTGCCAATCCATGTCTTCTTCATCCATCAGTTCGTCAATGGTTCTCTTGATGGTATTATGTATTTTGTTTTTCTCCAGGTTATGCAACACCCTCCACCATCTAGCATATTGGGATCTCAGTGCTTTGTTGTATTTTGGAAGCAAATCTTCCATAGCTTGCTCCAGTGCGTCATCTTGTGTTTTCCCATCATCTGTGTAGGAGTTCACTTTTGTATTGTATTCGTCTTCCATGTCCTCAAACGCTTTTTGAACAATGCGTTCAAATACTGAGTTATCACCATCCTCATGTTGCTTGCCACCACTCTCCTTCCTGCCAAATATGTCTTCATTCTCTTTATCCTCTTGATCACTCCAGTTCACCCAGTTTATCTTGGATGGCTTTTCATCATCATCATCATCATCACTGTCCTCCATATGGGGTCTTTGATTGCCGGGTTTCTCAAAACACCACTTAACCAAGTGATGTTGTAATTCATCGATATCGGCAAACACAATTCCACAATAATTGCAGGGCACCATATTTGGAGTGAGTTGAAAAGTGTTTGGATCTTCTTTTCTTCGTAATCCAGGCGGACCAAATCTATGAGTCTTCGTAGTCTCCGAGGGTTGGTATGTAGGTGTGTCGGGCTTCCACTTATAACTTTCGGTCCTCTCTTCCATCTGTATTGGTGGCTCAACCCTATTTACAATCTGTGGCATATCTTTTGTTCTGTCCGCAGGTAAGATGTTTGCCTTTAATCGGTCATGTTCAGGTGTATCTGGCTTCAAGTCCACAACTAAATACCCATAGGGTTCGGCTGTGGCTCTTATATTCCTCCAACATGTAACAGGGTTTGTGAGGAAACATACGCTGACTCATTGTTTTCACCTGTTGTTGATCTCCGGGCATATTGAACAATACCAAATAGTGGGCATTTCTCCGTATGGTCACTGTTTTGGGTTTGTAAAAGTTTTGCATGAGTACAATCACACTCAAGTTGCGATGATGACTGCCTTTAGTAAACAGATCGGTGATTCTTTCATCTTTACCCACGTCACTCATCAAGTCATCCAATACAATCAAGTTTCTCACATTACTATTAAAAAAACTGTCATCTTCCAAGTGTGGTGGTATACCTTTGATAAACTCTATGCCTGGTATGTTTCTCTGCAATTCCTCATACATGGGTTGATTTTGCCAAAACACCAAATTATACGTTGAGGCAGGGGATTAATGGTTTGGTCAGCTTGTTCTAAGATCTTCTTTGTCAAATGGGTCTTTCCAAAGCCTGAGGGTGCAGCTATCACCATGGTGAACGGGTGTTTGAATTGAAAGTTCCGTTCCTTTGGCTGTCGAAAGAGTGGCCCATGTCCCTCAAACAGTTGCCCGGCTGGTAGCTCAAAGTAGGGGCCCTGGTCCCTGAAACAGGGGCCCGTGGCTCCCAATAGTGGCCTGGATGGCCTCCAACCTATGCCCGCACGGCTGCCATCTGTGATCTTATGGTTGTTGTATGTTGTGGCATCCATCTGTGACTGTATTTGAGAGCACTGGCTGTTTAACCTGGGAGTTCTAACCATACTCTGAACTTCGTCATTGTTGTGAGACCTACTGACCTCGGCTTGCCTCAACCAGGGTTGTCTTTCTTCACTATTCATACCATGTGTATCACGTAGATGTGAATAAAGGTGTAACAGCCCATCTTTACCACACAGGGGGCATTGCTTCCTTTTTCTCCCCATTCTAATTGGGTGTTTTGAGTGTCTACTTTATGTCTACTTATAGTTTTTTTTACTAAAGTCATAATCATGTTCCCACATACATAAGCAGAACAGCATAACAGAACAGCATAACAGCGTAACAGCATACAGAACAGCATATTATAATACAGAACAGCATAACAGCATACAGAACAGCATAACAGCATACAGAACAGCACAACAGCATACAGAACAGCATAACAGCATACAGAACAGCATAACACCGTACAGAACAGCATAACAGCATCCGGAACAGCACAACACCATACAGAACAGCATAACACCATACAGAACAGCATAACAGCACACAGAACAGCACAACAGCATACATAACAGCATAACAGCACACAGAATAGCACAACAGCATACATAACAGCATGACAGCACAACAGCACCCACATCTTAGTATAACTAGGCCCTTATCAGAAAATCACCTATTCTATTTATAGAAAAAGTGGGGTGAATAATTCCGTTATGTAATTTTGCATTATCAGCACACCTGTGTTGACTTATCCTGTTATGTAATTTTGCATCATAGATTTTATCTGAACATCTGTGTTGACTTATCCTGTTACGTAATTTTGCATTATATATTTTATCTGAACACCTGTGTTGACTTATCCTGTTATGTAATTTTCTGAATCAATTGGATCACTTAGATCTATATTTAATCCCTATTATGTATATTGCCCTTATCATAATTTAATCCCTGCTATGTAAATGAACACCTGCATCCACTTAAACCTGATGACCTTATCAGATTGGACTTTCCCCTGTTCTAATTATGAATGTTGTGATTAATTCTGTTATATAATTTTCTGGTTCAAACTGGATCACCTATCTATTGACCCTATATTTAAACCCTATTATGTATTACCTGTTGTCCTTATCATATGATGCCATAATTTTAATCCCTGTTATTTAATGAACATCTGTGTCCACTTACACCTGTTGACGCTTATCAGTATAATTCCTATTTATAGATCCTTATGACATTATAATCCCTGTTATGTAATGAACACCTGTGTCTACTTACACTTGGTGACCCCTTATCAGATTAATTTCTATTTATAGATCCATTTGACTCTATAGTCACGTTCTGACTCTGACTTTATCGTGGGGGGGGGGGTACTACTAGTGATTTGCACCCAAATGCAAATTACAAATGGCAGAAGCGTTTTATTAATAGAGAAGGTGCTTCTTGGCCTTATGTGGAAGAGATTAATAAGATTTTAATTTATGTTTGTTTAGATAATAAGATACACAGCCCAGATGGCCTGTGGCTTGGGAAGTTCCATAAGTTTACCCTGGATAATTATGTGCTCGACTTTTTCAGTGAAATTGACAACAAAAAAATCACTATCTATGTACCGTTTATTAAAGAGATCGTCCTTTCGAGAAAATTATATGCTTGAAGTAAATGATTTCGAGTCCACGCGCCTGAAGTTTATGGCGCGCTCAGGATGTATGGGCATTCAAGAGAATTTGCATAAATGGAATACTGCACCCTGCGGGACATGTGTTTTGTGCAAAAATTGCATTGAAAATGTATCCCAATTTTTTAATAATCTGTCCGGCATTTAATGAAATTTGATTTAAGATTTGGCACGAACTCGAGACCGAATTGATTAATTCTAATAATTTGCTTATTTCGCAATACTTTATTGGATCCTCTACTAATAAAAAGTTAAGTTTACTCCTCGGGGATGCAGCATTTGAGCAGGGAATGGAAGTTGCAAAGATGTTTGACGGTGCATGCAAGCAATACATGAACAGTCGTGGTCTTTACGTAAGTCCTTGGTTGACGGGACATAACTCGATCTATCACAGTGGTTTATTTTATTTAATTTTTATAAAAGTGTCTTATGTGTACTTGATCTGTCTTATCTCAAAGGTTTTATGTGTACTATTGACTATGTATTTTATCCTGGACGCATCGCAGGTATACCCTGGCCTGTTGACGCCCCCGTTGTAAAGAGGTAGTTTATCCGAATAAATTATTATTATTATTATTATTATTATTATTATTATTATTATTATTATTATTATTATTATTATTATTATTATTATTATTATTATTATTATTATTATTATTATTATTATTATTATTAATGGCGGATTCAAGTGTGCACTTGCAAGATACCGGGAACGTATTTTAATTGGTTTCTACCGATTAACAATGAACTTGACATAACTGACCATGCAGATTAAAGTCAAGATAGTAAGTAATATATTCAGAATACTTTTGCGACCGTTCAATTGTGTTTTTTTTTTATGCAAAGCAAAGGCTTGGTAGTTGACGGCACCACAGGCACAAGGTGCCGGCCAGTTCAACACCAACGCCAAAAAGAGAGAACCCGGTATGTTCCAAGTTGCGATGCACTTCACATCAATCCCGATTATTTGAAATAAAGTTTGAAACACAGGGGAATTACGATAATTGAATGAATGTCGGTTACATTTCGTCGTGTATGATGGAAAAAAAACCCCCTCAAGTCAGTGCGGGTTAAACGCCACTGACCTATCAGAGGCTGCGAACATATTACGTTGCAGAAGAATGAAAGACGGCCGGCCAGACGCGGTTCGGCAGACTCAGTGGAGCGCCCACACAGTAACGATAGGGTAACTTAGTCTGTCTTAGCAGGCAACCGGTTTGTCCCTGACGTTATACAGCTTCGTTGACATTGCACCCACCATTTTGATGAAAGGTTACTTCAATGACAGTTATATTATCAATAGAAAATGGGGTTAAAGCCAATTGACTTTTTTGCTGCTCACGCATTTCTTTATGCTTAGCTCCATAGTTACAGTTCCGAAGCAAACCGTGAAGAAAGAATAAACCAACAGGATTACTGGTTCAAGAGTTAAATGCCCTGACACCCTTCCCAATCCTACAGATACTCAGACATATTTATTCCCTTTATATGACAAGGAATGGCCAAGAGTTTCTCTGCTATCTTATTTTAAAAGCCTGTCACATGAGGCCCTGTATTCAATGCGTGTCTTGGACCCCTGCACCCACAGCGTATTTACTGCTCGAAGACCTGCATGGCCGGCGGGTGTGATGGATGTCTTTGTGGACTACGAAAGCTCTTACTCAATGTTTAGAAATGTAGCGAACGTAAATATATAATATTAAACATATCAAATTGACGGAATGATGTCTGTATACCATTAAAGTTAACATGACATTTTAATTACACATAATTTTGATGCAAAACATGTACTGTGTTCAACGGTTCGTTTGAAGTGAATGTTTGAGTGGGTTAAACCAAAATAAAAAAAGGGAGAACGCATTTTTATGCATTGTACAAAAACATTGTTACAAGAAATGTTGAATACCTGCCTTAAGAAAATGTCTGGCATATGGCACATTGTACACTGTTGAATCATTAAATTGATATTAAATGCTTTAGTTTATACTTCGTATTGTTTGCATAGTAATTTTGGACATGGCCTAATAAAGATATGTGCGTAAAAGAACTGTGCTGTACAAAATAAGACCAGATACCCCCAACTGTGAAGCAATCAGAAAGAGGAAGCCCCCCCCCCCCTTTGCCGGTAAGCCGAAGTTCTGTTATGATACATAATAGTTTTAATATTAATTGATAATTCTATTTCAAGTAATTGATGAGTCTTACAATACAAAATTCACTCCACTACATAACCCCATGTTTGCTAATAAGCAATCAGCCCATCCGGGATGATACTAGCAATGCTAGGTCATGTCACCACATGCATTCACTTTTTCATTATTTGAAATATTATTCAAATGCCAATTTACCAATATGAATTTATACATAATTTACCCATCTAGTACAGCATTAATTTGAATGTCTGTGTACTTGTGGCAGTTTTTAAAGCACGTATGCTTATATGGAATGACATAATTCGTGATTTCTCCTGTTCTTTTTGAGTTTGGAAAGTTTGTCCTTCAGTTGTTCTGTTGTGAAGCAATCACAAAGAGGAAAAAGAATCTGTTAATCAAACTTGACACATGTTGCATGACTGGATTCCATAGTTTTAAGAATGAAATTTTTAATTTTATATTTAATCATCAATTACTTGAACATCAAATAGAATTATTAGTTCAGGTTAAAATTAATGGGGATGATGTCAGTTGTGTGGCTCTTCCGAAGGGGGTCGGGGCCGGGAGCCGGGATTGGTGTTGAGCACGCAAGTAGTTAGGGGGCGAATGAACTGATAGCCTGATCAGTGGTCCACCGAACAACGTCACTTGAAGCATTGATTTCCCAAATCTACCGTTCGTACCTGTGACTGGATTTTAGGAATTATATTTCTTTGATCTTTTTTTCTATGGCCATGCAAGCGATTTTTTAAATATGTTTCTGAGCTAATAATTTGAAGTGTTCTTAAGTTCTACGTCACACATAATTGTGATCAAACTTAGTGTTTCAATTTGAAGTTAAGCTGACTTGCTGGTAAAATATTTATCCGGGTCTATCACCCTGTCATACAACTACATTGAGAACTGTTTTGTAAATATTGGCCGCAATAGGTAGTGATATACATTGTTTGGGTTAACGTAACTAAGTTCATTAACTTTTTTTAAAGTTGCCATGGACATCTAAAGGAATACACACAGGCACAAAATTTATGTAATGCCGTTTTCGGAGGGCATTTTGAAAACAATTTCCAGGGTGAGACCACTTAATGCAGCATGTCACTTTTTGTCTTTTTATGTGTGCCAGAATAAATGAAGAAAATCTTTGAAGGCTTACCACAACAGTCACCACGATTGTAAATAATTATGTTGCTGATGAGATATCGGTGCTCCAGATCAACGGCCAACCAGGGATTAGGACTGTCAGCGAGAGTATGGCTGCACTTAGCTGTTCCCTTGGGATCCATTAAAGTTGAAACGTCTCCATCCACCGCGTGTTTTGGGACCCAATTTTCCCATGTATCATCAGGAAAGATAGGGCAATTGATGGTAGGTTTTTTCAAAGCAACGTTTTGTACGCCTGCATAGAAAAGAAGAAAAATATATTGGCTGTTTACAACACGTTTGAAAAAAGGACTGCTCCTTTAAAAGGCACATTAAAGGAAACAAAAGTACTTATGTGCAAAGGTTGTTCACATATGATGATAGTGGTAGTAGTAGTAGTGGTAGTAGTAGTAGTAGTGGTGTTGGTGATGATGATGCAAGTAGAACGATTTAATAACAATTACAACAGACTTCTATTCTTTTCTATAAAAATGATCATAAAATTCCTTCTGTCAGAAGGTGCCGACATTATATATATATATATATATATATATATATATATATATATATATATATATATATATATATATATATATATATATATATGTGTGTGTGTGTGTGTGTGTGTGTGTGTGTACACAGGCCCATTTGGCCTTTTTAGCTCAGCTCTCTTGTCAGTCAGCTTACCCCATAGGATGGGATTGCATCCGTCGTCAATCGAGATTTACATTTTCGACTTCAAAATTGTTTGCCAGATCCACTTTAAACTCGGCAGATCCGTACCAGGTTTGTTTAAATGGCCCGGTTTCAGTTATTGTTGGACGTTCTACTACTTTTTGTTGATTTTTTTTTTTTTGGCAAAATCTGTAAAAAAATCTTGGCTGAAACTGCCAGGTTAGTTGCTTCGATATTGAAAGGAGACACTCCTAATGACCCCTACACCTTGATTTGTTCAAGATACTGCGTTTGTTTTCAGTTTTTTAAAAATTAATTTCAGTGTTTTCGTTATTTTTCCAAAACCGTCACTTAGATGGCTCTGAAAGTTGATGAAAATGTACCTTGTGCGAGAGCTAGTCAAAGAAAGTGTACACTGGTGAGTGGTATGCCGGATCCCTGATTTGTGACGATTATTTCAGTTCTGCTGTTTGTTTGTCGGAAAATGCATATATTCTTAAGATTTACTATGTAAGTCAATTGGGATTGGGATGGTAATTCATACTTTCGACTTCTCCAAAACCTTTAACCAGAATCACTTCAAACTTGATTGGGATGTACTTAGATGGGTCTCTACTATGTGTCATCCCCACCCCCGTATATATATATATATATATATATATATATATATATATATATATATATATATATATATATATACTACTACTACTACTACTACTACTACTACTACTACTACTACTACTACTACTAATAATAATAATAATAACAATAATAATAAATTAGATCTTTGATAAAAAATATTGAATAAAATGGGTCCAAAATGTGAAAGCTGATGGACGCCCTTTTAAAATGTTTTGAAACGTGCTACAGGTTTGACCGATTTTGACTCGTTGTTTCCAGTTTGCCAGATAAGATTTCATTAGGTCCAAGGCACCACTAGATAGGTCATACTCTCGGAGTTTTGCTTTGAGGGGGCGGGGGGCACCATACGGTCAAAAGCTTTGCCGAGGTCAATCATTATTGAGACAACGGTGTCGTTTTTCTGCAGGGCTCTTTTCCACATCTCCGTAAGATGCAAGAGCGCATTCTGACAATGTAAACCTTTTCTAAATGCTGGCCCATATACGGACAAAAGAGAATAAAAAAAACTCGGCGCATTTATCCACCAAGATTGATTAAAAAACTTCATTTGCGGAAGGATGGTGACTGGTCTATAATTGCTTTTGAGAAGCCGGTCTGATTTCTTGTTTATGTGGACAATGCCAGGTTTCGTGAGGCATTCAGGGTAAGTATCATTTTGGATCGATTGATTAATTAGATCACTTAAGTCTTTTGCTAATTCAGGTCCTGGAATCTTTAAAATCTTAGCTGGTATTTTGTCTGGACCTGTTGCCTTTTTAGCGTTCAAATTGTGAATTTTTTCAACGAACAGTCAGAGGGTCGACTTGTCGAAACTGAAAATAATCTTTGTACTGTGGGTAGTGTGTTTTTATTGGTACAATACCTGTGTGATCTGAGAAATCGATTCTATTGGAGTCTCCAAACTGGGAGGCTATATTGACATAATAGTTACTCATGATATTTGTCACCTTAAGTGTGTCAGTCTACAGTTTTCCATTTTCAAATTGTCGCTCTGATTAGTGTCCTTATTTGTTAAAAATGGCTTAACTGTTGTCCAGACGTTGCTACCATTTTGAGATCCCTTTGAGCACTTTTCTTCGAAATATTTCCGGATAGATTTGGGCATCAAACTGACACAATAATTGCTTTTCTTTCCTGTATCTACGCCTACGTTCGATTCGTGCAAGCGGTCATTTTCTATATCTGATCTGAGGGAACTCTCATCCAAGTGTGTAAAGTAAGTAAGTAAATAAGTAAGTAAGTTTTTATTTCGGTATTATCAGGCCACAGGCCTATGGTAAAAATATATGTACAGTAAATCATGATGTTTGAGTGACAGATTCTCCATTATATTTCTCGATTGTAATGGAACTTTTTTTTCTACATTTCAAACACAAATTTGTTTCAAAATGATCTCCCTTCTTTTGAATGCCCGGAATACATAGATAGCTACTTGCCATATAATGGAAAGATTCTGTGGAACCAACAAATTATTAAATTTCTCTCTAGAAGGATAATTGATGTAGTATTTAGGCAAGTTTTGTCTTAAATCATAAAAACATGAGCAAACCAACAAAAAATGATATTCATCCTCTATTGACTGGTGGTTACAAAATTGACATAATCTATTATTTACATCAAGTCTTTCATGTCTCCCTGTTTCGATTTTTAAGCAGTGATCTGATAACCTGAATTTAGTAAGGGCTACACCATATTTTCTAATTGTCAAACATGACAAATATTTCTCTAGTTCAAGTAAAGATTTGAATTGTCGATATGTTCGTAATGTATCACTTTCTTGTATATCGCTACATCAATATTGGCAATTACAGTCTTTAACTCTTTGTAGAAAACTATTTAGGAAAATGTCCTCAGAACCAACCTCCTGAGACAACCAAACATGATTAAACCCATAGCGTCCTAATAACTTTCTGATGTGTGTTGCCCATGTAACACGGTCATTTTCATCAAGCTGTTTGAGCATTTTATAACAAGCCTTTGGCAATCTAGAATCAGGCATTCAAAAGATTTTTAGCCAGTATTTTATACATCTTTTAACATATATGACACAGAGTGGCTGCCTACCACACTCCCCAAGTACCGCTGCATCACTAGCAAGTGTGTAAAGCCTCTCTATTCAATTACTTTGGGGTTTTGTCTAGGAGTGTTTTCCTTAAGTACTGTCGGAATCATGTAATGAGAGTCACTGATACACAAGTTTGATACCACGATCTGTAAAAAAAATTAGGCGCATTTGTAGCAATAATATTTAGTGTACTTTAAGATATAGTGCGGTCTTTAAAATTTACCGTTACACACGTAGTATCTTTTACTAAGTTATCCATGTTAAAAATGTTACAAAGACCCCACAAAGGCTGTGAATCCTTAAAATTTTATTTGAATATGTCATAGCCCAAATCTTTAATGATTACAAAATTGCCGTGGTGAGTGGTGTTTACCTCTAATATAGGGAGCCCAGAGGGGACATGCGAGAGAAAAAATTTGCACTCACTCGCAAAACTACAATGCTTTCTACTTTCTGATGTTCAAGGTCATTGCGGCGCCGAAGAGCAACGTCTGAACGCCTCCCCCATGTTAATTTCTGTTATTGCGGAATATGTTACATTTGTTCACTCTGAATTGTCTGGTATGTGTACACCTACTATCGCCCGATAGATAGATAGATAGATAGATAGATAGATAGATAGATAGATAGATAGACCAATATATATATATATGTGTGTGTGTGTGTGTGTTTGTGCGTGCGTGTGTGTGTGTGTGTGTGTGTGTGTGTGTGTGTGTAGGCACCTGATGTTATACAGATAATATGTTCAAACGGATGCAAATAGGAAAGGTCAGAATTAGCTCTAATGTGTGTATTCGCCCCAATACATAACTGAATACACAAATATTTGGAGAGCTACAGCTGTGTATTCCATTAGTTGGTATGTTAAAGCAACCTTAAATAAACCAGTCACTTTTGTTGCTGTGGTTATATGATTTTTGTGAGGTGTTCAGTTATCTAGATTTACTGTCTGAAATTTGGTGCAGTAGAATTCAAGTTATTACGTTGCAAATTACAATGTAAAGTAATGGGAATACACAAACCTGGCCCTGCACTGACTGCAGTGCTCTCTTTTAGACAGTTCTTGAACTTTCTGTTTTTGCCCTTGCCTATTGGAGGCATATGAAACTTTCAATCTTGAGCATCTTCACAACTTATAATTATTAATATTACCATTCTTCAAAGCTGTGATCGAGAGAGATGATAACTTGCTCCTATAGTTCCACTTAGCAAATCGTCCTTTTGGAACTGTATTCCTCAGACAATTTGTTTGTTTGTTTCTTTATATCATTATTAGACATGTAATTACAAATACTGATCTTAATTAATGTTGACAGACACTGGCATCTTTCCGGAACTCGAAAGTTCTTACTATACATAAAAAATATTTGTCGTGGTGTTTTCAATTTACCGTTACCAACATTGTTCACTTTTCAAAAGGTAAAATTAGTGACACACAATCCAATGCAGCCACTAGGCATTTTTAAAAAATCTTGCATAATTTGAAAAAAAAAAAAAATCCCATAGATATCTTGCGGTGGCCCTGGTGTACGGTGGCCCTGGTGTACTTGTCAACCGCTTTGAAAAAGATGCTGCTCCTTGTCAATTGGCATCATTCAAAACAGAACATTTTTTTCCGTTGAAAGTTCGAACGGATGTGCCTTTAGCTTGAAATTACTTTCTTAACATCTTGGATTTGTTTTGTTGCAAAGAAAAGGAAAAAAAAAAAAAGAAACAACAGGGCTGTCTGAACAGCCCATGCTCAGCTGACCGAGAGATTAATTACACTTGACATGTGCTGTGAACTTGCGATAGGACACAATACGTAGACGCTTGTGAAAGGTATATCCTTACCAAATTTGACACAAATCTGGTCAAAATTATTGAAGTTATAACCATTACATGAAATTCCCATGTTAAACTTTCCTATTAAAGCTTTCAAAATTGTCCAAAAAAAAAGAAGATCACAGGTAACATGGACATTTGAACAAACTTGGTAGAGACCGACCCAAGGTACATTGCCTTTAAGTTTGAAGTCAATCTGATCGACAGTTTTTTTAAAATTGAAAAGGTCCATTTACTCATAGGTACCCAAATTGAAATAAATATATATATATATATATATATATATATATATATATATATATATATATATACAGTTAGGAATCCACAGCAGTGCCACCTGGTAAACAGTCTGTTTGACCTTTTCATAAGAAACATATTCACCAAGTTTCAGCTGAATCTGAGTCACGGTTCTGGAGGAGAATTTGCAAATAGCAAAAACACACCTAAATTCATTAAAAAATAAAAAATTGTAGTGGTACCTGGGAAACAATTTAAGAACTAACAGTCCCCAGAAGTGTTCGCGTGTGATATCAAAGCAATCGGGTGAGTGGTTTCGGAGGAGATTTCTTAAGATTTGCTCAAAAACGAATAAAAAAAATTAATAAAAAATCCAAAAATCACTGGAGCATTACCACTTGAACAAACCTGGTAGAGACTCACCTAAGGTACATTGCCACCAAGTTTGACGTCAATCTAGTTGATGGTTTCAGAGAAGAAATCGAAATTGGGAATTAGCATTAATATGCTCATTGACATGCATAGTAATCAATAGAAAACGTGCATTTACATAAATTGAAAAAAAAAAATCATTAAAAATCAGGAATCTACAGCAGCAGCACCTAGTAAACAACTTTTTTTGTCCCTCGCACAAGAAACATATTCACCAAGTTTCAGCTAAATCATTGTGATGTTTCCGTAGAAAAGTCAAAAAAGATAAAAACACACAAAAAATTATAAAAAAATAGAAAAAATTGCAGTGCCACATGTTGAACAACTTAAGAACGAGGAGCCCCAAGGAGTTCCCTATGTGGTATCAAAGCAATAGGGTGAGCAGTTTCGTCGGAGATTTTTTAAGGTTTGCCCAAAAAACAACAACAAAAAAATAAAATAAAATAAAATAAAATAAAAAAATAAAAACAAAAGAAAAGAGTAAAAAATCACTGAATCGTGACCAATGGAACAAAAAAGGTAGAGACCTACCAGAGGGCACATTTCCACCAAGTTTGAAGTGAATCTAGGTGACGGTTTTTGAGTAGCAGTGGAAAATGTGAATTGTGGACGGACGGACGACGGCCAAAGACCCTCACGAAAGCTCAATTGACTGACAGGTCAGCGTCAGCTAAAAAAAAAGAAGTGTTGCCCGTACAAAATGATGATTAGACCAAACCCTTTCTGTGTAGGTTTGCGCAGAGCTTCATTACCATGCCTCACAGTGACAACGTTATCTTGGGACTTGACGCACTTCTATAATGCACTGTCAGCGTGTGACACAGACGCTCACAGATTTTGTGCGAACAAACAAATGATACTTGAAAATGCATTTCACCCCACACTCACACCTCACTTAGTTCGCGCATTGTATAATTCACCGCAGGATATGTGTGACCAAGCAGGTGGTCGTTGCCAAGGATCTCACGGAACAACTCAATATATCAGTGTTGGTTCCATGGTTTTATTCCATGCAATATTAATACAGTTTTAAGCTGCGCCATTCTGATGACGTGTGATAGTATAGATTAAATTTGTTCATGATGTATAATTATGCAAGTAGCACTATTGTAAAGGGTCTCCTTTGAATTTTAATTTATCAGGCAGGAACACTTAAATATATATATATATATATATATATATATATATATATATATATATATATATATATATATATATATATATATATATATATATATATATATATATATATATATACATATATATGAGTTCGTGAATGTAATTTTAGTTTGTTTATTTGTTTGTTTTTTAATGTGGCAATTTGTCTTTTATAAGAATCTAATTACTTGTAACCAAAATTGATTACTTACTAATTTTTCACCACAAAATCTTGAAAAGAAATAAAATATTACCCCTGTAATTTGGAACCTTTCCGTATGATTCTCGTTGATTTAGTAGGGTTTGGTTAATTAATTTTTTAACATGGCTGTTTTCATATGGTAGTAAGTCTTCAGAGCAATTTCTTCTCAGTGATTTGCATTCAAACTTGGTCAAGCCATTTCATTGCGTATCTGGCATGTGACACGAGTCATGGTGATCGTTTTGTGATTGCTTAAGCACTGGCCAGTGATAGGGAATAGCAATTGTATGTTTTTATATGTTAAATAAAATACATTTCTTGACATTTATGTCCAGCCGGGAGGTGGTTACATCTTGATTGTTACACAAACATCGCTGTAAATGACTGTGTGATCAAACCGAAACTAATATTGGTTTGTAATTTTCAGTTTAAGTCTGGACACCCCTTTGGCTTAATTTTCCATAAACTGAAAATTTGTACGTAAAACTACTTGGCATAATAAAATATAGCCAGTCCATCTTGCCAAAAATGTTAAAAAGTCATTTTTGAAATATATGCATCGCTCAAAGCAATTTTAGGTATGGCTATCCTACTGTTGCCTCTATATGAAGCTCCAGGACTCGTTAAAGTTACTGATGTTGGTGCCAACAGATTATCAACGCCCAGTCATGGCTGCTATGGAGGCAAATCCTACTGTAATGTTCAAGGAACGCTTGCGTGGGCCCTCACATTATTTCCTACTACAGGTCTCTTTGCTTGTGAAATAGTAGATTTAAACTTAACTTTATAAGCTCTGCTGGGCAAAGGTCACAGAGCTTATGGCATCACTCAAAAGGTGATTTTGTGATGGCAGTGTGCAGCTTAGACATCAATGGCAAAGATAATCAAGCCTGCTCATTAAAATTGCATTTGAAATGACATTGAACATAAAACTGCACCGTGACCAGATGATAATGGAGTTTGGTACTTGTCCATGTTTACTGTTTTCTTCAACAACTTGAAAAGTTATCACCCGATTTTTGCTAACCGACCGTGTATGGAAACCTGGAAGCAAGGCGCAATGTTGAACACATTTATTAACTTTTTATGTTAAAAATTAAAGTCACATGGGCAATTAGAATATAAGGTCCATTTTGTTAATGCTCTTGGCCCCACAGTAAGGCGTATATGACAATTAGGAGTTATAAAGTGTATAAAAATCTATGTCGACATCATTGTTAGTGGTGCCACCTAGAGTATTACACGATATACGTGTCAAATAGTAAAAAAAAAAAAAAAAAGCGACCAGTCCAGCATCCTTTATTTGTCATGGATCTTCGTAAAACTTAGTGGGATTTTAGGTGAGGTCACAATCACAGTTGCCCGTGATACTAGTGGTGCCACCTATATTTTGATGGAAGTTAATGAGTCAAATGTGTTGAAAGATACAAAATTCGATATATCGAAAAACAATCGAATTAGACATCCCAAATTCAAAGGATCCATAGATTATGCCCAATGCTAACACGTAATGTAAGATAAGCGACCTTGACCTATTTCGTCACTAGACCTGTTAAATTGGAACAAGTGATTCTTTAATGCCAGGGTGTAGTTTGGACATAAATGGCAAAGAGAATTGAGCCCCTAGATCGAAATTGCACTTTAGTACATTGTATATACAATTCTCCTTGGTGACCTACTTTTGGGACCCCTTGACCCAATCATCGTGTGGCCTTATTCTATTCTTCAAAATTATTAAACACCCAACGACATTTATTTCAATATCTCAATCAAGAATACGGCGAATGATACCAAATGTGCCACAAATGTGCACCATGTGAAAGTTTGATGTTGCATAATATGGATGACCTCGATTACTTTTTGAAACGTCATGGAGGGAATACATTTCAGAAAATGATTTTAGATCCATGGGCCTCGTGTTTTCTTTTAATGCTTCTGAAATGTCCACACTTTCTACCAGAAAAATACACGAAGATTCGATTCACGAATAGTTGATGAATTTAAGGAGTTCTGGAAAATATTTGTTCTATCTTCAGAGGAGATGTTCTGATGCTGTGATCTAATTGGTTCGGCCACTGTGTGAAAAAGCAAATTGCAAAAATAATTTGGAGCAAATCTCTTGTCTGTTTTGAAAGTTAGTATCAGTTTGTATCTTAATCTGTATTCAGAAAGTATCTGTCAACATGTCTCTGCATTACAATCATAATCTACTATTAACTACAAAGGATATAATGACGAACCACGTTAGAGAAATGGCACTAATCCCAGCTCACAAGCCATACAATTTGACGACTACTCATCATGTGGATACCAATAGACGCCCCAGTTTCAAAACGTATTCGAAATGGAATTTTTATCTGTACATAATGTATTTAGAGACCTGTTGGAATGTAACCAACAGTAGACTAAGAAATCGCTAGCTTGTATCTCCCAATACATGTGATACATGTTTTCTGATATTTGTAAACACCTGCATGATGATTTAAAACTGAAATGGTGTCCTGGTAACGCTACATACGTGCGTCCTGAATGAAATCGAAGGGCGATACGGCACCCAGGAATCCAAGTGTCCGAATAATTGTCCACGTAAACGAGAACCACGGGACCCGCAGTTGTCCAGATAGCATTTTCTTCTCACTGAAATTGAAAGCCACGTTGATTGTCCGCGATGTCGACCAAATATGGAAAGTACTCAAGTGTTTTGTTACCGGAAGAAGACATTCTGCCGCCACGGTCAGTTGTATTGATCGAGTCAGCCTATTAAATATTATTGATACATGCATCACAAATAAAATGCATATTTAATGGCCCAAACTACCCTTTTAATAAATCAAACGCAACAACAAACCCAGTAAAGCGCATCCTAGGTAAATTATTTGCTTTTCTCCTGCCTGTTGTCTGTTGTTGTCAATGTTTCTTTTGTCCATATCGCATGTTCACTGAGTAAAAGTTGCTGAAATAGATAGTAATGTCTATCAGTTGGCATTTCAATATACTCTCTACTGTAATTAAGATCTATATTAAAATTAAAGTGGCTATTTAGCGTAGGTTTTAAAAATACTTATTTGATTATTTTAAATTTTAATTATGCAAATATTTGGTCCTTACACTAAACTGAATGGTTGAATAATCAAATCTTCAAAATTAGTACAGACAGACGGGACACTCAAACTTCAGTTTATATGTTTGAGCCATAATGAGCATTGTTATGCCAACTTGGCCAGTACGCAAGATATCGATGTTGAATATTTATAAGATTATAACTGATAGAGGTATAATTTCAAAAAATGACATGTATATCTTTGTGCTAATAAAGCATATCCTTTACTGTTTTTAAATTGGCAAAATGTGAACACATACAGTTTTACTTTCAAGAAAATCATTGTTTCCCCTATCCTTTTGCTTGTCTCGTGTTTCTGCAGTGATGCAGTTGCTTTTATCTTTGTGTGCTGTTTCAACAAGATCGTGGCTTATGACGTCACAACACTACAAAAGTATTTCTCCTTTAAAGCATTGGCTAACTTTACATTAGCCTCTGAGCTCGGAACCTGAGATCTTGGCGCTTCTTGTTGCTGTTTTTTTGTGTATCTTCTTCTACATTTACTTTTATCTAGTGCCTCTTTCTTTTTCATTATCTCTGCTTGCTTTCCCTCTTTTCTCTTTTGCCTCCTACTTTCTATTCCTTTACTCAGGGGTTTCTCTTGCTTCTTTTCTTCCATTCTGGACTTGCCAATAAAAACACGAGCATCCTTTAATAGCAGCCTTCATCATGCTTTGTGTTACTGGCATTCGGTGAGGTTAGTGCTTTGCTGCCGATTTCTGTCAGATTTCATTCTTTGTACTTCAAAATTAAACGAAGGTTGCCTGCTGTAACTTTTCCAATAAGAATTGTGCTGGAAAAGACCATTTTTATGTCAGGAGGCACACTATTGTTTACAAATGTAGAAATATGTAGGATAATACTGCTAAAATATACGGGAAATGGAATACAAAATCATAGGAAAATAGGAAATATAGGAAGCATTGGCAAGCTTGTGTTTACCTTACAATTGAGAATGCTTCACTGTAAAACTTAACAGAAGCATACCTATTCACTGAGATGAAATAGGGCTCCAGATATTTGAAGTCTTTATCTGTTTCAACTTCTGTTCCTGTCATGGTCAACTGGGGAATGTGCAAAAGTTTACCGCTCACTTGTAAGCCAACTGCTGCATCAATTGAACTTTAAAAGATTTGATACCCGACCGCCTAACGACACGCATTTTGTCACAAGAAAGAGCCTTCAGTGTACAATATCCACAAGGCATATACATCTCGCTAGTTGCCTGAGGTAATAATTACATCATTGCTTGGGAGTGTTTGAATGTGGTATCAGAAACGTGAAGATTTCCGTAATATGCCCGACTCATTCCAGACCGCATGTACGGCGATAAGAATTTATGAATGTGCAATTCCTGTGATTATTCCAGGTGAATATGTCCGGGCCTCTTCAACTTCTAGTCCATTCTTTCACATTAATCCAATAGGAGGCAGCACCTATTGGTATGTGTTGCCTTACAAGACTTGCTATACATGGGTCCAGATCTGCCAGAAACTATAGCACTAACTTGTCTTTCTAGAGAAAACAGACCACATGTTAAAGGTGATGCAGCAGTCTTAATTTTCATTGCTGCACATCACCTTTACATGCGTATAAACACATTAGTTCCATGGGTCCGTGAGTTGTGAAAGATCTTTATTGAGTTATAATAGAATAATATTGCTGAGGCTCTCTGCTTCTGTGCTGCGATCCTCTGTGACACAAGTGGCCAAGGTAAAAAGAAATAGAAAAGTAGATAAGGTGGACGAAACCAAGATTATCCTAATCAGCTCCTGCTGCAATGTTTTCTACGACCAGAGCTGAGGGAAAGGGTCCACCACACACTCTCTCACTCTCTCACAGCTGTAGTTGGCCCGTGGTTCTGGATATATTCCCCTACACTCATCAGCTGTATTCCCCCCCCCCCCAAAAAAAAACCTTTCCCGCAGACACCATATCCCCTCCTGTAAGGCTCATGAATTTCCCATCGGGGACTCCATGGGAGCCATTATAAGGGCTACCATCATTCACTTTTCTCCCTGTACTCTGAAAGCCTAATTTACCATGTTGCTCTCTAACCCAATAAATTCATTTCTTTTCTCCCAGCACCCTACCAGGTAGTCCTGTTATTATAGTCTTCCCTCTGCCAATTTCTGAAAAATAGTTCTCTTATCTCTCTATATGCATCACACCACAACAGCTAATGATCCACTGTTTCATCTACCTCTTCTCTGTATACCTTACATTTACCATTACTACCTGTAGTCCAATTCTGTGTTTTCTTTTCTAGATTGATCACTCCTACTCTACTTTGGGAAAGAAGTCTGGATCCCTTCCCTCCAACCCAACACGCACTTTTCTTTGGCTTTTCTAGTACCTTGTATGCTTTTAATGTACTCTTTTCCCTGACTCCCTTTTTCCAGTCTTCTTTCCAGCACCTTGTAACATTCTTACCTATATCCACTTTCCAATCACCAACCTCATCATATTTATTTAATTCATATGTCTTTGGCCCACCTTGTTTGTTCCTTGACTACTTCATTGTAAACTTTCCTGCACAACCTGTCTTCATTTACTGCTTGTAGATATCACAGCACTTTAGCTTTGCTTTGGACATTGTTTCTGTGATTTTATTCCATCCTTACTCTCTTAGGACTGCTTCTATTGCTGTACATAGTGGTGCTCCCAGTATCTATTTCCCCATCTCATTATGTGCTTTCTCCCTTCCCTGGATATTTCCCTCCTTCTTAAAATCACATCTAAGCCATATATCATCCCTGGTATCGCAAGTCTATCCCATAATACCTTTGCTTTGTATGTTCTGTTGAAAGTGTTCAGTGCTGTGGCTTGAATCATTCCTTTCATACGATTCATGTTCTGTTTAATGTTCTCCACCTGATACCTGATCATGCCTTTACCCATTGCTTTCATCTTAACACCTAAGTATTCACACTCATCAACTTGCCCAATTTCAGTTTACTGTTCCCTACCTTCTGGAATTTGGAACTGTCCAATTCTCCATTTTGTATTCCCATCTGATTTCTTTCCAAGAGTAATCACTTTGCTCTTATCCTTACTAAATTCTAACCTTCATTTATTCCCGTATTCCCGTGCTGTGTTCAGCATCTCTTGTAGTGCTTTTTGGGGCTCTGCCATGAGTACAATGTCATCTGCAAAAAATAAACTTGGGAGTTTTGGGTCATCTACCTTATTCCCTTATTACACTCCATTAACTGGCCCCCCAACTCCCCAATACACCGGGAAACAAAATCGGGGATAGCACACATCCCTGCTTTAGGCCTTTATCCTGGCACATAGTCTCTACTTTTACCTGTCCTAATGAGAGTGTACAGTCTACATCTTTATACAATGCTTTTAGAACTTCTAGAAAAATCCCACCAAATCCTAGTCCACTGAGTTTTCCCACAGGGCATCTCTCCATACCCTGTCATAAGCTTTCCTCACATCTAAGAAACCCATGAAATCTTGCTTCCATTCTATTTTGCCAATTCTGACACCTGGGTCAATGTAAAGATGTGATCACCTACCCTTTTGCCTGGTCTGAATCCATTCTGAATTTCCCCCAGAAGACCAAGTCTTTCAACTATTCTACTTAGTCTCCAGTACGTTATCCTACTGAACCATTTTCCCCACATTTAACAAAATGGCAATACCCCTACACTGGTCCAATTGGCCTCTTGGGCCCTTCTTTGGAATATATGAAATCCTGAATTTATTACTTTCCTTTGGTACTTGTCTTTTCTCAATAACCCTATTGAAAAGCAACCATAAACTATACTAAATTTCCTCTGGCTCTCTCTTTATGAATTCCCTCAAGATATCATCTGGTCCTGGAGCTTAGCCTAATGGCATCTGTTCAAATGCCTTTTTAACTTCTATGCTTATGATTTTGCTACACATCTCTGCATCCCATTGATCCTGTGTGTATTCCGCTTGACACCCTCGTACTATTCCCTGGTCACACTGCAGATTATTAACTTCTTGCCAATGCTCCCTTAAAGCTTCCTGTATTTCTTCCTTATCTCTTTATCATCTTCCCATCAGTCCTTCCAGACAACAAGCTACTTTAGCCCTTTCTTTATCAGAAAACCTACTCCTCCTCAAATCTTTTGCCCACTATCTCTTCTTTTACCTATAATATCAAAGCCTGTGGGGCCTGTCATTATCGCTATTTCTTCTCTTCTGATATTTGTATCTGCTAGTGCTATAATAATACTCTGTTTGCTTTTAGCTACTTCTCCTATTTCTGCTATCTTCGCTTTGATCCTCTAAAATTGACATATCCTATTTTCATGTTGTTTTTCTTTCTCTCCCTCCTTCTTTTTCTACTACTACTTCCTGATTGCCGCTGGTTGGTATCCTTTTCCCGAATTGAACTGGTAGCTGCTGGGGTTCCCAGTTTTCCTGCTGCTGCACCCACTCACTGTAAACTTGCCCTAGCCTATCGCCTCTCTTTTGACTTGGGTGCAACTCATCCCCAGCGAAATCTCCCTCCTCCCAGGCAAATCCTCCCACACATCTCCAAATCTATCCCGCTCCCCCACTTACATAACTTCTCTAACATCCTGTTAATCTCACAAGTCCTGCTTGGTTCTCACCCACTCATCCTAAGCCGTAGTAATATCCCCATTACCAAAGCATTGCAGTCTAACTGTGCTAACCTCCCCACAAGTTTCCCATAGCTGCCTAACACTGTCTGTGTCCCTATTCTCTTCCCTGGCTCTTCCCTGTCCAAGAGATCATTTGTGCTGACCTGCACAAAGACTCCTGGACACTCCCCACTACTGCTCCCTACCCTCTCTTTAACATCCCTAATATTGGCCACTGGAAGGAACTCCCTAACCCTATGCTTCCTGTCTGCCTTACAGGAGACTGTATCTTCCTCACTATGCTGCTCCCTATCACCACCGCCTCTCTAAGTCCCTCCTGTTCCCTCTCTCACTAGGCCCTGTCACTCTCTACTTCCCCTCATCCTCTCCTACCTCCTGAACTCTCCCCCATCCTGTTCCCCCTTCAGCCTGCTCCATCCTATCCTGGAGCTCCTTGCTCACAACAGCTGCAATCCCGACACTATCCCTAGCTTCCTTTAATTCTATCTTGAGGGCTGCCAGCTATGCCTCCAGAAACTCCACCTTCCTCCACTTCCCACACCAAAGCTGAAAACTCTCCTCCCTCCACTCAACCCCCTCTGGCTCTATCCTGCACCCCCCCCCCCCATTTGCTCCTGCTCTAACTCGACCTGTCTCCCTAATACCTGCCTCCTCCCTCTTGAAGACCTCCCCCTGCTGCCTTCCCTTGCCCTGCACCCCTGGTACTCTGTGGCAATTCTTGTCCCGACATACTAAATCTCGAGTTTGTTCATTTTCTCTGATGGTAATATAATTCAAATTGGCGGTCCCCACACTCACCAACCTATTTCTGTTCCTTCAAGCTTTCTGATTTAAAACGTTCCTAAAAGTAGCCCGACTTTAGCACTAAAACTTTCCCTGCGTTTATCACCATATACTCATATAAAACAAATTTCTTTCTGATTGGATCATCTTCTGTTTAAAATTGCTAAAATATCGATAAATGTACACCAGCATCCAAAACCAAATCTTCTCTCACAAAATCTCGTATCCATCTTTTCCAAGTGTAGAGGCTGTGACATCACTCCACTGCCACAATACACTTGTTAACGTGACCAGAGGCCATCAGGATGCAATGGGTGTCACAGTTGTGACATCCATTTGTACTCATGCTGCATAGCAAACAGGGTTAGACATGACATCTGTGTCAATTTTGATTATTGTCACACCACAGCTGTGTTGAAAACAGTTGGCGTTTTAGGAGAGGGCAACTGTCAATTTGTTTTTTAATGGGATGGCCTCAGGATACCTAGGGGCTGAATCCATGATTGTAAGGAGAAACTTGTTTCCCGTTTTTGTTTTTGAACGTGGTCCCTCAACATCTATTATAACTCTACTAAATGGTTCTTGAAGAACTGGGATACTAATCAAAGGAGCAGGTTTTATTTTCTGATTGGGTTTTGCAACCACTTGACATGTGTGACATGTCTTACCAAATTCTGTCACATCCTTCTGTAATCTGGGCAGAAAGAAGTGTTGCAATATTCGATCTTGAGACTTCCCAAGTGGTCTGCTGTAGGTGAATCATGAGCTATCCTTAAGCCTGCTGACCTATATGATGGAGGAACCACTATTTGATGAATGATTCTCCATTCTTCATCAGTGGAAGCATCTGGAGGTCTCCATTTTCTCGTCAATACTGCTGATTTGATATAATAACAGGCCAGGTATTTTTGTGCCTCTTCTTCAGTTAAAGCTGTACTTGCCAATTTTCTTAACTGAGGGTCAGCTTTTTGCTCCCTAATCAGCATATCTCAATTTCAATGAGCCATTGGACTCAGATGATCCTTTTGGCTTACCTAATCAGAGAGGTTACAATCGTGGCTTACCTCTGGCCTCAAGTTATCTTCATGGCTTACTTGGTCATCCAGGTTACCAGCAAAGAATGTCTCTACCAGCCAATCAATTCATCATCCTTGTCACTGGCTTCTTGCTTTGAAGCTTCAAGGGCCATTGACCTTGTCACAGCACATCCTGGAAAAATGCAAGGAAGTTTTTGCTCAAGATGCTCTGTGTTCTCTCTCGTGACTGGCTCATCCGTTAAATATGTTACTGGTCTACCTTTTACATCATCCCCTGCTATTTCTGTCCCTAGAAGAAAGGTCACACCTTCTATCGGGAGACTTGGTACAATACCTACAGTCACTGGTCCAATTTTGAAATCAGACTTCAGGTTTACTTTGTGAATTGGGACTGTTATGTAATATCCCGCAACACCCTAAAGTAATACACTGGCTTTTTGATAAGTTTCATCTGACAAAGGAAGTACATCTTCCAACAGTAAAGACTGGGCAGCGCCAGTGCCCTTGGGGTTACAACTACCTTCTAGTCAGCAATATTTTCTTTTTGTGACACCAGCCCTTCCAATTTGAAACTTTCATAGCTATCCAATATGGACTCAGCTACCCCAGCAGGTGGGTTTTCAAATTTAGCATGGAGATTATCAGAATGTCCATCAGACATATTTAGAGGTGGACGTCCCTTAATGGAGATTATCAGAATGTCCATCAGACATATTTAGAGGTGGGTGCCCCTTAATGTTGGCTGAACCAACTGGTTTACCAGTATTATTTGTCCTTCTCTGGAGTAAAAAACACTCAGATTTGACATGACCACTTTTTAGGCAGTAACTGCATATGGGTCCACTAAAGAGCTTCTGCCCTTTTTTCTGATTAGCAGGTTTATCAGATTGAGAAGAATTATCGGGATTTTGCTCTTCTGATTTTTGACGGGGAGAGGTTCCGCATTCCCGCTTGTTTCTTTTCAAATCTAGATCTACTGACCCTGTTTCGGTTTTCCAAAGAAGCTTTCATGTGTCAATTCATAGTCATCAGCCAAAACTGCAGCTTCATGTAAGTTATCTGCCTTACGCTCATCCAGGTAGGTCTTAATTTCTTTAGCAATGCAACCTTTAAAATCTTCTACCAAAATAAGTCGCTCAATTTGTCACAATCATTTTCTATTTTTCTGGAGGCCTACCATCTGTCACACAGATTCTCTTTCCTTCTGGCAAATTCCACAAAGTTTCACCTGGTTCCTTTTGGGTGTCCCTGAACTTTTGTCTGTAAGCCTCAGGTACTAACTCTTATGCCTTCAGATTAGCATCTTTCGACACATTATACTCAGAACTTTGTTCTATTGAGAGGGATGAATAAACTTCTTGTGCTTTTCCAATAAACACACTTTGTAACAGAAGAGGCCACACTCTTCTAGGCCATTCTAAATTGTCAGCTATTTTCTGGAAAGACAGAAAGAATTTTGATACTCCTTTTTTTCAAATGTTGGTACTAAACGTGCAATCTTGGCTACATCAAAAGATCCTGACTGTGCTGAATTGTCTGATCTTGAATGCCTAAGTTCGAGGTCTCTGAGCTTTAACTCATGTTTTCTTGCCCCGCTTGCTTCCTGTGCTGCCGCTCTTGCTAATTTTAGCTCATGTTCTCTTGCTTCTCTTGCTGCCTGTGCTGCTTCTTTTTCACTCTCAAGATTTCAATTTCGCTAATTCCAGCTAAATTGCCTAACATTTATCCTCTGAACCCTCATCTTCGAGGAAACCTTGTTCCATCAAATGGGAAATTATCTTTTGTTTGAAAGGCATTTTCCTGATACCTGCTGGTACTTCTAAATTTAAGTATTTGGCCACATTTTCCAGGTCGTACTTTACCGAATTTATAAGAATCTTTGATTGTTATGTCCTCATTAGCCAGAAACACACTTGGATCTATTGACATGTCCTATAGTGAAAATATTGAACAACGACTATGTTTATAAATACCAGGTATCCTTTGTTGAGCTGACACTGTAATATTCAGTATCTAGAAATGTCTGAAATTTTCCAGATGATTCAGCCGTTATGTTCTTATTGCAAAATAATTCAATGTCTTGTCTTAAATTTAATCCCGTTTGTCTTAGATTTATCCCGGATGAGCCCCGCAGTTTGTTATGATGCCTACCTTTTGAATATTAACAGAACTCTACAGAGAATGACAACAATGATATAACTTCAACAGTAACAATTTATTAATAATTAAAATTAGTACAAAGTGGGTAAACTTTTCTCCACAGGTATTTAACAGTCAAACAGTCTTAGGTAAATCCCAATCCCTGGTGAAATTATCCTCAGGTACTGTCCCACAGTTCCGAGTCCTATGACAGGTGCCAAATATTGTGGTACAAATCTCACAGAAGTAAGGCTTGGTTTCAATGTGGGAAAGTACACCAGTCCACTCAAAGATAATGTCCACACCCCTCAGGCACAAAGTGTAAATGGGTAGCACCTAATATACAAGTCCACCCAAGACACTGTCCACATTCCACAGGCACAATGTAAACAATGGCTTGCAGTCCTAATGGCTTTATGACAACTCCCAGCTTCTGTTAGATCCTTCAGAATTCTCTCTTCCAGTCAGGAAAAAATTTGCTTTGTATTTATACAGACAAATATCACCATTATTCCATAGCTTTTCAATTAGTCACACATTCCAGTGGATTGAGACCTGTCTAGATCACCTCATACGAATGTAGGTCACCATTCTAGTTTATTCCAGATGTTAATTAGTTACATGTGAGTCACCCACAAAAACAAGCCAACTCAGTGACTCTGCAGTGACCCTGCAAAGTATTCATTGAGCTCAGTGACCCAGCACACACTCAATGATAGCATTTGACCTCTCCAAATGAAAACAAACAGCCATACACATTTTCATAACAGTCGTCATGTTTGCCTTGTCTTATTTTTCAGGTATGTAGAATTTTAGTTTTTTTTATAATTTTTTTTTTTAAATAATTCTTATTTTTCTTGTGGACATCATTCAAGTTCAGACATCTATTATAGCTGGTTTTTAACTTTTTTAATGTTAGGTACTCATATCCCTGATTTTTGGCAGTCGGCTTGCCAATTTACACAATTTTGCTTTTGGCAGACGTGAGTAAGGAAATTGGTCAGAATTGTTATAAATGGAGACACATATATTTCTATATCGTCAGGTAAATGTTTATTTAACTCTTACCTGATCAGAATAACTATGACTGCTGTCAGTAACTTTCCTTGCCTTAGGTCGGGTGTATTGCACCAAGGAAAGCCATTAACCTGGGGCATATGACTTTCCTACAAGTCTCACTAAAAACAATAAAGTAAATGACAATTTATATTGCAGCACCTTTCATTAATATGAGTGGAAAAGGGTTACAAACTTGACAAATGTAGTATCATTTTTTCCTGAGTTTCTATTGAGTGTTAGCCATAGAGTGTACAGATTTATGCTGAATTTACCATGTTTTGTTGAAAGTAATCTTTGTTATCCATATGCCTTCCACCAAAATATAAGGAAGTCACACTTAACCTTTAAGAAAACGAATGAGGTATTTCAATGTGTTTAACTTTAAAGAAAACAGACTTGTTTTGCAGTATGTCCAATTTATACATCCAGAAAATAGTGTAGTGTTTGCAGCATGGCCAATTTTACCTCTAAAAAATGCATGTTTTCCAGCATGTTTAATTTATCCTACTGCAAACAAAATTGTTTTCCTGCTTAATCAAGCTTTACAAAAGCAGTTGTTTTTGCACCATGCCAAATTGAACATGGCAAAATTGACTTGTTTTCACAACATGTTCAATTTATGAGAACAAACTTGTCTCTCATCAAGTCTGATTTTACCTTTACAAAAATGCACAGGTTTTTCGGCATGTGTAATTTTATCGTAATGCCAACAGACTTGTTTTTCCAGCCTGTCCAATTTAACATGGCACATTTGACTTGTTTTCCCAACGTGTTTGATTTATGAAAACAGACTTGTTTCCGGCATGTCTGATTCAAACTTTCTTAAATGCACTTGTGTTTTCTTTCATGTCCAGGTTAATATTCAAGAAAACACTTCTTCTTGCAGCATGTCCGATGTAACAGTTACAAGAATGGACTTGTTTTTCAGCATGTTTCGTTAACCTTTATGAGAATGGACTTCTTTTTTTTTCAAACATGTCCAGGACTCATTGGTAGCAAATAATAGACAGTTCAAGTAAAACTCATGTAAAGGTAAAGACGATTTTGTGAGCTGAATATTCTTGTGTTCATTAATGGCCTGCAATGCAGACCAAGCCCATATACACGTATATATATATATATATATATATATATATATATATATATATATATATATATATATATATATATATATATATATATATATATATACATATATATATACATACATATATACATATATATATACATATATATACATATACATATACATATATGCAGCAAACCCATTCAATAAAATACATTTATTATTGATAAATTGTGTATATGATATCAGAAGAATGAGTTTTGCTTCTTGTTTTGCATGTCATATTTGACTACAGTGCCAAAGATCAATGAACATACAGTGGCCAGGACTCTGTGAAGATGTGTCAGTCTTACGGTGTTGTTAGACCCCTAAATGAAACGCGCCCCTAAATGTAAATTTACATTTAGGGTTAGGTGTCAGACCGCTAACTGTAAACAGTACCCCTAAATGAAAACGCAAATTTGACGAAAAAAGGGTGGTTCAGCCCCTAACTGTAAACACGCCACTAAATGTAATTATTTGGGTAGGTGGACACTGGACCCCTAAATATAAATCAACGTTAAATGTAATGGCTTCATATGGGTCAAGAGTCTCGCATCGAGGCTTAAGACTGGCTCAACAGTAGAGCTCTGTCGGGTATCCCGGTACCTGGGTAGCCGCGAAAAAACGCGGGTACCCGAATCGACAGCTATTACCCGTGGAATCAACAGGTAATATTAATTATATATATATATATATATATATATATATATATATATATATATATATATATATATATATATATATATATATATATATATATATATATATATATATATATATATCAGATACATAATATATATTTTAGATAGATAGATAAATAAGTAATAGCCCTTCACGTGTAATGCGTCACAAAAGGCTGGAAATTTTAAAATTCCAAAGGGAAGCTCTCCCAATTTCGGCTTTAGAATATCATTGTGTACAAAAGCTTGTGAAATATGGCAAGAATATATGTTGAAGTTCCCGCCACCAGCTTGCCATGTGAAAGATTGTTTTCAGATGCCGAAAATTATTTATAACCAAGCAGCAGGCTTCTTTGTCCCCTGAAATGGTGGCTGTCCTCATATTCTTCCATTATAAGAGAAACCCTAATAAAAAGTAAACTGGAGTATAAAGTGACACTCGTGCACTCAGGGTCGATACATTTAGGGAAGCACAAGTATCTGTATACACGTCCCTGATAATATAATAAAATGCTTTTCTGTTTGATTGAAGTGCCCGCTGTGGTCTCGATCTTTTGAATGTGGAGTGACGTGGTTGCTTTTGATTGATGGGTACGTGGATTTGGTTCGTTGGTAAATATACTGCAGCTAATGAGTGGTGCTAATAGAAAAGACTATGCAATCAAATGTGGCGGGTAATACCCGCGGGTCCCTGGTATTTTAATACCAACTCTGATCGGTACCTGGGTATTAAAAATCACAACCTGACAGAGCCTTACTCATCCGTATTGCGGCCCTGATAGGGGTACCGGGAAGCAAGTGCCCCAACACTGGAGGGGAGCAGGGAAATTACCCCCCTCCTGTATATCCATTACCCAGGGCCCCCAAATGGGTTGAACGTGGTAGTTCTGCGCCATTAAAAAATTCTGTTATTATTTATTTTCATTGAATGTTGACAAACCTGGACACAGTAACTCGCCCTGCCTTTAATAGAATTGATTTTATTGCCTTCAAGCTGGGACACAGCACAGTTTTTTTTTGTTGCAGTGGAATGGGTCTGTCTATACAGGCAATCGATATGTAAGAAGGGTCCACCTGCGCAACTCTCCAGGCCATCATATTGTTTTGGAGGGTACATCATTGCCTATAAACTTTAAAAACGGGAGCTTTGCATCCACACAGCTTCTGCATAATAGCGAGGTAAAGCAAGGCTCCCCTGCTTCTTTCGGGGATAAATTTCAAGAAAATATTGACTTGACGAGAGCCTCGAACATCAACAATATCATTATAGCTTGCGACCTGAACGATGATCCTAGCCCATTGCAGAGTATCAGACTTGACCAATCTGCTACATCCAATCTACTGTCGCTTCACTTCAATGAGCCAACACGTATTACTGAACATTCTGCAACGCGTCTTGACCAGATGATTAGGTATTCCTAATTTTATCACAAACGTGCTAATTTTATTCACCCATTTCGAATTGCGACCACTCAGTCGTAGGTACTGATCTATTGTTCCGGCGTAAAAGAGCCCCAATATACAAGGGACATGTTTGGGACTGCAGCAAGGCAGATTTTTCTTTAATTTGGACCTATCTCAACAATTTAAATTGGGACCTATGCTTCCCTTCAAATGATATTAACGATTGCTGCGTTTTATGGTGGTAAATGTTTCTTGACGCTGCCAAACACCGCGTCCCAAACTGAGCTATCGATATTCGTCCTTTTGACGTCCTTTGGTACAATTTACAGTTACGATCCTTTCGTGGTAAAGTGCACAGGGCTTATGTGATGGTCAAAGCTAACAATTCGAGTCATGACACTGAAATGTGGTCCTTGTATTGTAGATTACGGGATTATTATCAAGAGCAGTTTACAGCTGCTGAACAGGATTATCCTGATAAACTCCGTATCACTTTAAACAATCCTAACAAAATAAAAACAGTTGGTGGCGCACAGTGAAGTATTTTATAAACTGTAACCATATAACCTCAATACCTTTGCCATTAGTAAATGATGCTCATATGACTGACTATCTGTCTTAGATTGAATTTTTCAATTAATATTTTTTCAAACAATGGACACTTGCCTCTCTTCCTGGGCACATTTAACATACCAATAATACAATTCGCTCAATTTAAATTTCAGACAAGGAAGTTCTGGATATTCTACGTAGCTTAAACGTTTCTGAGGCCACAGGACCCGATGGCATTAGTGCCAAACTTGTAAAGGAAAGTGCGCCTTCCATTCATAAATCATTAGCTAAACTTTTTAATTTATCTTTGAATAATAATACGTTTCCTATTGAATGGAAACAAGCTAATGCTACACCTTTACATATGAAAGGCGCTGAATTATCGATTTTTTTTTTGTTAAGTTGCGTTGGTAAGGTATTCGTAAAAGTCATTTTCAAGCATGTTTTCAACTTCTTTAGGGACAATCTATTAATCACAGCTGACCAATCTGGTCTTACACCTGGCGACTCTACTGTTCATCAGTTACTTGTTATATATCACGAGTTATGTCTTGCTGTTGATCAACAAAAAGAGGTACGCTTGGCTTCTTTACACATCAACAAGGCTTTTGATAAGGTCTGGCACACTAGCTTACTTTCCAAACTTGCGTCAAATTGGAATTTGTGGGGATCTATTGAGATGGTTTTCTAGTTATCTTTCAAATCGTCAGCAGCGTGTTGTGATTTAAGGACAATCTTCTAGCTGGGGAATAGTGAATGCTGGAGTTCCACAAGATTCTTCACTCGGACCTGTTCTCTTTTTAATCTATATTAATGATATCGCTGACCTTGTCAGATGTAATATCAAGTTATTTGCCGACCACACATCTCTTTATTTATCAGTGGACTATCTTGCAACTGCTAGTGAAATTATAAATTAGGATCTTGCGTCTATTGACGAATGGGCAAACGACTGGTTAATTACCTTTAATGCCCATAAAACAGATAAGGTTGTATCTCCGGACAACCGATCTACTACTTTTCAAGGCCACACACTGCAAAATGTCAATACCCACAAACATTTTGGTATTACTATACGCTCTTACCTGTGATGGTCTGAGCACGTTAACAACCTAGCTGCTAGAACAGGAAAGCTTCTTAACATTATGAAAAGCCTGCAGTTTCGCCTGGACCGCCAAACTTTACAAAGCATCTATTTTTCTCTTTCATAAGACCTATTTTATAATATGGAAGTCCTGTCTAGGATAGCTGCACATCATCTGATGCTGATAAACTAAAAACATTCAGTTGACTGCTGCAAGAATAGTTACTGGCGCGATGCAAGGCACATCGAATGCTAAAGAGTATGAAGAGCTTTGACGGCAAACCCTGGCTTCTCGTAGGAAACAAGCCAAATTATCACTAATGTATAAGATAGTTCATGAATTAATACCTAATTATTTGCAATCTATTATTCCAGGTAATGTGAATCAATTTCCTGCACATAAAAATAGTTGACAAAGACATGATCTGCCTCATTTCAGAGCCCGCGCAGATTCATTTACTAATCCTTTCTTTCCATTAACTGTATGCTCCTGGAATGAATTACCTTTGGAAATTCGACATTTGCCATCTTTACCTACATTTGAATTTAGATTACGTGATCACTTTGGGTGGTCGAATAAGCGTCTAGAGTATTACAGTTTGGGAGAGAATAATAGTTCTGTATTGCATACTCGCCTCGGTTTGGGTATTACTCAGCTGAATTCCAATCTGTTCAAGATTGGTATCAAAACACGTGCCAGTTGTCAATATGATGCAAGTAATGAGGATGCTTGGTATTTCTTTTTTTCTTGTCCAAGGTATACTGTTATACGATCCCAAGTACACAATATAATTTCATTGCATGCTCCTTTTACATTGCAAACTGTACTGTATGGTTTTCCTAACTGCCGCTTGACGGAGAACACCCACATTTTCTCTCCAGTTCAAGATTTTATTATTTGTTTTTCTTTCTCAAAATTTTATCTGGATTATGTACATAGTAAACAAAATTATCAATTACTTTAAACGTACTGACCCCCCCCCCCCCATCTGTCCCTGTTCAACTGTGATGTCTACTCACTCTTGTATCGCGGCAAGTCGGTGGGCCCTGCCTCACTATGCAGCGACTGTGTGTTTGTTGGTGTCCTGTTTAATTGTATTCCACGAGAGGTATTTATATAGGGCTAAGCCCTCTTCCCAATTGTTAATTGCCGATGAAAATATTGTATTTGTATTGTTGAAAAAATAAAACACGTTTAAAGCAAAGCAAGGCTATCGTTAGGTGAACCTGAACGTGAATGTGTAGAGGGGATATAATTTTTGCTAATTAATCCCCTATGATAAGCTCACATATATCAAATTCTTGTTCACATGATAAACATGAAAGTTTGATGTAAATTTATCATAGGGGATTATTAAGAAAAATTAGAGCCTTTCCACACGTTCACGTTCAAGTTCACACAGCCTAGCTGAACCTCCCTAATCTTTATCTGTTCTGGAGCATAATGTTCTCTCATTTATTGTGTGAAAAGCGCTCTGCATGGTTAAATTTAGTATAGCCTAAATTTAGTGTGTTTTTTTATATTAAATTGGAAACAATTACGAGACATGAAATTATAGTCACGCATAAATAGCGTATTATGCATTTGTTCTACCACACATCAAAGCTTTAAAACATAATACCACGAAAGGTAATTGGGGCTCTGCGTACTTAGAGATTAGATCTCTCAGACCTGTTAGGCCTATGACAGTGCTTCTTGGCGTAGAGTAAGAGATAGACAATTTTTACTATACTTGAATGACCTGAGTTTATGGCAATAGTAACAACACAAATTTCCTTTACAGCCAATTGGCCTATCTCTAAATTCAAATGTCAAAAAACTTGCTGAATTGTGTAAAAGTGCTAGGTTTATTCGAAATCGGTTCAACCGATTATCGTGAATCAACAGCAACTGAAAGATAAAAATGTAATTTGTATGGGCGGTCAACAGGGCGAAAATAAAGTAAAGAAACACGTTACTTTTTGACATTAAATTATCCGTTACTTTGACAGAAAATAAAGTGTTAATTTGTCCAAAGTAAAATGTTAATTTTGTCCAAATTAATCGTTACTTTGACAGAAAGCAACGTGTTACTTTTGCCCGAAGTTACTTTGACAGTAAGGAGCGTGTTATTTTGTCCAAAATAAGTGTTACTTTTTCCCAAAGTTCCCTGTAACTTTGACCAAAGTAACGTGTTACTTTTACCCAAAGTTAAGCGTCAGTTTGACCAAAAGTAACACGTTACTTTTGGTCTAGGTAACACGTTACTTGCTGTCAAAAAAACGCCTCACTTTGGGCCTTAGTAACGCGTTACTTTTGGTCAAAGTAATGTGTTACTTTCTGTAAAAGTTTCATGCTACTATTTGAAATAAACACACGCCAACATGGCAAAAAGAACTATAGTAACACTTTGCTTTGACCAAAGTAACGTTTATTATTTGAAATAGCCTTACCCGTTACTTTGAAGGGAGTAACGTGTTACTTTGTCCAAAGTAACGTTTACTTTTACCCAAAGTTACGCGTTGCTTTGACAGAAAATAACGTGTTACATTTGCCCAAGGTTACTTTGACAGAGAGTAGCGTGTTATTTTGTCCAAAGTAAGTGTTACTTTTTCCCAAAGTTTCGTGTAACCTTGACCAAAGTAACGTGTTACTTTTACCCAAAGTTAAGCGTCAGTTTGACCAAAAGTAACACGTTACTTTTGGTCTAGGTAACACGTTATTTGCTGTCAAAATAACGCCTCACTTTGGGCCTTAGTAACGCGTTACTTTTGGTCAAAGTAATGTGTTACTTTCTGTAAAAGTTTCATGCTACAATTTGAAATAAACATACGCCGACATGGCAAAAAGAACTATAGTAACACTTTACTTTGACCAAAGTAACGTTTATTATTTGAAATAGCCTTACCCGTTACTTTGAAGGGAGTAACGTGTTACTTTGTCCAAAGTAACGTTTACTTTTACCCAAAGTTACGCGTTGCTTTGACAGAAAATATCGTGTTACATTTGCCCAAGGTTACTTTGACAGAGAGTAGCGTGTTCTTTTGTCCAAAGTAAGTGTTACTTTTTCCCAAAATTTCGTGTAACCTTGACCAAAGTAACGTGTTACTTTTACCCAAAGTTAAGCGTCACTTTGACCAAAAGTAACACGTTACTTTTGGTCAAAGTAATGTGTTACTTTCTGTAAAAGTTTCATGCTACTATTTGAAATAAACATACGCCGACATGGCAAAAAGAACTATAGTAACACTTTACTTTGACCAAAGTAACGTTTATTATTTGAAATAGTCTTACCCGTTACTTTGACAGGGAGTAACGTGTTACTTTGTCCAAAGTAACGTTTACTTTTACCCAAAGCTACGCGTTGCTTTGACAGAAAATAACGTGTTACATTTGCCCAAGGTTACTTTGACAGAGAGTAGCGTGTTATTTTGTCCAAAGTAAGTGTTACTTTTTCCCAAAGTTTCGTGTAACCTTGACCAAAGTAACGTGTTACTTTTACCCAAAGTTAAGCGTCAGTTTGACCAAAAGTAACACGTTACTTTTGGTCTAGGTAACACGTTATTTGCTGTCAAAATAACGCCTCACTTTGGGCCTTAGTAACGAAATTTTTACTTCAATTTTACCCAAAGTTACGCGTTGCTTTGACAGAAAATAACGTGTTACATTTGCCCAAGGTTACTTTGACAGAGAGTAGCGTGCTACTTTGTCTAAAGTAAGTGTTACTTTTCCCAAAATTTCGCGTTACTTTGACCAAAGTAACGTGTAAAGCTACATGCTATTATTTGACATAATCATACGGCAACAGGACTAAAATAACTAAAGTAAACTTTACTTTGACCAAAGTGACGGGTTACTATTTGAAATAAACTTAAGTGTTACTTTGATAGGGAATAACGTGTAACTTTGTCTCAAATAACGTGCAACGTTTCCCCAAAGTTACGCGTTACTTTAAACAAAAATAACACGTTACTTTTTGTCAAACTAACGCGTTACATTAGGCAAACGTAATACGTCACTTAGGGTCAAGGTACGTGTAACGTTTGGTCAAAGTAACTTGTTACTTTTGGTCAATTAACGTGCTACTTTTTGTTAAAATAACATGTTACTTGGTTAAGGGTAATAACTTACTTTTGATCAAAGTAACATGTAACTTTTCGTCAAGGTATCACATTACTGTGGTCCAAGTGACGTGTTACGTTTGGTCAACATAACGCATTAATTTTGGTGAAAGTTAAGTATCTTTGGTCAAAGTAACAAGTTGAAGTAACGCGTTATTTTTGGTCCACGTAGCGTGTTACTTTTGGTCAAAATAACGTAACGCGTGGTCAAAATTACAAGTTACTTGAATGAAAGTAACGTGTTACTTTTGGTCAAAGTGACGTGTAACTTTGGGTGAAAAGTAATGTGTTACTCTTGGTAAAAGTAACGTGTAACTTTGCGTAAAAAGTAACGTGTGTCTTTTGGTCACAGTAACATGTTACTTTGGGCTAAAATAACGTGTAAGTTTTGATCAAAGTACCGCGTAACTTGGGTAGCGTGTAAGATTTTTTTTCTGTCCTGTTGACTGCCCACAGGTTTGGTAAAAAAAAGTAACTTAAGTAACGTGTAAGATTTATAATTTCTGCCGTGTTGGCCCCCAAAAACGTGGATTTAGTTTGCTTGGTTTGGTGAACTTACGCTTTCTTTCCTTGATTTTGATAATATAAAAAAGGAGCAAGACCGGGCGCGCCATCTTCAACACAAAACAATTCTGTATATATATATATATATATATATATATATATATATATATATATATATATATATATATATATATATATATATATATATGTATGTATGTATATATATATGTATATATATATGTATATATATATATATATATATAGTGTGGACAAAGGATATCAAAACGTATGAGAAAGTACTAAACAATTAACCAAAAATCAAACTCCTTATGAAGTTTACTTTGGCCGTTGCTTGGCCAAAAAAGGAGTGAAACGGCATGGACGTAGGGATAAGGTCAGAAATAAAGCCAAGGAAGCAACTGTCAAATACAATAGACGAACAGTAAAAAATTCAATATACTCACACTGGTCTTATAATGTTGGTGATAAAGTTGTCTTTCAAACAAAAAAAAGAACAAAAGAAGATCAGTGAATGTAGGCAGAATAGTTAGAGTGCTCAATTCCGGAAGAAGTTTTGAAGTATCAAGCAATCAGTGTATTTTCCATGTACATATTGCTGACCTGAAACTGTTTCAGAAACCTCTATTGAATAAGAAAGAGTATCGCAAGAAATATTACATTGTAAAAGATACCCAAGATTTGGTTGCAGGTTATGGTTATGATGTAATCCATAACCCTGCTGGGGATGGGGACTGTCAGTTTTCAGCAATGCCACATGCCTTGAAAGAAATCGGGATCTACAGAGATGTAACCATGTTAAGACGGGATGTGTGTACATACCTTGATCAACATGCAGACCTACAGTCATTTGTTACTGATACATGGGAGTCCTATAAAGCCAACATGAGACAAAGAGGAACATATGGGGACCATGTGGCATTACACGCAATGGCAGAAATCTTTAGAGTGCGGGTTGAAATAATTTCAGCAGCTGGTCCATCTGACAATAAGATGATAGAAACCAGTGTGCAGAACCCTTTTACACTGTTTTTATGACACTATCCCGAAGGTAATGGGGAGCACTATCTTGCAGTACATCCTTCCATTGACGAAGAAGATGACAACAATGAATATGAGATAGAAGGTTAAGCGAGGATGACAGTGGCACAATACTGGGGGAGCAGTCTGTATATGGGAGGCCAAATTATGATGTGATGCAGATGTTTGCACATGAGAGGCCGAAAGAAGATAGTGTGACTACATGTATGGCACTTTGGTCACAATTTTCCCCCATAAGTATAAGGTAGATTTTACGCTCTCAATTTTTCCCCATAAGGTAGATTTGGCCCGTTTGGGGGGTACGTTTCTAAAAATAGGTTTATGACCGTATAGGGGTACGATTTCTAAAATTAGGTTTATGGCCGTATAGGGATACGATTTCTAAAATAAGGTTTATGCGTATTATGATCCATATAGGGACTGTGTGTTTATAGTTTGACAGATTGATATTGAATTGATCTGATCGATTAAATGGATGGATTCTCCCTATGTCCGTTTGATATCAATTTTCCTCCATAAGTAGTATGTCCGTATGCTCTCAATTTTATTGATCTCTGATCGATTCAGGGAGGTGATTGGAAATGCTAATTGATTTCTGATAGGTGATTGGAAAATAGGGGATGCTGGGGGATCGGTCTAAGGTGGCTATAAGTTGGTATTGGCAAGTCATTGATTGGAAATCTGTGATAGGGGATTGATCTCTATTGATTGATTGGAAATATTGATCAGCTGGCGACATTGCAAGGATTTAGGTGAAAAGCAGGGGATTTATGAGGGTCTTGCCTCAAAATGAGACCGAAATACATATAAGCTTTCTAAATTTATTTTTAGCATCATTTACACCACCCCACAGTTTTAAACCTCCACAACTATGTTTATGGCATATAATTATGTTTTTAGCACCACATCACATTTTAAACCCTAACAGGTATATTTTTAGCATAAAGAGTTGCCTAACAATATGAAACTTTGTGGCTAACAATGTATATTTGTTGTGTAAATGTGTGTGAGCAAGTCTCCCCAACAATATATTGGGGCTGTCCCTGTAAGGGCAGCAAGGAACTTTATGCAAACTGGTGCATGTCAAATGAGACACTCTAGTGGTGGATATGTCGAGGGGTGTTCTGGAACTATAACGGAGACAAGTCAGTTATGTTGCCCCCTCGATTGACAACACTGACTCCGCCCTAAGTCCCTTACCAGTTTTCACCACACAGCAAAATTCCCAAGACTTGCAAATATGCCTCATGTTTATGTCTACAAGAAATTAAATGAGATGGTACTTACCACATTATTCGGCCAATGACAGTCTGTGACACTACTGCTTCAAGGTCTTCTCATATATTATGTTTAGAATGCAACTATATTGATCTCTAATAGGTTATTGATGATTAATAGGAAGCGCCCTCAGATGGAACTATCTGACTTTTCCATCTCTATTCTCAGACACATTGCGGACATTGAAGGTCAGGTCCTCGTGTCAAAGAATGGAGCCACTCTTCCCATGATAACAACACAGAAGTATTCACCACACAAAATAAGCAAGTATTTTCAATACACAAACAAAACAAGTATTAAAACCTGCAAAATAAACATGACTTCCCACTCCCAGTCAAATACTCTACTCACCAAGCAAACACATCAGTGTCTGAATGAGGAATGAGACTGAATCAAAACAACACAAAGACTACCTATCCCCAACAACCAATCAGAAGACAGCAATATATTCTGAACCAATCAGAGCAGAGTTGGATCTAAAAATAACTGTGGGGAATTTCCATGACGTCATGGAGTCACGCTTCCATTGATCTATAAATCACACTTTGTCCTCATGTATTATAACAAAAAGCCACTTACCATGTGAACAGTTCAGTGTCTCAATGTAGAATGATTCAGAGTAAAAGTAATCACAAATGTACCTAACTCAAACAACCAAGCAGAAACAAGTTGAAACCTCCCAACCAATCGGAGAACAGATCAGTCTAAAATTGGATAGACTTGTAACCGATCAGAGGAGCAGCATACAACAGCATTTGACCAGCAGAAAACAGCATTTGACCAGCACACACCAGCATTTCACCAGCACACACCAGCATTTGACCAGCAAAGACCAGCATTTGACAAGCACACACCAGCATTTCACCAGCACACACCAGCATTTCACCAGCACACACCAGCATTTGACCAGCACACACCAGCATTTCACCAGCACACACCAGCATTTCACCAGCACACAAAACAGCACAACACCACAAACAACAGCATACAAAAGCACACAAAACAGCATAAAACAGCACACAAAACAGCACAACACCACACAAAACAGCATAAAACACCACACACAACAGCATAAAACAGCACACAAAACAGCACAACAGCACACAAAACAGCACAAAACAACACACAAAACAGCACAACAGCACACAAAACAGCATAAAACAGCACACAAAACAGCATAAAACAGCAGACAAAACAGCACAACAGCACACAAAACAGCATACAAGAGCACACAAAACAGCACAACACCACACAAAACAGCATAAAACAGCACACAAAAAAGCAAAACACCACACACAACAGCATAAAACAACACACAAAACAGCATACAACAGCACACAAAACAGCACAACAGCACACAAAACAGCATAAAGCAGCACACAAAACAGCACAACACCACACACAACAGCATACAACAGCACACAAAACAGCACAACACCACACACAACAGCATAAAACAGCACATAAAACAGCACAACAGCACACAAAACAGCATAAAACAACACACAAAACAGCACAACAGCACACAAAACAGCATAAAACAGCACACAAAACAGCACACCACACACAACAGCATAAAACAGCACACAAAACAGCATACAACAGCACACAAAACAGCACAACACCACACACAACAGCATAAAACAGCACACAAAACAGCAGAACACCACGCACAACAGCATAAAACAACACACAAAACAGCATAAAACAGCACACAAAACAGCACAACAGCACACAAAACAGCATAAAACAGTACCCAAACAGCATACAACAGCACACAAAACAGCACAACAACACACACAACAACATAAAACAGCACGCAAAACATCATAAAAGCAGCATTAGGGAGTTACAAAATATATAAACAAGGTAAAATTTCATTTCAATCATTTTATTCACACAAATACTAACATATATTCACACCAAACTATAAATTTACATCATATACTTTCCTTTATCTATGGAACTTTTCTATTAATAGACTTCTAAACATTCACAATTGTGAATTCTCTCAGATTAGGACATAGTTCAGTAAATAAAACATAATATTCATCTCTAATATCTTGTGTTTCATTCCAGTTCTTTTTTCATGATGTCTTCTCTCATACCAACATTCAATACTTCAGTCAATAAATCCGATGCACTCATATTCACATGAATCTTTAGTTCATACATTATTCTGTCTAAAGCTTTCCCTACCTGCACAGCTGATATTTTACTCTTGGCATCTTTGAAATATTTGTCCCCTGTCTCGTCCCATTCTGCAAAGCACCCCTCCATCCTAAACAGGCCGAAGGCCTGGAATATATATATATATATTGAATCTCACTGTATTGTTTTGCGATTTACAACCGAGTTGATTAAATTTTCATCAAATAAAGACCAAATTAAAGCCCTTTTTATATACAATACGAATATTAAACATTAAATATGATTTACATAAGAGATGTGCTTGTGTTTAGCGGGTAAGCGTCGATACTCAAGTATATGATGTAAATTTATAGTTTGGTGTGAATATATGTTAGTATTTGTGTGAATAAAACGATTGAAATGAAATTTTAACTTGTGTATATATTTTGTAACTCCCTAATGCTGTTTTTATGATGTTTTGCGTGCTGTTTTATGTTGTTGTGCTGTTTTGTGTGCTGTTGTATGCTGTTTGGGTACTGTTTTATGCTGTTTTGTGTGCTGTTGTGCTGTTTTGTGTGCTGTTTTATGCTGTTGTGTGTGGTGTTGTGCTGTTTTGTGTGCTGTTTTATATTGTTTTGTGTGCTGTTTTATGCTGTTGTGTGTGGTGGTGTGCTGTTTTGTGTGTTGTTTTATGCTCTTGTGTGTGGTGTTGTGCTGTTTTGTGTGTTGTTTTATGCTGTTTTGTGTGCTGTTGTGCTGTTTTGTGTGATGTTTTATGCTGTTGTGTGTGGTGTTGTGCTGTTTTGTGTGCTGTTTTATGCTGTTGTGTGTGGTGTTGTGCTGTTTTGTGTGCTGTTTTATGCTGTTTTGTGTGCTGTTGTGCTGTTTTGTGTGCTGTTGTGCTGTTGTGTGTGCTGTTTTATGCTGTTTTGTGTGGTGTTGTGCTGTTTTGTGTGCTGTTGTATGCTGTTGTGTGTGGCATTGTGCTGTTTTGTGTGCTGGTGAAATGCTGGTGTGTGCTGGTGAAATGCTGGTGTGTGCTGGTGAAATGCTGGTGTGTGCTGGTGAAATGCTGGTGTGTGCTGGTGAAATGCTGGTGTGTGCTTGTCAAATGCTGGTCTTTGCTGGTCAAATGCTGGTGTGTGCTGGTGAAATGCTGGTGTGTGCTGGTCAAATGCTGTTTTCTGCTGGTCAAATGCTGTTGTATGCTGCTCCTCTGATCGGTTACAAGTCTATCCAATTTTAGACTGATCTGTTCTCCGATTGGTTGGGAGGTTTCAACTTGTTTCTGCTTGGTTGTTTGAGTTAGGTACATTTGTGATTACTTTTACTCTGAATCATTCTACATTGAGACACTGAACTGTTCACATGGTAAGTGGCTTTTTGTTATAATACATGAGGACAAAGTGTGATTTATAGATCAATGGAAGAGTGACTCCATGACGTCATGGAAATTCCCCACAGTTATTTTTAGATCCAACTCTGCTCTGATTGGTTCAGAATATATTGCTGTCTTCTGATTGGTTGTTGGGGATAGGTAGTCTTTGTGTTGTTTTGATTCAGTCTCATTCCTCATTCAGACACTGATGTGTTTGCTTGGTGAGTAGAGTATTTGACTGGGAGTGGGAAGTCATGTTTATTTTGCAGGTTTTAATACTTGTTTTGTTTGTGTATTGAAAATACTTGCTTATTTTGTGTGGTGAATACTTCTGTGTTGTTATCATGGGAAGAGTGGCTCCATTCTTTGACACGAGGACCTGACCTTCAATGTCCGCAATGTGTCTGAGAATAGAGATGGAAAAGTCAGATAGTTCCATCTGAGGGCGCTTCCTATTAATCATCAATAACCTATTAGAGATCAATATAGTTGCATTCTAAACATAATATATGAGAAGACCTTGAAGCAGTAGTGTCACAGACTGTCATTGGCCGAATAATGTGGTAAGTACCATCTCATTTAATTTCTTGCAGACATAAACATGAGGCATATTTGCAAGTCTTGGGAATTTTGCTGTGTGGTGAAAACTGGTAAGGGACTTAGGGCGGAGTCAGTGTTGTCAATCGAGGGGGCAACATAACTGACTTGTCCCCATTATAGTTCCAGAACACCCCTCGACATATCCACCACTAGAGTGTCTCATTTGACATGCACCAGTTTGCATAAAGTTCCTTGCTGCCCTTACAGGGACAGCCCCAATATATTGTTGGGGAGACTTGCTCACACACATTTACACAACAAATATACATTGTTAGCCACAAAGTTTCATATTGTTAGGCAACTCTTTATGCTAAAAATATACCTGTTAGGGTTTAAAATGTGATGTGGTGCTAAAAACATAATTATATGCCATAAACATAGTTGTAGAGGTTTAAAACTGTGGGGTGGTGTAAATGATGCTAAAAATAAATTTAGAAAGCTTATATGTATTTCGGTCTCATTTTGAGGCAAGACCCTCATAAATCCCCTGCTTTTCACCTAAATCCTTGCAATGTCGCCAGCTGATCAATATTTCCAATCAATCAATAGAGATCAATCCCCTATCACAGATTTCCAATCAATGACTTGTCAATACCAACTTATAGCCACCTTAGACCGATCCCCCAGCATCCCCTATTTTCCAATCACCTATCAGAAATCAATTAGCATTTCCAATCACCTCCCTGAATCGATCAGAGATCAATAAAATTGAGAGCATACGGACATACTACTTATGGGGGAAAATTGATATCAAACGGACATAGGGAAAATCCATCCATTTAATCGATCAGATCAATTCAATATCAATCTGTCAAACTATAAACACACAGTCCCCATAATTATGGATCATAATACGCATAAACCTAATTTTAGAAATCGTATCCCTATACGGTCATAAACCTATTTTTAGAAACGTACCCCCCCCCCCAAACGGGCCAAATCTACCTTATGGGGAAAAATTGAGAGCATAAAATCTTCCTTATACTTATGGGGGGAAAATTGTGACCAAAGTGCCATACATGTAGTAGTGTGGATGTGATGGAGAAGTCTGTACATGGGAGGCAGGGTGAAGATAGTGCAGGTGTGATGGAGACGTCTGTACATGAAGGTCCTGAAGAAGATAGTATAGGTGTGATAGAGAAGTCTGTTCATGGGAGGGCAAATGAAAGTAGTGCAGATGTATTGAAGAAGTCGGTACATAAAAGGCCACATGAAGATAGTGTAGATGGGATGGAGACGTCTGTACATGAAGTTCCTGAAGAAGATAGTATAGGTTTGATAGAGAAGTCTGTTCATGGGAGGGCAAATGAACATAGTGCAGATGTAATGAAGAAGTTGGTACACGAGAGGCCACATGAAGATAGTGTAGGTGCGTTGGAGAATTGTCTACATCAGAGGTCAAATGAAGATAGTTTGATGGAGAAGTCTGTTAGTGAGAGGCCAGGGGAAGATTTGGTGGGGAATACTATTATTCCTATTGACACTTTGCTAGCTGAGATACTCTTAAAGATATTCCAATATTGTGGGGCATACCATCACCAATTGTCCTACGTGTGCAGACGTTTCCGAAATGTTACATCAAATTTGCCAAAACCAAGACTGTACATTAGGGATGAAGTGTATGAGAAACTCCCATCAAACGGTATCGCATCTGTATATTTTTAGGGTATTTTGGTGACATTTTTAACAGAATAAATAAATGTTTCAAACCCAAGTTTTTTGCACTTATCAATGAGTTTAGAGTATAAGCATGATATTCAAATAATAGGCCGCGCTATTTTCTTCATAATTACTCAAATTAAGGCTTTTTAATTAAACGGCCTGCCACGTAAGTGACACACAGTCACGTGGGTGACAAAGTGCGTGTCACGTAGATGATGTTGAGCCACCGAGTCTTAGTTTTAAATATTTTAAACCCAAGTGTTTGGCATGTATCCATTGGTTAAGAGTATAAACTTAATATTCAAATATCCAGCAAAAGAAAATTCAATCTAACAACCGTGATTAAAACTCTCATTAAGTGCCCCGTCACGTAGGTGACAAGCTGTCATGAAGATGGAATTGAGCCATGGAGTCGTACATGTACTTTTATGTGGAAAATACAGGGAGCAATATGGAAAACAGAAAAACAAAACCCATGCACGGGTATATTTATTTAATAAAATGCACAAAAGCAATATTTACTTTTCTGTGTCAATGTGTTTTCCATCACAATAACCACAGGCCACCTAATTTTCTTTTCTGATGATCTATTAGATGATAACTTATGCATGTACCACAACCGACTCATGAACAACAAAGCTTGAGACGCAAATGTAGTAAGAGGCAGGGAACCCGTCTACCTTACTGTTCCTCGGGGCAGACGTAACGATTCTAATGCTGTGAAGTTATGTCCACCTCAGAGCAACAATTAGGCATACTTGCTCTTTACTGCAACTACGCTGTAGTTTCAGGCCATGTTGTTGAAAATTAGTTTTGCTATGAACATGATTTATTATCTTCATGGATCATCCGAGAAGAGAATGAGGTGGCCCGTGCACAACATGACAAGAATGAAAAAATTGTTCAGCTTACATGAAGAACCTTCTAATTTCCACCTGTTTCTAAAATATTTCACTTTTAGTAATATACTTCAATAATCAATGTCAAAATTTTACCAAGGAACATAATAATTTGGCCATGTCATTTCAGGCCATCTTAGCTCTATCTTATGAATCGTGAGCATTAACATTACACCATTGTTAAACATCATCAATGAATAGCATTTTCTTACTAATTAATTTCTATAATTATTAACTATCAATTAACAGACAAACACACTGCAGCTAGTATCATTCAGACAAAATGAAAATCAAATTTTAAACCATTAATTCCGTTTTAGATCACTGGACTTAAATGAATGGGCATGGTTCCACCGGGTAGATTCAGAGATGGTGAAGCATTTCCCATGAATCCTATTGCTCTGTTAAATATTTACTTTTGCTTCATTCATTTTTAAATTTAAAACAAACAATGTCACTCCATCTGAAAAAATAGATGTGTACAACTTTGCCACTAAGTTCTTTCAGTAGTGAACATGGCCTAGTATTATAATCAGAAGTATTTATAATTAAACTAGCGGCCCCATTTTTAAGTCTGTGCAAAATATCATTATAAGATATCTGGCATTAGCCACCCCATGGCCAGACGGTATCGAAGTAGTTAAAAAATATGAACATTACAAGTATATGTTTCCGCCGTTTTTTGTTTTCATTGAAAACTTTTGAATTTACTGATAATATATATTCTGACGTTATCAGACAGTGATATATTTTTGTGCTAAAAATATGGAAAAAATTTTGCCATTCCATCTTGCTTGAAATGAAAAATATAATGCAGGCAATCTACGGTATCACAAATTCCAATGTTGTCATTGGAGAGATATGGTGGTGAGGTTGGGTGAATTATTTTAACGGGGCAGTATCTAAAGTAGGCCAGTATCGTTCTCATACATGTAGATACATTCTTCAAATCAGTTAATTATCTATCTTTCTTTTCTCATCTATCATGTTTGGTCACCACGTGACAGAACATGTCACCTACTAACATGAAAATTTATATTTTTTCAAAATCTAATGCAGCTCTAGGACAGTGGCTGTGGTAGAGTTCAGGTGGTATATTTTTTAACGGGGCAGTTTGGCCTATATTGTTTGCATAATTATATATTCTTCAAATCATTAAATTATCTAACATATTTTCTCATCTATCACTCACGTGACATATCATATACAGCACCTTAAATTTCAGTAACACTATGGGGAAGGTGTCGGTAGGGGGTGGGTGGGATACATTTACATGGCACTAAAGTTATATATGGTTATCATATTTTGTTCAAATCAGTAAATTATGTAAATTTGTCTTATCATTTATCAGAATTTGTCACTTTTGTGACATACACAGGTCACCTCCACACATGGTTGCGTCACTGCAGTGACCGTCAAGTAGGTGACATTTTTACGGTTTTCTGGCTGCAGTGGCATGGCAAGTTCCTATAATATTACCCAACTGCACCTGATCAAACCTTTCTATGAACCACATTCACAGACATATTAGCCCTGATGTGGTCCTTCCAAGTATCTGAATAAAGCTTGTCACTTTGTTGACACTTTAAAAAATAACTATCTCAAATTTATATATTCATGAGCAATTTTTAAACTACATTTGGAATCCAGCAGCATGGAATATCTTCCATTTGGTATGGCCAAGGAAAGGGAATAAGATGTAGATGACAGCAGTTGGACACTTATCCTTCAAACTAGTTATTTCCAAACTTTTTGTCATTTTTGTCACGTAGGTGACAGACCCATGGGACAGACTTTGTGACGTCATTTGAACATGTTTAAGATCAATTTTTCACATTTATCCACCTTTCAGCTATGTAACAAACTATGTAACAAATTAGGCTACAGTAAATAGTATGTATGAATTAAAGATTTGCTATTTTGATTAAGAAATTTGGTTTTTTACATAAAAAATGGGACATTGCCATTTTTCAATAAAACACCATTCCCTGGTACTGTAAATTGATATACTTCACGAAATTTATATAATATTGTGAAATTTTAAATTGGGAGATGTAATATAGACATCACAGATTAGAAACACTATATGAAGGACATGTTAGGATGCAAAAATAAATGATTTCTGGCCATGGGACAAGAAATTCCCTAAAAGTATAGAAATAGTCATGATCATGACATGATCAAATACAGTATATTTGTTCTTGTGATCAAATCGATTTGATGAGAAGAACAAACAGATTTAATCAGAAGATCGAATAGATTTGTTCCGAGGAACAAATAAAATGAATTTGATCACATGAACAAATGCATTTGTTCACATGACTAAACCTATTTGTTCTTGTGATTAAATAGAATACGGTATATCCCGATTTATTCACGTGAACAAATATGTTTGTTCCCGTGATCAAATCGATTTGATCTCCTGAATAAATACAAGTTTCTCCACTTCCAGATAATAATTACTCCCTCTTGTATGCCGCGCAGCACTTCCGTTAGTCTATGTTACCATAACACGCAAAAGGTGCAATCTCGAGCTTTGACATTTTCTCTATATAGCAACAACAAGCAGGGGCCGAGAGACGGATCGAGCTACATCACAGGGTTAGGTTGTCATCATACACTGTTTCAGAATCCCATTTGACAATGCTTAGTGGATATTGTGACGGTAACCGTGACTGTGTGCTTGTAGTTTATTATTACGGTAGTCACGTGATTACCGTAACAATAACACGGTAACTGAGAAGCTACTATGCATACGGCCGTACAGGGCACAGGCTGTTAATGCCGTAAATATAAACATCGCAGAAACAGGGTTGAAGTTACGGCTGCCGTAACTGTACTGATTTACCAATATTTTTACGTGGAATAGCTGATATTGTAGGGTATATCATGGCTATATACTGTTAAAATGTAGTAAAGTGTATTAAACTGCAACACATACCTTGTTCAGGTATCTTTACAACCTGGTTCAAATAGCGGAGTCACATTGTATCAGTATAATTTGCAATCTTCACGCGATGAAAGGTAATGGGCCCAGGTAAGGGGCGTTCGAACCATTTGATATGGGGGAGGGGGCTATGTTGTTGTTTTTTTTTAATTAAATTGTTCAGCAAATGGGAGGAAAATAATGTACTCACAATGCTTTATTAATGGGCATATAAAAATGCAAGAGAAAAATATGCTGAATTTTTCTAAGGATAAAAAAGTCTGTTCGGCAGGAAAAAAAACCTACCCCACCCCCCTCAGTATAAAATGGTCCGCCCCTAAACAAGTCGAAAATCCATGCATGATCAAAGATATTAAAATCCCAGGATACATAACTTTATTATAGGCCTTATGGTTCAAACAATTGTAGGAAGAAAATCTTTATAAATTTGCAGATGCCGTTCAGACTCTGTTCATGCAACTACATGCAAATATACCCACAAATACCATGACGGATTTACACAACAGACTAGGAAGTTCTTCCTAGCTCCATGCTTAAATCGACAGTGCTCATGTAGTTGTTCCGTGACAGTTGTTCACTTTCTTGTGTATTTAGTAACGCCTGAGGGCCTCCTCCAACTCTTTGAAAGTGTTGAACTCGACCCCCAGGGTCATCTCGATGCGTCCGCTCTCTTCCGTCATCGCTGCGAGAATGAATTTGAGCAGGGTAGTGTAGTCGCGGGCTTGAACTGAGCTGCGATCTGATTGGCTATTCAGTATATTACGTCATAGCCGGATAAATAACCGCTGCGGCCGGATTATGTTATGATCACGGTTACCGTAACTTTAGCTGGTGGAATAAGGTTTACGGCTACCGTAACGGTAACCACTTCTTTTTTTCTAGGCTCCCAACTAGTTGAAAACATTTGGAGAAAAGGATTTTTATCTACATGCACGTTTTAATCGTTTGTGAAGAAAGAAATAAAGACAGTGAGTGGGGGAGGGAGGGAGGGAGGGAGAGAGAAAGAAAGAAAAATGCTCATATCCTTCCCGAGAGCATTGCCTACCACTAACCTTTGGAAAGAAAAAAAAGTGAATGAAAAAGGCTCATATCTGTGACCATGAAAGGCATGGCAAAAAGCAGTGCCTAACTATAGAAAGAAAGAGTGAGAGAGAAAAAAATCCTCACGTCCATTCCGAAAGCAATAACGAAAGATCATGCAACCACCGTCCAAATTTACATTTAATCCCGCCAAAACATGATCATATTTAGATGATAAATAATAAATGATGCGTTGTGCACGGCCGGCTTTACCCGCTTTAATCTCTAAAGAAAGACATAAAATGTGCGCGTTGTAAATGTCCGCGAAGTCCGTGTTGAAGATATCGCAGACATTCCGAGATTGTACCTTTTGCGTGTTTTACTATTTGTTGCCGGGATCAAATACTGGCGGAAGTGATTTGTTCCGAAGTATAAATATTTGATCAGGGGAACAAATCGGATAGGGAGCGTCAATTTAATTAAGTTGCGGGACATTTGATGATGTGATCAAATCGATTTGATCCGAAGAACAATTCGATTTATTCAGATGATCAAATAACATCTATTTATTCTTCTGGCCAAATCGATTAAATCATCTGAACAAATATACCGTATTAAATCACGTGAACAAATGCATTTGTTCACTTCATGAAATCGATTTGTTCTTCTGATCAAATATTTAATCACCTGATCAAATACTGAATAAAACAAGAAACGGCGTTCCATAATATATATATATATATATATATATACGGACATATATATATATATATATATATATATATATATATATATATATATATATATAGTACCCGTTGATAATAGCTGTCCATTCGGGTACCGGGATACCCGACAGAGCTAATGGTTAGCCAGTGTTAAGCCTCGATGCGAGACTCTTAACCCATATGAAGCCATTAGATTTAACGTTCATTTACATTTAGGGGTCCAGTGTCCACCTACCCAAATAATTACATTTAGTGGCGTGTTTACGGTTAGGGGCTGAACCAACCTTTTTTCGTTAAACTTGCGTTTTCATTTAGGGGTACTCTTTACAGTTAGCGGTCTGACACCTAACCCTAAATGTAAATTTACATTTAGGGGCGTGTTTACATTTAGGGGTCTAACAGTGTCAGTAGTTGATGTGCTTCAAGCCAGAGCAGCTGCTTCACAATCTTATATCCAGCACACCGAGCAGATGCGCGTGCTACTTGGAGGCTGCATGATTGATTGGCTAGTGGTATTTACACATGTGAACTTTTGTGATAACTTGGGGATACCATGGCAGTTTTTTATTTTGTATTTCAAACAAAATGATCTTTGATGCATGAAATAATAAATGTAATAGTTCATGCACGTCTTGTCAACTTGGACTTCTGGACAAAACAGCTTTGAGGAAATCCATTTTAGTCAAGATGTGATAAGCTGTAGATTTAATCTTGGGAAGTCTCATTTATTGTGCAATCCTTCATAAAGACAATCATATCAGTGCAAAGTGACTTTATTTCGCTACTTTCAGTTTCATTCACAGAAAAACTTTCTGTGGAAATAACTCAAATAGTACTTTGCACAAAAAGAATTGGAACTTTCCAGAGGAATAAATATGAGGTGAAGTACAGTCCAACCTATAAGCAGCTGGGTATATACACTGATCACCATTGTCAACTGGCCACGTAATATCCCCTTAAAAACATTTTAACACAGGCAAGCCCCCTAAGGCAATTTTAGGTAACATACTACTGACCATGGCTGACAGACTGAGAAGTATAAAGGCAGGAGGGGTATATATAGGATTTGTCTGTTCCCCAATCACTTTGGGTTGAATAAAATATATTCAAATCAATATTATTGCAAACATTTATGAATTATATGGCCGGAAAGAAAATAATCAAAATATACCAAATGTGATTATAATTTCAAATTTGTGGCTTAATTGTTGAGCAATAACAACATGAACATAAGAGGTAAAGGGAAGTGATATTCTCCCCCAGGTGGCTAATGTATGTTAATTATGCAGGGGGCATGCCAGTATTCATAATCTCTTGTCATATCAAGAAGTGTGTAACATCTCAACCAATGGTACCCTCGCCAACAGGCCCGGCTCGCAGAGATGAAGCAAAAGCTGATTATCACGTGAGCATAGTAGAATAACATCACAGCTGAAGAGCCAACCCAAGAAGGGAAAAGGACCCATTTTTCTGCCCTCTTTCTATTGCCTTTAAATTCATTAGCAAAGATAGCTAATGTAGCTATCCAAGTTTTGTTTTCAAATTTAAACATTTTCAACAGAAATACTGGACACTTGTGAGGCTCACAAAATGTGTCAGAGATTTTAAGCTTAGCTGATTTGTAAGTCAGCTGAGCTTGTCTTATGGTCCTTTGCCCTTCGTTGATATCTGTGTCGGCGTCCATCATAATGATTCAAACTTTTGATTTCTTTTCCAAAAAGTGTCAGCTGGATTCATTTGAAACTTGTTGGAAATGTACCTTGGATGGGCCTCTGCCAAGTTCATTCAAAGGGATGTGGTCCAGAGGTTTTTTAATCTTTTATCAATTTGTTTATTTTGTTCACAAAGTCTTAAGATATCTTCTCTGCACGCACCAAGCAAAATGCTTTGAAATTTTATAGGGACACTTCCGAGGAAACCTTAACCTTAATTGTTGAACAGGTGGCACTACAGTTTTTTTGTTCTATTTTTCATGGATTTTTGTGGGTGTTTGCTATTTTCAAAGTCTTCAAAATCGACACGTAAATTAGTCTGAAACTAGGTGCAGATGTAGCATGTGAAAGGAGCTAAATCAGTTGTTCACTAGGTGATGATATTCTACAATTCTGGTTTTTAACGAATTTTTCTTATTGGTTAATGAATACATTGATAAGAATGGAAGTCAGTGGTGGTTTCAAAGGTGTGTCCCAATATTAAAATTCTACTCTTAACCCTTCAACCAGATCCTGGTCAAACTTGTTGGGGATGTGCCTTGGGTAGGTGTCTATTTGTCCAAATTTTCACACTCCAGTGATTTTTGGATTTTAATTTTTTTCTTTTTTTGCAAAGTCTTTAAAACATCTGCCCCGAAGCAGCAAAGCCAATTGCTTCAAAACAGTATAGCGACATTATTGTGGACCCATAGACATTAATTTATTCACGAGGTGGTGCTGCATTTTGTTCTGTCTTTAACCCATTTTTGTGTGTTTTTGGTATTTTTTACTTTTGCAAAACTGTCACTTAGATTCCGATGAAATTGAGTAGAAATGTAGCTTATGGAAGGGTCATTTGTCCACTAGGTGATGATATTCTTCATCTCTCATTTTTAACGAATTTTTCAATTTGGGTACTTCACAATTAATGCATACATTCCTCATGATCACAATGCAAGTCAATGGGGATTTCAAGGATAAGTCCATTTGTACTTCTCCAAAATTGTTAACTAGTTTCACTTCAAACTCGGTAGGGATGCACCTTGGAAGAATCGTTACCAATTTTGTTCAAATGGTCATGCTCCAGTGTTTTTTTTTAAATGTTATCGAATTTGTTTGTTCATTTTTCGGCAATGTTTTAAAAAATCAAAACTGACCAGCCAGTTGCTTCGCAATTACACAGGGACAATCACTTCTGGGGACTTTGGGTCCTTTAGTTTCTTCAACTGGTGGCGCTCTGTTTTTTTGTAAACTTTTTGGCTGAGAACGCTATACAGTCGATAGATTTTAAGATAGCCCCATATAACTTTCAGGACTATTCAAGAGTATGAAATTCTAGGTCAAGCATGATATATTAGTGGGGACACCTGTAGTATTTTGTGTCAAAATGTGAGAATGTTATGACTTTTCTAGCAACCTAAATATTTTGATAGATCTTTCTGAACTTTAGTGGGATTGTGGATGAGATCAAAGTCTAAACTGCCTGTGATACTAGCGGCGCCATCTATAATTTGACAGAAATTATGGGCCAAAAAGTGTTTTAAAATATATAATCGCATTATTTTAAAAAGTAATTAGATGACACTTGCCAAATTTATAGGACATAAAGACCATATTCAGTGCTACGATGTTGTATAATATTAGTGACCTTGACCTCCTATTGTGAGGTCAGATGGCCTTTAAAGTAAGAAGATTTGCAATGGCAGGGTGTAGCTTGGACATCAACAGCAAAGCGAATTAGGCCTCATGATCAAAATTGAACCATAAACCTTGAATCGGTGACCTTTTTGGGGTCACCATGACCGAGTGATTGTGTGACCTTGACTTATTTGTCAAAGTCATTTAGCACTGAAAAAGGACATTTAATTCAATATCTTGATAAAGAACCATGCGAATTATGCCAAATGTACTACAAATGTGTATCAGGTGGAAGTTTGATATTGCATGGCTAAACTTAATTAATTTTTCAAGGTCATAGATTGAACAAATTTTAGAAAATAAAAATAATTATTGGTGAGAGGGTTCAGCAGAGCATCAGCCCCAAGGGTCTCTTTTTTGCTAGTTTTTTAAAATTTAAATTTTTGCTTTTTGAAATTTTTTCAGTGTTTTCACTTTTCTTGACTTTTATCTCCTAAAGCATAAGTTGGACTTCCTTCAGACTTACTGAGCATGTACACGGCTTTCTACCAAACTGTTTACTTCATGCCCATTTTCTGATTTGTAACAAATTATTCCAATTCAGAAAAATAGGCAAGGGGATATGTTCAGGTTATCAATAGTGATGATAATCTTGAACAAAGAGGACCTTATTATCATTCTGAAGTTCAGAGGACCACTTCAGTCTGTGCATGTAAATTCAGCGGAGCACAGGACTGTCACAATCCTCTTGTTTTATATCTTGCTTGATTTTCTAAATACGTATTTTCAAACATGGAGGCTGCTCAATGAATGGTAACCTCAGTTTTGGGTTCTCATAATTGCAAGGCAAACGGTGTTGAAAAGAATCTACGACACATAGGCACACAAATTCTATGCAAAAAATTAAATTAAATTTGATCGACCCTGTCAAAAGTGCTTTCCACATTTGTACAAACGTCTGACCTATGACATGTTTGCCACAAGACCTGAATGTTTGGTGAACAATTAGATGATCATGTTAATTTGTCAGAGTTTAGAATCTGTAGGTCATGTGAATTACAAAAATATACACGTTAAGCATGATCCCATTATAATTTTACTCTGTGAACTTTGACAGGTAGGAGTTACCTAAAAATACCTTTGGTACCCTGTCCCTTAATCAACCACCCCTGATCCCGGAGTGGCTGGCTGGAAGACTACTTTGACTGCACCTCCAATACAAAAAACATGAAAAAATGTTTGGGCTTGTCAATGAATACAATATATATATATATATATATATATATATATATATATATATATATATATATATATATATATATATATATATATATATATATATATATATATATTCAGAGCGTGAATATTTCTAAGAAAAGCTTTTACTTATGTATTAGCATGCCCAGTCCAAAGTTAGTGTTTTCTGTCTCGTCAGGTTGTGCCTGAACCAATGTGATGAGCATGACTTGTCGCGCAATTCAAGAAACAATAATTTTTTAATGAGAATTTCAAGCAAACACGAGGATACAGTGCTTTGGTTTAAACATATTTATTTTGATTGTAGTGCCCTAACGTACATCGAGATATTACTAATATTGTATCTCCAGACTTGAAATGACACACAGGAAATGTACAAATAAGAGATACCAACATACTACCGATAAAGCTCCATATGCATATTACTATTATAATGTATAAGTGAAAAATACGTCAAATCAATATTGTTTGCCACCATATTAAGAGACTTGTTAATCATTGACTTAATCATAGAGAAAAGTTTTGTCAACAATACATTTTTGGAAAGCTTCACATATTTGGACGTTCAAGAAATGTAATAACTTGTCACTACCAAACTAGAACATTGCCATGCGTGTGTCACTAGCAATGTGTGTGATAAGGTTTGGATGAACCCCAACAGCTAGCAGACAGATAACAGTTTTAATGAGTTTTGCCTTCCAGTAGTGTAGTTTGAGTTTTCTTTTGGGGATGAGCAGGCACAGTTCGATTGATGAATATTTAGCTTCTACATATCAAAGTTAATTTTAGAATATCTCAGACGCAGTTGTGCACGGCAGAAGTTGGCAAATCTTTGCCCATGGAGGTAGAAAATAGGAACATGGTCCGTAGCTGGCAGTGGTGCTTTCAGCTTTGATGGAAATAGTTGGACAGATAGAAGTAATTATCATGTCCGAAGGGAAGTTGTTCCATTGTCTAGTAACACACAAGAAAAATGAATTTTACGAAGAAAGAGGTTCTGTAATTAAAGAGGCAAGCAGACCTGGATTTGTCGAGCATTGATATGTAAAGGCTGGAGGGAGAAGGTCAGAGAGGTAATTAAGTGTGAGTTTGTGATACATTTTATAAACGAAGATTAATTATTCAAAATACTTGTGTCTTTTTGCAAGAGTGGACTATCAAAGTTCGGGGAATAAGTTAAAATGTGAAGTATATCTGGCGACACCGGTGCATACTTTGGCGGCATTGAACTGTATGGTTCCGAGACGATCAGAGGGTCCTGTATCACAATTGTCAAAGAGAACACAACCATACTCAATGATTGAGCGAACCGTCAAGTGGAAAGTTTTATAAGAGGTTTGTGAGATGTTTGTATTTGAAGTTTTGACGAAGGGAGATTGTGTGGCTTGCTTTATTCTCATGATGTGAGCATGCCAAGATAACATGTTACTGCGAGTAATGCCGAGATGGGTTTGATTGTCTGTCTCTTGTATTAGTGACCCACCCAGAAAGACGGTGAAGTGGGGCTATATGAGCTAAACAGACAAGATAAAGATTTAACGGCATTGAATATTATGCCCTTCCCCCCAAACAAGGATGGGTGTGTATTGACACATTTAAAGGAGACATATATCAGCGGCACATAGCCTGACATCACATGTAAGATCATCCAGAAGATCATAAAAATAGACCAAGATAGAGTGGGCCAGTCAGAGCATCTGTCATTAAAATTGCCAGGACAAGAATGCATGGATTGTTCTCAGGAGTAAATGGATGAAGACATCATGGAGTTCTGTGGGGTGACATCCATACAGTAGTTCCCCAAGCTTGGCAAGAATTTCTACTCAGATACATTCTGAGTTTCGATCTTCAAGATCTCTGTGTCTCTGACATGGTTATAGGGAAGGTACATACGTAAATACACCCCACTTCTACCCCCTGATTATATCTCTAGAAAATTATGATTAAAGCTCTCAGTGTACGGATGTTCATAATGAAAATTCGCGTCAAGCCAGGTTTCGGACAGGGCAAGTATATCTACGTTTTCAGCCTTCGTAAACAGTTGAAGCACAAGAATTATACCTGTTCTCTATGCTGTGAATATTTGACTGACAAGGCTTTAGATAATATTTAGTGCAGATATTGATAGGTACAGGGTATGGAGGCACTTCAATGAATGACGACCATAAAGAAATAGTGTATGACTGACTGTATACTGCTCAAACAGAAGCTACAGTGTCACATCATACGTGCAGTTCTCAACCAAAAAATCACAATCGAATCTTTCTGCACTATATGGCCTCTCAAATCACTGTCTAAACTAATAAATTAACGAACACATCACATTCAATTCGAAATTTAGAAAATTCTAGGCCAAAACAGGCTAATGAATTTATAAACGGGTCATCATCGGAAAACCATCAAGCATGTTTTTTGGCCTTAAATTCCCAGACATGTTTTCATGTGATGGCGGCTGCTTGCCTTACCTTGCATGTAGTAAAGACAACCCACTTGAATTAAAGAATGCACGAATGCAAAGTATCGCCAAATACAAATTGATGCTGTCAGTTGTTGGTTTGAGACCCGTCTATTCCATGCTCACAAATCATTTATATTTTTGACGCTCCTTTATTCAGGTAGACTTTCATACGTACAGTCCCCGGTATGGGACAAATCCGAACACAGTACTTCATAAGTACTGGAATAAATATAAAGAACTGTGCCGTGTCCATTATGGCATTCAGGCATAACTGCCTCCATTGAAGCATTCTATCAGACTTTCATTAATCTCACACAAAAAGCTCATTTTCCCAAATAGCTTCATAATTTTGAAAAATGGTTACTAGTGGTAGACACCAATGGATGCAGCTAGAAAAGTAGATCATTTTTTACAAAAAGTTTATCTGAAATAATCAAATTGTAATGAAATTTAATGGATTGAAAAACAGACTCTCGTTTTGTTTTTTAAAAATTCAAGATGGCGACTCCCTTGGCTTCACCGAAGTGCACGTAAATAAGCATAACTCATCTAAGACTTGAGATATTTAATGATCTTAAAAATATATCTACTGAATTAGCCCGAGATGCTGGTTTCACCCTTATCTTTCCTTACACCATTCCCTAGTCATGAAATTGAAAATAAAATAGCACCCTATGTCTAGTACCTTTTCCCTTATTTGTGACCAATATACGATTTTGTTTTCAAAATATTCTATGGAATATTTGTGACAGCTTGACTGTGACTTTTTTCGATTTGGACCCATAATCTGCTACGAAGGCAACAAAGCTAACGAGGCTTGCCTTGATCATTATCGCTCTATCAAAATCATCCCAAGATCGTCTCAGGATCATCAGATATATGCAATTTTCATATGTCCCATCAGTCCATAATTGTGGAAAGTGTTATTGGACAAAATCCTTTGCAACCAGTCGATCATGGCAGGGGTAGCACTAGATGGCCATTTCGCCCCATTGTGATATGACACACATACCTGGTGTATATATCGTAGGCATGTATACCTGGTGTTACTATGTGTTTGTTACTAGTTATTCAGAGTAATACTTGGATTACTGATACGTTTTACCCACCTCCATCATATGTTGATGATCCGTAAGATATTGTTAATTTCAGTAAAAAAGAGAGGTACCAGAAAACAGATGATCGGCTTGAATTTAAAATAAGTCAGCTCAAAGCATCATTTTAATGAGAAGTAAATACACATGACGTGATCACGGGTCAGTTACTCACATCATTTATTTATGTAAATTCCAACCATCACAATTTTATTTCCCAGCAAGCTAGGAGAGAGACACACTAGAGGACTGTGACAGTCCTGTGCTCAGCTGACATGTACATGTACCGTTGCAATTTTTTTTAAGATCTGCCACCCCAAAAAACACCTTCAAAAAGAAATCCAAAAATCAACAGAGCATGACTGCTGGAACAAATCTGCTAGAGACTCACCCAAGGTACATTGCCACCACGTTTAGAGTCAATCCGACTGACCCGAAGTAGTACCCAAATTGATAAAATTTTTAAAATCCATAATCCGTAGCATTGCCTCCTAATGAACGAATTTGTTTGACTGTTCTGGAGAAAAAGTCGAAAGTAGCCATAACATAAAACAAAACATAACAAAAAGTCATCAAATATTGTAAAATCACAGCGCCACCTCGTGGACAAATTCAAAACTAGGAGTCCAGAGATGTGTTCTTGTGTGATATCAAAGCAATAGGGAGAGCGGTTTCAGATTGTTTACGATTTGTCCCAAAAAGAAGAAATAATATCATTAAAAGTCCAAAAATCGCTGGAGCATGACCAATTAAACGACTTGGTAGAGACCCACCCAAGGTACATTGCAACCAACTTTAAAGTGAATCTGTTCAATGGTTTTTGAGAAGCAGTTGAAAATGTGAATTGTGGAAGGATAACGATCAGGAGAAGGATGGGCGGATGGACAACGGACCATCCTATAAGCTCAGGTGACTGACAAGTCAGCTGAGCTAATACAAACGTTGGCATGTGAGTTATGATAAGTTTATTTAAAACATATCATTGCCTATACATAGATATTGACTGGTATGCTAGCAAGCAGATTTCGCCAGATTTTAAAGTACAGGCGAGTCACTTTCCATTTCCTTTGAGAGATGTGCAGATATTCTCTCCATCACTTCCATCCATCAGGCCACTTCATTATTTGCTTAATCATGTCCAACTCATTAAATTCCACTTTAAACCACTAAATGGAGGACGTTCCAAAAAGTATGACACAACATGATAAAGTTTTCTGGGACAACAACTAAATGGTGGTTGGCCCAAATAGTATGACACGTGATTGCCTCGTGAGTGTTTTTCTGGGAAACCCACTAAATGAAGGACGGCCCAAATAGTATGACCCAACATGATTGCCTGCTGAGTGTTTTTCTGGGACAACTAACAAAGGGAAATATTAATTTCAGCACATATGTCATACATGCAGATCATATATGCTTCATGATGTGAGTGTTAGGAAGTCACTTTTCTTGAAAATATCAGATTATACAATGTCAATTGTGATTCTCCATTTTTCTGTAATGTAATGTTTACATGTAATGTTTTATTAAGAGATATGCATTATTGGTCAACTCTTACATTCATTTTTTTCCTTAACATTTCATATTTCTAAATTTAGTTCATAGTTTGTTTGGGCAATAAATGCAATCTATGGAATGGGCATTTAGTATACAGTAACACTATCGACGCATAATTACACAATTATATACAAAGATAATGTTATATTATACTTATCAATTTGATAAATTGGTGTTATGAAAAAAGGATAAGCTAAGGGCTGTTACATGTAGGAAAGAGCAGAAAGCTATTATTTCAGTTTCAAGATTGTTGTTGGTGAAGCGAAAGGACAGCGGAAGAAATTCATAATATATTGACACTTTCTATTGTTCAGTTCTAATACCCTTGGTTTTAAGTCGACGAAGGAAGCAAACAGCAACACTACACTTAGTCAAGCAATTGAAAACTTTAGCTGGGATAAGAGATGAGTGGCAGTTCAAGTTTACATTGCGAAAAAAGTGTGACCGTCACAACTGAATGGAATGCACAGGAAGTTCTAGATAACACTAACAGGCGATGAGCGGGAATTGGGTGGGGTGCCAAAAACCGTGTGGCATGTTATGATTAAAGAAAAAATATGAATTCGTATAAATGTGCAAGTAAAAACCCATAAGCACGGGAATATGAGACATCATAAAGGTGATGGACACTCGAGCATTATAAAGGTGCAATGTTTGTTGTTCATTGACCAAATGTGAACTTAAATAAAGTTGAAGATAAATTGTTATGTTTGGGCACGTATCGCAGAAGCATTCGTGATTGATGTTGGGACCACAGGTGCTAGTATTACTATCAAAAACTGCGAAGAAGTCTGCTACCCCCTCACCGCCACCCCCAGATTAGTTGAATTCGAGGGAGTAGCATACTTCTTTACAGTTATTGATAAGAATACGAGTACCTGTGGTTGGTAAAACATAGGACATGGTCAACCTGACCTCCTGTTTATTAAAATTCTCACTGACACCTTGATCATGGATTATGGGCCACTAGATATGCTTATATAATACCTGAATATATACATAAAGTGGACAGCTGCAGTTACAAAACACAAGTTCATTATATCATGGTGGAAGCATCAGTGCAATATACATATGAGTGTCGGTGGTAAAACAAGATTGTATTTTGTTTTATGTTTTAGGCTTTGGTCCTGGAACCTGGTGTTGGCGTGCTTTGTGGTGAAATTATTAGAAAAAATAATACCGGGATTGTTATATTTGGCCCACATTCATTTTCTATTCAACTCATATTGAAGAAAATTTGACTATAGCAAGTCACTAGGGAGTGGTTGTAACTTACATCTGACACCACTTCTGGTGGACAACCAGTGGCCAATCCCTGTGGCTGCATTTGTTTTAAATCCACTAGGTGGTTCCACTTGTAAGAAGCTGCTATCAGGTATACTGTGGTTGAGCATGTAACACGGCAACGTAAACTATACTGCAGAAAGTGTAGACCCTGAAACCAAACTGTCCAATGGATATGTAGGCCAAAAGCCTTCAAGGTCTTTGTTTTCCTTGGATGGTTTGGCTGCTGGGCCTACAGTGTCATCAGAACAATCTACACTGCCAAATCACCGGCAGTAGAACTGATCGTAGGTTCCAACCCAAGTTACCTGTGGCACCATCTCCAACACACACACTATTGTAGAACCCAAATGTGCATTTCACTTGTTGAGTGGAACCTCTGTAACCGAGCGTCCAAGACACTGTTTCACTCACCCAGTTTAAAGTTATTGTTCACATCTTGTCACTTCTATTGTGCACATGACCCTTAATCAAAGCATCTCTTGGATGCTTGAAATGGAGGGGAAAAATGAGATCTGTTACGTTAAACCAGTGGATATGTGACTGTCTTACACTCGATTAAATTAGAATCCCCCCCCCATAAAAAAGCTAAATCGGGCAAGAAGAAAGACTGTTGTACACATTCGAGACCATGACTGTATCACAACGAGCCCAATTGACCTTTTCCTGCTCAAATAGCTCAAAAGCACACCAATGCCATTAATTGATTTGCTTCAAGATAACATTTTTGCTGAGGTTTGTATGTAAGACCATTCATGATAGCATGCCAAAAGTGCCTGGCTAAAAATTGCTGTCTGCTTTAAATGCGACATAATGGCAGTGTGATGACGTGTGCTAACACCTGCTGCAGGCCTTAGCACACGTCATCACACTCTGCTGTTATGTTATTTTTTTTGAAAAGTTGCCACTTGCAAACTTTCTGCCTAGGTCACCAGCTTTCCTAGGCACCAAGGAAAGCTATTGACTTAGTGTTACTCTGACCAAGAATATTTTAACAATCAAGGCCGTGTGTCTATGAACACGTACAAAAGTGAGAACACGTAATTTGTGTTCTGAGATCGGCCATGAAACTTTTTTTGCACTGAAACGCATTCCTATTACTTGTAAGGTGTTTTAATTAAGGACTTTTCTTTTTCAAGTTATGCATTTTATATTATAAATGTCAGCTTCAAGAATATGTTTATTTTCAGTTTCACATTTGAAAGTTCAGCACAGGCATGTCTGCACATATCATTTTACGAAAAGGAACTTTACAGAAGATTTTTATCATTTTGCTTAAGGTTTGTACTCATAGAAAGAGAACCCTTTTCTGGAGCCGTCATGTTGTACTCGCTGTGTTGAATTCGAACCCATCTTGCAGTTGTTTGAAGCTGATGCACCGTACCATTCAAAAGCAAAACAATCACCACTCCTGCTGCATTCCTTAGCACAAGCCATTACACTCTCTGCTGTAATGTTTTTCTTAACAGTTGCTACTTGCAAACTTTCTGTCTGGTCTAAGGCCCAGTAGTCTCTCTCTGAAACAGATTGGCAAATTAGAGACTCAGAGTAATAAAAGGATCTTTGACCCTTTGATATTGTACTTTTTTCTGTTGCAATTGCTGTAATAATAATAATAAAAAAACACTTAAATACAATATTACAAGGTTTGAACCCAGGATCTGTCGGTAGTAGTGGCTCTAAATACTCGCACCCTTATAATATTCTATTTCATGCATAAAAATCTTTAACAAGAATGAACTTTTCCCCCTTTGACCAACAGGTGGTCAAATTAATGTTGTCTACTTCAATGTTTTTGACTGATGTTAACAATAATGAATAGCAATCTCAATGAGAATTGTAGGTGTGACATCAAGATTCCACAGATGGGCAGGTCAACAGCTATCCTTGGTGTTGAATGGGTGGGTGGCCAAGTCACACTCAGGAAAGCTGTTCACTTAGTCCTACACTAAGTATTAAGGACACATTACAACACCATAGGTCACTTAAGTTGGTCTCGGTACACTCTAGGTGCATTGTCAGACTCCACCAAAATTTCTGTGGGTCCACTGCTAATCCACGCTGCTACAATCACTGACCTGACGTTGAGACGACTCTGTGGCATGGCACAGTGCTCCTAGAGGCTGTAATGCATATTAGTGAGGATACACATTTCAGTTTCATACTCTGGCATCCCTCATTGGTGGATGCATGCTGTTGGAAGCTCCTGCTGTTTCCTTACCTTTCTGGTAGTTTTGGGACTTCTTTCATACAGTGTGAGGTAGTTGATAGGTTCCTGGGAACTGATCCTAGCTCTGGCTTAGTTAGTTAGCTCGGGCCTTTGAAGTTGGTGAGATCCATGAATTTGGATGTGGCATCCATTGTGACGTCAACCACCATAGGTTGGCACACTGGAGTGACCATCCTGCATGAGTAGGAGTGGTGTGTTCTGGATGGGGGGAGAGTCCATGCAATGCCTGTTGATAATGGACTCCCTACCAATGGCAAAAAGTCAGTAGAGCAGATGTGAAATCTGCTCAAGGAAGGCTCCAACATGCAGAGGCACATTGTGAGTGAGAAGAAAATGTCCTTGTACAGAGGCTGTTCGAGGCTTGCTTTGCAGCATGTGCTGCAAATGCATCCAACCAGACACCTGCCAGTTTGCTTCGGCCTCAGTGTCAGATGCAAACTGTTCCTTGATTTAAGGCCCAGCCTCCAGTTCAGACCACAATAGGAGGAGTGACCAGCTTGACCAGTCAGGTTCAAGCTGGTCCTTGATCCGAAGCCCCTGTGGGGAAGGAGCTGCAATCCACTGACAGTAAGTGGACTGTACTTAAACGATCCCATTTGCAGGTCCCCTCAACAGTAACGTCTGCTCAAGTGAGCAGGTCTGTGGGCAAAGGCTCCTCCCATTCTCTGCACTATAGATGGTTTGTGTTGGTAGTACCACAGCAGGATGGGGCCTTAGTGATCACCGAGGCAGTTACATGGGGGGCGGGGGGGGGGGGCATAGCCCAAGGTGCCTAGTGTGGTGGCTCTCACTGAGTCCTTCATGATGGCTGTGTCTGATTCTGGGCCCCTTGGGGGCAAGAAGTCAACTCGCAGCATAGTTCTTGATGAGATTCAGCCATCATGGTCACTTTGTAGGGGTAAGGGATCAGCCTCATGGCTGTTTCTTCCATGCCTCCCTCACACAGGCATTTGCGCTCCAACCCAGGGAGGGAGAAGAAGAGGAAGAGGCATCAGTGACACCTCTTATATTCTGCTTCTCTGGACAGGAAGGTGCGATGCCAGAACCATAATTAGGGCACTTCACCTGCTAGGAAGAGGCAGGTGTCTCCCTCAGTGGTTCCCTTTGCTGGAAGGTGGTACAATGGTGCATGGAACAGATCTCCAAGTGTCTAGTGTCACCAAAGGAGTTGATCATGCAGAGTTGTGGGATTAGTGACCTTCTCCCACCCAAATGGATATTGATCACACAGTCGATCTTTTCCCTTGGGGAGTTCACCTCTGTTGTGACCTATGCCAATATGGCGTTGGGCTGGGGCACTTTGATGCTTGAGTTCTACCCCTGCTGAGGCTAATTGTCTCACGTGTCTGGCAATTAAAGGGTTAGTGCAAGAGGTTGCAGCAGTTGTCACTCCCTGGGCCACTAAGCCTATTTGCCTAATCCATGCTGGTAGCTAGTGTTGCCTCCTGGAGACACCTGGTGGTGGAGCCAGTTCAGACTTAGCCTGTATGGCCTCTTGGTTCCACGTCAAGTTTCAGTGGAATTAGATGTCAGTAAGAGAGAATTTTTTGTCAGGACTATTTTTGAACACTCAAGGACCAACAAGAGTGAAAACCAGGTGTGAAGACATGAAAAATCTGTAGTCTTCAGGAATCACCCTTTCAGCATGGCATACCAAATGAGGGACACAGCAGCCATGCTGATCGCCCAGGCATGAACCACATTGTGTTGACTGTGGCCAGGTCATGTACTCAGTACTCATTGTAGCAGGCACAAACCCATGCTGCAAGCACAGCGTGTAGTGTGTACAGACAGTGTTAATGCAGGCAGAAAAAAGGAAAAGAAGACAGAGAAGTAGTACATCAAGCTCAGAGTCTACTTCTCCACAAGTGACCCTCAAGAAAATTAAGAGCCTGTTATCAATTTCAAGCGAAAGTGAAGGAGATAGTGACTGTGACAGACTTTCTGAAGCTGTAAAAGGTGTTAGTTCGATAGAACCTGCCAGCACAAGTGACTCCATATTCGAATCCAGAATCCCTTGCATTGAAGAAGAGGCCACAACTCAGTCCAAAATGTCTCTAAGTGCTGTTAAACAGGATTTACTGGATGCTATGCAGATTATGAAAGACCAGATAGTCTCTGAATTGAGACAGGAAATAAAGAAAGCGGTGGATACAATGGAAGATAGGTGCCAGTCTCTGGAAGTGAGAGCAAATAAAGTGGAAGAAGAAAATAAACGCATGAGTGATGAACTCTCTCAGTTGAAGGTACAAATGGCAGGGATGAAGAAAGAGATGGAAAACACAAAGGAGCTGTTGGCCCAGTCCAAGAGGCAGCTAGTTGAAAACGAGCAACATAGCAGAAAGTCCAATATCAAAATATATGGACTTGAAGAAATACAAGGAGAGAATTGCACTGATGAGTGCTTAAAGCTGTTTCACAAAGAACTAAAGATAAAGTTGAACCCACGGGACATTGATGCTGCACATAGGGTCCCAAACAGAAATAAAACCAGTAAACAGCCAAACTCCATTATTGTTAAATTCATGCGTAGGGAGGATAAGCAGGCAGTGATAAAAGCACATCGCCATCTCAAAGGGAAAGGTGTTACAATAGCAGATGATTTATGCCAGGATCTACAGACCCTTTACAACAGAGTGAGGAATGACCCCAGGATCCAGGACTCTTGGACATGGAGTGGCAAAATATTCATCAAAACCCAAAACAATCGCATCCGAAAAGTAAGCTTTGGACAAACACTGGATGAAGTTCTGGGAGGAACCTAGATCCTACATGCAGGTTTAAAAATCAGACTGTGTGGTGCTGCGCAAGCATAATGTTTAGAACTGGACTGTACAACGCTACACATGCATGATGTTTAAATATCGGATCGTGCAATGCTACATATGCACATTTAAAAATCAGACTGTGCAACGCTACACTAGCTGCAGTAAAGGTATTACCTAGAACTTTTACATGAAGCCTGACCGTATGGCAGGCTGGGTATCTGACAGACAGTATCCAAATGCCACTATTTTGACATTTTCACTCGCATTAAGGGACTTTTTGCAAGGTAAATTAAGTATGGGGTGTTACACCCGAACTTTGAGAATATCTCGGTTATCTCGGTACTTTCGTTACAGAGCCCTCTGCTGAGAGCCCATGGGAACCAATTGTTCTTGACCTTAGCTATTGCGAATTTTCCAAGATTATCTTGTTTTGTTTCTGTTTTGTTTCTTCTCTAAAATCCCTTAGGTTTGCTAATGAATTCAACCCCAATCTAGATTCTTATCAGCAACATCATCAGGGAGTAGTGATAATGTTGTGACCTTCTTGGCCCTGCATGTAAGTGTTCAACAACTCAATGTATTTAGAGTTGACATATCGGCCGGTAGAGTCCCAAGTTTTAATTTTTTATTGGCAATTGGCCAATGTATGTGATTTGATCCAAAATTATTTTCGATTCAGGTATTTCACTGTCAGTACCAGATTTATCAAGAGGCTGATATGTTTATTTAGCTAGCCTATATCATATATGCAAAGCCTAGGGCACCAAGTATGGTCTGAACAACTCCTCTCTGACTATGTTTTACCACATGAGTATAGTATATCTTTTACTAATTGAAATGTATCTGGAGGCTTTACATCAATACCCAACTGTCTGTTCTACAAATAACCATATTATTTTGATAAAGATCTTGAATTAAGATACTTTTTCAGGGCCAGTATGGGTTAAGACAACTAAGCTAAGTAATGAGTTGGGTTTTTTGTTTTGTTTTTGTTTTAAACAATGTGAGATACCAACTTCATACTGTAAGGTGAAGACAGTAACGTTATCAGTAATAACAAGTGGAAGTGATGGGCAAGGTCACAACTTCCATGGTGAGTGTATTAAGTATTATACACTGGACTTAAGATATGGCACTGTATGATCATGATGATCTAATCCCGCACTGTCCGTAACTCTGCGGGTATACATGTATATATCAGACCTTCTCAGTGATGGAGATGTGTCTTTAAGTTATGTTATATATACAGCTCATGTCTTCAGAAGGGGTTGCAACGGCTCTGAGGCCTTCTGCTACGCCGTCTAGTGACCGTGATATGCTAACTATATTATGCGGTAGGTATGTTCCATGCCCAATATTACTTCAGTGTATTGGCACACATGTGCACGGTTCCTTTCTTTTCTAGGAAGAAACTATACTTTGATATTGACGTTGTATTAAGAGACTTTAAGCAAATTTTTTTTTTTCTAGTAGGGGTTAAGACACCAAAGCTTCGAAAGGAATATCTCAAATATATATCTTGAAAACTACGTCATTTAAAACTTTGTTCTAACTTGTACTTTTGATTTATACTTCTACTTAAGTAACACTGTCAGTGACAGAAACATCACTGATGTTGAAACTACCTTTGAGCCATGTGTGGATGGTGATGTTAGGTGCTCCCTCCTGGATGTGGCCCTTTTGGACTGGGTCCAGATCATGGTTACTTCTTTATGATCACATTTATCAAATAGTGATTCAAAGGTGGTCTAGAGGTAGTGCTCCCCTCTGAATGTGGCTTTTTAAGTTTACGTGTATCTGTAATCTTCATTGTAAAAGATATCCACTGGTAATTCTAAGTATGGTTTTCAGGAATGGCCCCAGTGTTTGTGATAAGAGACTAAGTGGTATTACATACATACATTATATCTCGCACCCAGTCCAGATGCATCTAGAGATGTTTACATGAACTCAAATTTTTCTATAAAGTAACTACAGTTTGCATTTGGACCTGACGTAAAGGGACTTTTGGGGAGGTCTCTCAGTGAGCATTAAATTAAATTGTATTACTTGTACATGTGTTTGATGTCTCTCGTGCTGGGCCGGGGTGTGTGTGGGGCAGGGTCTCACCCCTGCCACACCCAGGGATGGGATGTTGCCCCGCATGCAGTTTGGCTCAGCGTGGGAGATGTTTTATTAAGTTATGTTATATATACAGCTCATATCTTCAGAAGGGGTTGTGATGGCTCTGTCTCAGGCCTTTTGCTATGCTGTCTGCTGACGGTGATATGCTACTATGTTATGCTGTGTCTATGTTTCAAGTTTCAAGCCCAACATTATTTCAATGTATCGGTACACAGGTACATGGTTCCTTTCCTTTCTAGGAAGAAATTATACTGTGATATTGCGTGGTATTAAGAGACTTCAAGCAAATCTTTTCCATTAGGGGTTAAGAGTCCAAAACTTAGAAAGGAATATTTCAAATATCTATCTTGAAAATTACCTAATGTAAAACTTTGTTCTAACCCTTACTTTAGATTTACACTTAGCAACACTGTCAGTGTCAGAAACATCGCTGATGTTGAAATTACCTTTGGACCATGTGCGGATGGTGGTGTTGGCTCGCACTGGGTCCGGATCATGGTTGTTCCATTCTGATCACATGCTTCAAATAGTGATTCGGACCCGGTCTAGAGGTGGTGCTCCCCTCTGAATGCGCTGAGTCCAGATGCATCTGGAGACATTTATATGAATTCGATTTTTCTATAAAGTAACTTTATTTTGCTTATGGATCTGGCGTCAAGGGACTTTAGGTGATGTCTTTCAGTGAGCATTAAATTGTGGTTGGCGTCTCTTGTGCTGGGTCGGGTTGTGAGTGGGGCAGTGTCTCATCCCTGTCATGGGGATGAGATGTTGCCCCACATGTATGCATTTTGGCTCGGTGTGGGAGATGCTACAATGTTGTGGCAAATTATTATTGTTCAATGATGCAGGATTGAGACATAACAACTTACAAACATGGATAAAGCCCATGAGAGTTAAGTTGCGAGGGATGTCTAGTATGAATTAAGCAGATTATTATTTTCTCTATGATATCTGGTCATAAACTCAGGAGGTTGACAATACTTGTTGTTGTTGTTTTTTTTTTTTTGTTTTGTTTTTGTTTTTTGTTCTCTCATACTTGTCTGGAGTATATGTACATGGTCATGAGCATTATGAAATACTAAGTTTGTCAATGTTATAGGCTCTCTTAAGTTTTATGTGACTAGGGTCAAATAAATTACATTATGTTTAAATTATTAGAGGTCTAGCTCCAAGATCTTTGCTCTTCAAATCCAATGTACTGCCCCATATCTTATCAGGAGTTTGGTTGCAGCCAGGTGTTTTGTGAGCATGCATTGGCCAGTTGTATTCAAATACTGGTTTGATTTTTCTTTTATATAATGAGTTTTCATTTCACCAACCAGGTCATGTGGCCTTGAGGCTGGGGGGTTTCTTATCTCAAGAAAGCCAAGGAATGGCCAATTTTTTGTTTCTTTGTCTTGTATCCTGTTTTCTGTTTGTAATTTCAATTGTAGAAAAATCCATATTGGTACATGCAAAAGAGTATAGAGGTATATTTTTTCCAGACGCAAATGGATAATTTAGGAATTTTATCTTTTAATGTAAGAGGTCTTAGAGACTCTCAGAAAAGGAAAGAAATTTTCATGTGGTTGCGGCGAAAAAACTGTTCAATTTTTTTTCTACAAGAGACACACAGCACAAATGATATTGAAAAGTTATGGTATGCAGAATGGGGATATAAGGTCATTTTTAGCCATGGCACAAATGAGGCACGTGGTGTAGGAATTTTATTTAAAAATGACTTTGAGCATGAAATACATGAGATCATTAAACATGAAGATGGTAGATTTATTATATTAGATATAACCTTAAACAAAAAACGGGTTACACTAGCAAATGTATATGGTTGTAATACGGACAGTCCGGAGTTTTATGAAACTTTAATTGGAAAAATTGAAAACCTGCCCAATGATCATAGGATTATAGGTGGAGACCAAAATTTCGTTTTAGACATTGCAAAAGATAAAAAAGGGGGCAACCCTACAACTCAAGTGTTAAAGTGCAAGATTTAGTGAAAACTTGGATGGAAGAATCAGATTTAATTGATATTTGGAGACAACAGAATCCAACAACAGAAAGATACACTTGGAGAAGGAAAAACCCCACCCCCATACACTGTCGATTAGACTTTTTTCTCATCTCATTTGGCCTATGCGGATTAGTTTCAGAAACTGATATCCTCCCTGGTTATAAATCTGATCATTCAGCAATTAAATTATCTTTACAGTTAAATGAAAGTAAACGAGGTCCAGGATTTTGGAAGTTCAACTGTTCCCTGTTAAAAGATACTGAATATGTAAATAGTATTAAAGAATGTATAACAGAGGTAAATAATTTTTATAATGGTGAAGATGACATAATGTTATGGGAAATGTTGAAAATGGAGATAAGAGCAAAAACAATTCAGTATTCAAGTCGGAAAAAAAAGGAAAGGAAAAGGAGAATTGAAGATTTGGAAGTTAAACTAAAATACCTGGAGGATGAATTCGAAGAAAATGGCTCACAAGAAGCAGAAGAACAAATAGAAGAAGTAAAAACACTTTTAGAAGCTGAAATGAAGTACGTGGTACAAGGAGCAATGATCAGATCAAAAAATAGGTGGTATGAAGAAGGTGAAAAGCCAACGAAATATTTCTTTAATTTGGAGAAGAGAAACTATAATAACAAAATAATCAATAAACTTCAAATAAGGAACAAAATTATAACCGACGCTTCAGAAATACTTAAAGAGGAAAAACATTTTTACCAAAATCTATATACAAGTAACAAAACTTATGAGGAAATGGAAGATGATGCAACATACAGAAGTTTTTTTGCACATGATGAAAATATTCCAAAACTAACAGAAGGAGAAAAAGATCTGTGTGAAGGTCAGATAACAGAGCAAGAGTTACTTGATACATTAAAGAGTTGTCAAAATGGAAAATCACCTGGGTCGGATGGATTTCCGGCTGAATTTTATAAATTTTTCTGGTCTGATATCAAAACAAAATTAGTAAAGGCATTAAATTTAGCTTACCAAACCGGCATGTTATATAGAACCCAACGACATGGTATCATTTCCCTACTTCCAAAAAAAGACAAAAATATATTAGAGTTAAAAAACTGGAGACCAATTTCTTTGCTGAATCAAGACTACAAGTTAGCCACAAAATGTATTGCATTTAGAATTAAAAAAGTCGTACCAACATTAATACATGAAGACCAAACTGCATATCTTGAGGACCGGTACATAGGTGAAAACATTAACAGAATTCTACGTCTCATAACTTATACAAATGAGAACAGAAATCCTGCACTTTTAGTACTTGTAGATTTTGAAAAAGCGTTTGATAAATTAGAGTGGAAATTTATTTTAAGATGCCTCAACTATTTCAATTTTGGACCTTCCCTTGTTAGGTGGATACAAATGTTTTACAACAATATTCAGAGCTGTGTGATCAATAATGGCTGGACATCAGAAGCCTTTAATTTAACATGCGGTGTCCGTCAAGGCTGCCCAATTTCCCCATATTTGTTTATCTTATGTGCTGAGATCTTAGCAATTAATATTAGGAAAAATCCAGATATTGTAGGAATAAACATAGGGCAACGTGAGTTCAAAATATCTCAATATGCAGACGACACATCTCTTACAATTGAAGGTTCAGAAAACTGTCTATTAGTTTTAATGAAAACTTTTAAAGATTTTGAAACTATATCAGGCTTGAAGATAAATATTGACAAGACAGAAATTCTAAGATTAGGATCATTAAAAGATACAGACTTTAAAGTAGCAAGATTTACAAATATAAAATGGACAAATGATCCAGTAGTAATACTGGGTGTAAAAATTTCTACTAAAATCGAAAAGATGGAAGAATTGAATTACATACCGAAAATTAAAAAAATTAAAAATATCCTTAACTCTTGGGACAAAAGAAATATATCTCTGTATGGAAAAACTTTAATTGTTAAATCTCTGGCTATGTCACAGCTTATGTACTTAATTTCAGTTATACCAAATCCAAGTGAAAACATGAAAAAAGATTTGGAAGCTATTCTTTTTAAATATTTATGGGATGGTAAACAAGATAAAATAAAACGAAAGTTTGTTATGTCACCAAGATCAAGAGGTGGGTTAGGTTTTCCACATATAGAGACACAATTCGTCTCAATGAAGTGTGCATGGATAAAAAGATTAGTCTCTGACTCCCCAGCTTCATGGAAGGAATTTAGAAAGCCATACCTACCTTGTCCTGATGATTTTATTTGGAATTGTAACATACATATAAGTGATGCAGAAAGTATTTTTAGTAAGGTTACAAATTTATTTTGGAAACAAGTGTTTGAAAGTTGGTGCAAATTCAATTTTCATACTCCATGTACAGTTAGAGAGATGTTAAATCAAACTATTTGGTTTAACTCGCATATTAATATAGAAGGTACAGTTATTTATTATAAAAGTTGGTACGAAAAAGGCATTAGATTCCTTAAGGATCTGATCGGCCCACAAGGAAGAACATATACTTTGGATGAATTTAATGAAAAGTATGACTTGCAAGAACATTTTCTTAAATATTATGGGGTCATTAATGCAATTCCAAATAAATGGAAAAAGGATATATTGAAAGCATTTTCAGAACGTCAGTTGGAAACCTTGAATGACCAAACTTATAAGAATAGATTCACAAAAATCCTTCAAGAAAAGAAGGTTCCTAAATTAGTATATTCCTCACTGATTGATTCAGTAACTAAAACACAAAGATCAATAATAAACAAGTGGCAACAAAAACTGAACATAAATTTGGAAGAAAATGAATGGCTCGAATATTTTGAAATTATTTATAAGGTAACTATTTCAACAGTGTTACGGGAATTTCAATTCAAATTTTTACACAGATGTATATACACCAATGATAGATTATTTAAATGCAGAATATCAAATACAGATAAATGTTGCTTTTGTGAAATTGAAACTGAAACAATAGAACATTTATTTTGGCATTGTCAAGTAACACATGATTTTTGGAATCAATTGTTCAGAAGGTGCTTTCTAGATACATGCAGTGTGCAAATTAATCACTATTCAGTTACTGAAGTGTTCTTCGGTTCGTATGAATTATCACCTATGTTAAACTTCGTATTCTTACTTGGGAAAAAATACATTTACAATTGTAAATACAAAAAAGTCAATCCAAATATTAAATGTTTCAATTTATATATAGGTCAAATTAAGGAAACCGAAGAAAGCATTGCTGTAAAGAAAGGAAAAATCAATTTACATAACAAAAAATGGATGAACTTTAACATTGACATAACCTGACATACTTTTCTATGTAAACTTTGGTGTATGAATTATCACAGTTATTTTAAATTAAAAGCGAAATTGCATAAGAGTATAATTTAAGACTGGAGAAGGGGTAGGTTTTGTGGGGACTCAAGGCTCTCTGTGTAGGAGAGGTAGGAAAGGCCTGGCACTCCCCGCAACAGCCACCTGCTCCTGGTGGCAGTGGGAGTCGGGTGGCCTGTGCTTCGTGCCGTTGCGGAGAGTCAGAGGTAGTGAGGGGTGGGCCGGGTGAGCACTCCTCTCCTGCCTTCCCCAAGTTCCTGCCCTTTTCTCTGCCATCTTTATGTATTAAATATTTATTATTATGAGAATTGTATAGAAATATCTATGGTAAGTAGTTATGGTGCAACTTCAATTATCAGATATTCACAAAACAAGTTTTCTGTGAAGAATAATAGGATGTTCTGAAACCTTTATATGTAAAAGGTCTCGAAACATATTTTGATTACATATCAAATGATGGAATTTTTGTCTGTGCTTATGTATTCATGCATGTAACCATTTATGGAAATAAAAATCTCAAAAAAAAAAAAAAATAGTGTTGCCTCCTCCCGCTGGTGAGCTATTGTTGGGTGTTTTGCACACAGACTCTCCATGCTTGGGAGGAGTTGCAGTCTCAGCATGGTACCGAGACTCAAATGCTGGCTGCTGAGGCTACTGAGGTGTCAGAGCATCAGCCAGATATTAAGGCTTAAACTGAGGAGGAGCAACTTGAGGATTTGCTTCTCTGATTGGGGACATACAGGAAGATAGCCCCATGGCCAAAGACACCCTGGACCTTGACTGCTTGGACTTGCTTAGTGAGGACTCCAATGCAGAAGAGGAGAGTGTTTGTTTCTCTCACCTGGTGGCAGAACAGAAGTACTTTTGTCTACTGTTAGCAACTGCTGAGGCACCAAAAGCTCTTTAGTCCTCCACTTCAGCTGAGTAGATGGTACATTGGATGGACAGGTCTCCATCTAAGGTGGAGAGGCCGAGTTCTGTGTTTGGGGTAGAGGTTGCATTAATGTGGAAAACCTTTCCCAGGGAGGTCATCCAGCACCTTACAGTGGAGAAGCCTAGGGCTGTGCCAATGTCAGTTGATAGGGTGGAGTCGTCACCCAAGTTAGAGGTGCCATTCTTTATTTTCATGGCTGGGAAGAACTTACTGAGTCTAGTTACAGGCCAGAAACAGGAGCCTCCAGTAACTGCCTATACCCTGGGTAGTTTGCTGGCTAAGCCAAAGGCAAAGCTAATGCTATACCGTATGAGTTGGCAAGTGTAAAACTTCCCTTCCTGCAATGGTGGATGATCCCTTACAGAACTACTGTGTCAAGGAGATGAAGTTTTGCACCAAGCACGGGTTATGACCATTGTCGGCTCCTTCCTCAACTGTTCAGGGTGTTCTGTCATGTGCCCTCTCAAGGAAGCAAGCTAAGACCCCATTATGCCAGCCTCCACTTGACATTTGGTGGAGACCCTGCTGGGCCTCGAGCAGTCTGAAGGCCATGCCATGGAGCATGTGCTGAAAGAAGCCATTATATTTGACACTAATTTGGCAGAAGTAATAAACTTTATCTGTTGAGCGGCTTGGCCTGGATATTTTGGAAACACTATAGTCTGTAGTTAATGAAGAATATTACTAAGGTTGAGAGGACCCGTTTAAAACCACCAGTGGCCTTTTATGGGCGACTGCGTCTCAAGTCAGGAGAGAAATTTGTTTCTTCACATTGGTATTGGAAGATGAATGTTGATGCTTTGGTAACTCTGGAATCTCTTTGCTGTCATTCTTGGTTTTGGAATTTATGAAAATAGGTCATGTTTTTCGTACTATTTAATGTGAAGCTAGTGTGGCATAATGCACTTCTCTTGGTGGCCAACCTGCCTATGGTGCTAAGCAAAGCTACTTACCAGCTTCCCTTGGACCCTGTTGGTCCAGGGCTGTTCAGTCAGGGGTTCATCCCCTTACTCAAGAGGGCAGACAAAAGTGGCTAAAGAGACCTGACAGAAGTCTCTGGATAAGGCTCTGCTGCATGGCAGGAAGTCAATGAATGTGTCACCTTCTTTCCGTCAGTCTGCTGTGGCTGCACCTGGCCCCAAGCAGCAGAAAAATCTGCAGGGACATAGGCCAAAGTCGTCTGAGAAGGATGGTCAGCAGGTCAGGCCCTTCTGGTGCTAAGGGCAGCCAGAAGCCAGCACCTTGTCTTTAGGGACATGCCCCAGTCATGTGATGCCTCTGCAGTCTTCCAAAATTTCTGCACTTAATGGTCAATGAAAGAGTGTGTTAGTTCTATGCTGTCCTGTTAGACCTGGCAGTGGCGCTGCTCATTTTTACTTGGGTCATGAGGGAGGTAGCAGCTTTTGTGCACCAGCAAGGAATCCAGTTGCACATCTATTTGGATGATTACCTCCTGTGGTCTTACTACCATGCTTACTGCTCATGAACATGCAGTTCATGCTGAATCTGTGTGTGAAGTTAGGCATTATTGTGAATGTTCTGATGTCCAGTATGAGTCCTGAGAGAGAGAGAGTTTTTCAGATGGATTCAATTTTTGATGATGTACACTGAGTGGTAATTAGATTGAACAAATTATAGTTAATGAATTTCCTCCTCTGGTTTGTTTTGTTTTGTTTTGCTTTTTTTTGCATCATATCTTTGGTATCTATCCTTGTGCTGCCATCTGGTATTTCTTTGTGAAATCAATGTGTCTTTTTTGTAGTTTCCCATCAGTTTAACACTGGGCCTCCGATTTCATTGTTTTGTAAATTGCATTAATTGCGCTGACTCCATTTATAAAGTGGTCAGTTCACTTTAGGCTTTTCTTGTCTTTATTTGGAACATCACAACCACCTTCACCATTGCCACGTACTTCTTCATGTGCAGTCATCCCAGTTTTTGCTTTATAATTCGGCTGTTGGTTCTTTTGTGTAATCAATGCATCCAGTTTCTAGTGTCCCATCAGTTTAAAACTGGGACTCCGATTTCATTATATTGTAAATTGCGTCAATTGTGGGCAAGCCCTAACTACATTTATGAAGAAAGTGGTCAGTTCACTTTGGGCTTTGCTTGTCTTGATTTTATGACTGGTCACAACCGCCTTTGTCATCACCACGTAATTCTTCATGGGCAGTCATGCCAGTTTTTGTTTTATAATTTTGCTGTTGGGTCATGGGAGCTTTTTGCATCTGTACAATCTCGTACTTTTGTCTGTTTTATCTTTACTTGTGTATCTCATTTCAGTGGGATACTGTTGGCAACATATAATAATTCATATACTGGACAATACTACACTGGACAATACGGTGTTTTTCAGTAGAAATATGGTGCCATTTGAGTTGTTTCGGTTAGAACACTCCACTTCCAGTCCCGGTTAATGGGGTGTACTGTAGGCTTAGTGTAGCCAGCACACAGATTAAAAATCTACTCATCCAAGTGTTAATAGGTGTCAAGAAGCCTAAATAACTAGGGAATACAACAGGCTATAGGCCCAGGACGCCGGATGGGAGTTGATTGCGTCAGTGTGACCTGTAGATATGCTGGATGGGAGTAGATCGCGTCACTGTGACCCATGGATGTGTATATTGTCACTGTTGATGATGTTTTTGTTGACAGTAAAGATTGCAAATGTGAATATGGAAGAAAAATTAACAATTGATAAACTTAGTGGATCCGAGAACTAGCCGACATGGAAGTTTCAAATGGAACATTTGATGAAAGCCAAAGGGCGTTGGGAATATGTAAAAGAAGAATTAATGCCACCTTTGAAGCCAATGTGCAGGCAAAGGCTGAATTTGAAAGAAAAAAGGAAAGGGCTTTTTAAACTATTGTCCACAATATAGCGACCCCACAACTGTATTTAGTGACATCATGCAAAACAGCAAAATATGCTTGGGGCACATCTAAGAAGTACTTTGAAAGAGAGACTTTGGCAAATAAACGGTTTTCAAAGAAGCAATACTTCATGGCAGAAGGGACTCCTATTCAGGCAGATCTGAAGCTTATGAAGGAATTAACAGATCAACTAGTAGCCATTGATGTGGCTATTTCTGAGGAAGATCAAGTAGTAATGCTATTTGGAAGCTTGCCAAAGAGTTGTGACACGGAACAGCACTAGAAGCCAAGACAGATGACATTTCATTAAAATTTGCACAACAAGCACTCATTAATGAGGACAGAAAAGTGGTGAAAGTACATATTGTGATGTATTACCTGGTGAAACATCAGCTATGGCATTCCATTTTCATTATAATAGGGTGGAAACAACTGCTACTGCAAAGTCTAAGGATACTTTTAAGTGCTACAAATACCAAGGGTATGGCCATTTTAAAGCTGATTGCCCCTCAAGAGAGAAATATAGACCAGTGCATGGTGCTAGACATGTAAAGGCAAAGAAGAAAGATAATCCTGATGATAGAGAGGAAAATGGTAAGGACAACCCAGACAATGCTGTGGCTTTTGCAGCAAGAACACAGAAGTGGGTAAAAATGGAAGACTAGCTTATTGACTGTGGTGCCTCAAAGCACATGGCCAAGCAAAGAGAGTACTTAGTGAAATACATACAGTGTGCACAACCTCAGCAAGATAGGCTGGGTGACGGTCGAGTACTAGAGGCCTATGGTTCAGGTAATGTGCAACTACAGATGGTGTTTGATGTGGATAAGCCGAAGTATGGTACAATGTCTAATGTACCGTATGTCCCAGGTTTAACTGGAAATCTTTTTTCAGTGGAAGCTGTTGTGCGAAAAGGCCATCATGTGCAGTTTGACAAAACACATTGCTATATGCAGGGCGAAAATGAACAAATGTATGGCACAGGAACTTGCATGGGTGACAATTTGAATAAACTGAACTGTAATGTTGTCAATGTACCACAGAGTGCACTAGTAACAAGCAAGTCAGAGAAAGACCTATGGCATCAGAGATTGGGACACTTAAATCAAATACAGCTCAAACAAGTTGCACAGGAAGTTACTGGAATGAGGATACAAAAGACAAGTAACATGTCATTCTGTGAGGCATGTATACAGGGAAAATTACATCGACAGCCATTCAAATCAGTGGGACACATCCGCTCCAGAAGGAAAATACAACTTGTACACAGTGAGGTATGTGGACCATGCAGCCAGAAACTGAGGGTGGGTATAGATACTTTGTCACATTCATAGATGACTACTGCAGGTGCTGGAAAAGTTTATTTCCTCGAACACAAGTCACGAGTACTGGAAAAATTCAAATATTTGAAGCAGCATTCACACTTGAGTGTGGTGAAAAAGTTGGGAAACCGGAGAACTCATAATGGTGGAGAGTACCTGTCAGGAGAATTCAGGCATATCTGACATCAAAGCAAATCTATCATGAAACAACAGTATTACACACACCACAGCAAAATGGTATCACTGAAAGAAAAAACTGCACCATAGTGGAGACTGTTCACAGCATGTTGTCACATGCTGGCTTACCCAAGAAATACTGGGCATATGCAATTGACACAGCCATGTATGTCATGAATCGCACAGTAACTTCAGCAATCACAGATGGAACAACCCCGTATGATAAGTGATATGAAAGAATAAGACTCCCTGATGGCTAATGATACTTGGAAGCTCGCGCAATTGACCCCTAACAGACAGGCTGTCAGAAGTAAATGGGTTTTCAAAGTGGAATATGACAGCAACGGACAAGTTGAGAGGTATAAATGTAGACTTGTAACAAAGGGATGTACTAAGAAATATGGAATTAACTATTGTGAAGCATTTTAACAATATTAGCTTATGCAGTACACAATGACATGCCTTTACATCAGATGGATGCGGTGACAGCTTTTTTACAAAGAGAACTTGAAAAGGAAATATATATGCAACAGCCAGAAGGATATGTTAAGCCAGGAAAGGAAAACCTGGTTTACAAACGTAAAAAAATCTCTGTATGGCCTCAAACAGTCGCCAAGATGTTGGAATGAGACACTCAGGAAGTTTCTGATGGATATTGGCTTTATGCAAAGTGAAGCCGACCCATGTGTCTACACACGCAAGAGCGATTATGATGGCTCTGTCATCATTATTGCTGTTTATGTGGATGATCTTGCCCTTGCTGTAAAAGGTGAAGCAGAGATGGTGCAACTGAAGCTAACTTTGGCATCTCACTTTCACATGAAAGATCTTGGGAAACTTCACTACAGACTTGGAGTAAGTACTGTACAAGATGAAGAACAAAGTCTGTGGATCCATCAAGGACAATATATTGAGAACATAATACAGACGTATGGACAGCAGGATGCTAAACCTGTATCAACTCCAGTGGATGTAAGTGTGACATTACAGAAAGATGATGGTCATAGTAAGCCTGTAAACAGTGAAAAATATCAGTCACTTATTGGCAGTTTGCTGTATGCTGCCATTGCAACACGTCCTGACATCTCACAATCAGTGGGTAGTACTGTCCAAGTTCAACTCATGTCCCACTGAAGCTCATTTGACCGCTGCTAAAACGAGTGCTGAAATACCTGAAAGGAACCAAACCTTTGGGAATTAGATACAGTAAATCTGATGAACAACTTGTGGTATATTCAGATGCTGATTATGTAGGAGATCTAGATGATTGTCACTCTACATCAGCACATGTGTTCATAATGTCAAATGGTGCCACCAGCTGGCGTCTAAAGAGACAAGCAACAATCGCATTGTCAAAGACAGAAGCAGAGTACATTGCTCTGAGCACTGCAACACAAGAAGCAGTATGGTTAAAAAGACTGGTCGTAGATTTGGGTACCTCTTATTCGAATCCAGTGACTACTATGGAGGATAATCAGGGTGCCATTGCAACTGCCAAAAATCCAGTGGGACATGCTCGTATAAAACACATTGACATGCGCTATGATTATGTGAGATAATGTGTGAACCAATCATTAGCTTGCAGTATTGTCCAACAAAAGAGATGCTGGTGGATATACTCACCAAACCACTGCCACGAGTACAACTGGAGCGACTGCAACTGGGAATAGGACTCGATAATTATAAAATTAAGTAAAATCACAGTAAAGGTGTTACGCTTGCATGGGACTTTAAAGTTTGTACACTATATTTAGTAGTACTGACACATGGGACTTTAAAGTTTGTACACTATATTTAGTAGTACTGACACATGGGACTTTAAAGTTTGTACACTATATTTAGTAGTACTGACACATGTCCAATTGCAGAGACTGGTACTAAATAGGCGTAAAACGTACATGGTGCTTTAAAGACATAAAGCACACATGGGACTTCAGACTTGTACACTTAGTTTAGGGTAGTAATTATATAATAATGTTAGCTTAAGATATAGAATTATTAAGTGAGAGTGATGGCAAAATATAATAATTCATATACTGGACAATACGGTGCTTTTCGGTAGAAACATGGTGTCATTTGAGTTGTTTCAGTTAGAACGCTCCACTTCCGGTTCCGGTTGACGGCGTGTACTGTAAGCTTAGTGTAGCCTGCAAACAGATTAAAAATCTACTCATCCAAGTATTAATATGTGTCAAGAAGTCTAACTAACCGGGAAATAAAACAGAAACAGCATGCCATTAAATGTTATCATTTTTTTTTTCAGTTGGCTGTTCGGTAGGACACGTTTGGCACACCCACCAGACATATTTCTGTCATATGGACGGATTGTCAGGCCATAAAATCTCTGTGAGTATTAAAATATTGCGCACCTGTGCTTATCAAAATATTCAGCGCATATGGCATCATATATGCTTGCCATGTCCGCGAGATGGTAGTTTTCTTATGAAAAATTTAATATTCATTCAAATCAACAGGCGCATTATTCCCGGAAATTCAATATCAAAGTTATTTCTATCTCTTAAGGGTACCTGTATGGTTTGAACCGAAACCTGTTTATATATATATATGTTGGTTTTCCAGCTCGTGTACTTGAAATTTAATAAGTCAAATTGACAACAGACATGACATATTCTTATATTGTTTTGTCCCAAGGGTGTATTTATATCCTATTATGTCACGCAAAATTCGTATTAAACGATGGTACTGAGCGTGGTTTGTCAAGATTTCTTGCCATGAAAATGAATTATGATTTGAGTGAGTAGAAATTTATTGTGTGCACAGGTGAGTCACGTAATTTCCAAACTGTGTAATTTGCGTGAATAAAATAGTTATTATGCTTACGTCGCAAGACATGCCATGTGAAGTTGCATGTGTATATACAGATATTCAAATTATGTCATATTGATACGCATAATAGTATTGTTGGTTTGTGGTGGTATGCATAAAACTCTTCAAACAAAAATGCTGCTGAGTGCCCGACAACGGGTATGCAAACATGAATCCATGCCTTGGGCTTGGCCTGGTTGAACTCGTCCTGCATCCCTGCCCATAGGTAGCTGTCGTCTCTCCTCTGACTAGTTGAATGTCTAGTTTTCATAGTTCTCCTGAAGTAAAGCACAAAGTAATGCCACAATTGACAGAAATGGAGGACTCTCAGGAATTTACTTAGCCCGGACAGGTATATATAGAAGAATAATTAGAGGATGCATATTACGTCGGACCAGATGAGTTTGTCCAATTGAAGGGGCAAGTTGAATTTCTTTCAAAAAAAAAACAACAAGACTTTGAAAAAGTGTGTCAAATACTTAGAGAACCAGAGTGGCAGAAATAACCTGGTCTTCCCACAGTTTTGAGGAGGAAGACTGGGAGACTTGGGAACAAAGTGAGGGAAAATTTTTTAATTTTATTAATCAAAAGTTTGATGTCCCGCTTTTGGGAGAAGAGGTAGAGGATGCACATAGACTTGGTAAAGCAATGCTGCTGAAGGTGAAGGATCTAGTGCCAGATGGCTATGCAGCATCACAATATGGTGACGCTCTGGGTACTGGTGCGAAATGCGTGAAGAGCCAACCTATGAATGTTAGGTTTGCGAACTGGAATAAGAACCATGAAGTCTTATATGCAGCTCGAGGTGAGTTTACAAACACATAAATGTGTGTCTACGAGGATTATAGCTTATAGATTATAGGGAGACTAGACGAAATTTGGGTGCATTGGCGCAAGAGATGTGGGGTGAGCACAAGCAGGTATTTAGCTGGTACATTAAACTGATATGTGGTAACAAAGCGTTCATGCTCAATGACGATGGTGAATTTACAGCGTTTTGACACATAGGCCATAGGGGTGTGGTCATGGGCCCCTTTTCACCAACTCCATATTATTGCAAAGAATGTAGAAGGGCTGTATAAACTTTTGAAGGAAATGACCTGTTTCGAGAGTTGAGTACTTACTTAACTTCCTTTTCAGATATTTGGGCAAGTGATATTAAGCAGTATGCAGAGATATTTGAAGATCATTTATGTAATGCACTAGTAAATCGAAAGTATTTTAAATATCGTCATACTCGGGGCAGAATCTGTGTGTATGTAAGAAAGAAACTATGTTTTGGGGTTGAAAGATTAACAACTTGCTAATATTTGCAGTTTACTTCCACCTCGGGGTTCAATTTTGGTGTGACAAAACGGAAGAAATCAATTGTATATGTATGCTAGAATCATTAATCGATGAAAATATCACATCTATCGATGAGCCATATACATGCGTAATTGGGAATTTAAATGCAAGGACAGGAACCGAGCCTGACTATATATTGGATGCTGCTACTGACTACCTACTATGTGAAGATTTGTATGAAGAAGATAATTTTTGTGTAAGCAGAGCTGGTAAAGATGTCATAGCAGATAATTTTGGATGGTGAGTGCCAGATTTGCGTAATGTATACAACATGCATGTATTGAATGGACGTTACAACAATGATGCTGAAGGTCACTTTACTTGTCTCAGTACCCAAAGGAGTAGTGTTATAGTCTATTGTATCATTTCTTCAGTCATGTTAGAGAACGTTAGTAACTTTGAAATATTACCGAAAGCTAGTCTCTCAGTACACTTACCCATATCTGCCAGCATATTAAGTTCACGGGTAGAGCTGTGCAATACAGGGGATCCTGAAATGGGTTTTGTGGTCACCAGCATAAAAGGTTTAAGTGGAATGATAATTAACGTACAGAATAATTTTCGAAACCAACAGACATACCAAACTTATTTACGATACTTTACTTCAAGACTTCAAATCAACCCCACTGTCTCCAATAGAAAAATGGAAAACTGATATAAATAAGATCTTACGACAGAATTAAAAGCTTTTCTGTATCAAACTAATTGCAGATGTTTGAGAACAAATACATTTTTGTTTTAGATTTGGGTGAGTTGTACTGATATGTGCACCTATTGTAGTTCAGAGAGAGAAACGTTCCTTCACATTTTTCTGGGAATGCCAAGTTACACAAGGATTTCTTGAAAATTTTAAAATGAGGTTACACCAAGAAGCAGGAACTATAGATAATTTGACACAAGAAGAAATACTTTTTGGGTTATGGCCACCATCTCTCTCTTATCTGAATATTATTATTTGTGTTTTCAAGCAAATGTTTGGAGATGTAAAATAGATAAAAGACTCCTCTTGATGAAGATCTTTCTACATATGTTACATCACTATATTGAAAGAGAAAATTATATAGCAAAACCAAATAGCAAATTGGAAAAACGTTGTGAAAGTGGAAATGTGTCTCTCTTGTCAGTTTTATAAATGAAATATAATATTTTCATAGCTGATACTATCTTACATGACGAACTATAATTTCTCATGCTTCACATACAAATAGGTCTTTTTTGTATCCCTATATAGTTACTCACGAATGTTGTTCTGATGTACAGATTGTTATTAATCTTCAGAATGTACTACTACTGTCAATTGTAATTATCAAGTTGGCTCAATTACATATGTTAAAAAAAAACTATCGATGAACACATGCACGAACAAGATCCAAAGCTCGCACAGCGCAATTGACAGATTGTGCAGATCGGTACAATGCATAGAACATATACACCATGGATCCCACCTACATCTGGTAGATGCATGCAATAAACACCTGAACTAAATTTCGTGTCTGGACATAGTACATCAATAGTTGAAGCTATTTCAAGCACAATAGTCACCAATTTGTGAATTTACACCTACCAACTCAAAAGATCCCCCCCCCAACGCTATCATAGTTTTATGTGAAAAGATTACAGTTATACCTACCTTCTGCCATTACTTCCAGCTCGCACAACGTCAGGGTTTCATTGGGCCCAGGTAATTGTACAATGACGTACCTGCCTTCGGTATTTTTGGGTACGTTTAATGACTCTACAGCTCCGGTAGGAACGATCCCAGATCTATGGATAATCAGGCGTGCTCCAGACTCAGTTTTGTTGAAGCCAGAATTACAGTCCATTTGGACGCTGTTCGATACGTAAATGTTTACGTCATGCAATCGCGCACCTAATAAATATGAAGCATGAAAGAATCTGAGCAGGTAAGAAACAAAACGTAATTGCAGCTTTGTTTTTTTTGTTTTTTTTTGTTTTTGTTTTTAAATTTTCACTTTAAAATGTATGTTTCACATTTTATATATTGTGCTAAATGGAAGGGGTTAGGAGTGTAAATTTTGTGGTCAGCTTTTCTTGGACACTGCTGTTCACGAAAAGTACCAAATTTGGCATGGTGATAAACCTAGTACTGTAGTTGTGCATATTGTTTGGAACACCCATCATGTTGAAAGTTATGAAAATTAGACGCATATTTGTGGAAATTTTATATCTTTCATATCTCAAAGTTTTCTACATAGAGTTTTCATTAAAATCCTATAATATGCGTGTATTACTAGAGCAAAATCACATAGCATGTAAACAAGGTTGAAAAATTTAATTTATGTTCAATGCACGGAATTTCCTAAGAATTCAGGTGATCAGACTGATTTCTTGCCCCCCCCCCCCCATTGTGCCCACAAGCTGGTAAAAACCAAAGATAACTGAACTGTGAAGGGCTCTGCCTCCAGACTTATTAGAACAGGGGCAGTGGTGCCGAATGCTGTGGGCTTACCCTTCAATCCCTAAGGAGTCTGGCTGTGTTGCTAGAGTAAACTTGTCTGCATTGTGTACCAAGGAGGCTATATATATTCTGAAGCCTCCTGGCATTACAACAAGCTAGTGCTGACTGAGAGGTACCATTTCACATAGCAGCATGCAATGAAGTATGAACTAAAGTGCAGCATGTCTTCGTAAATGGACGTGCAGATCAGCTACCAGAAATCACTCAAACACAGATCCAAACTGCCTGTATAATGACCAACTGTAATATGGAGTAATTTTGGTCAGGGTCAGTGGGTACGTTGGGGCATGCTGGCAGTCTAACTCCCATAGGCATAGCTGTTGTATTTCTGGACCCATCAGTGCCATTTGCTTATCAGTTACATATCTATGACACTGTTTCGTAACCATTGTATATGCTGCCCACTTCCAACAAAGATTCATCTTATTCCACCCACATGCAGCCTGTGCAAATTGCAATTTAAGTTTGTCCACACCTTAAATAGGTTGTTTAACCTCAATAGTCAAACATGTACATGTAACATTGTATAGATTTTTGTTAGGGTCTATAGGAAGTTAGATGTTGCCTGTGCAAACTTACAATTTAAGTTTCCTGACACATTCAGGCAGGTGACACTCAATAGTTAAAGATATAGATTGAAGTTGAATGCTGTGTATAACAGTGGATTAAGGGAGCTAAGGTAGGAAAGTAAACGCCACCATCCGTGACATGGATAGGGGTTGAAAAAGGCTTGGCCTGCTTCACAATCCATGTAAAATATATGGGTCTATACTATACTTATAAATACTTGTGTAGCATTGTATACACATTTCGCTTGTTGCAGTCATTTTATGCCGCAGATTTACAAAACATGGGAATCTTCTGTTGGTGTGGTAATTTTTAGTATAAATGGGTTTAGCATCATATTTAAATGTCATGTATCTATGCAAATTGTTGGGCAATTAAAATTTTAAAAGTATTGCATATTCCCACCTATTACAGATAGACACAAAATTCAATGTAGTACAAACGTGTTTGTGACAACTGTCAATCTACTGAACAGTGGATAAAAACTGTAGCATTTGGAATTATGTGAAGAGCAGCACTTGAAAATCTCCAAAACTATTATAAATGTAGGTGCCAATCCAACTTCAATTTGTAGGTTTGTGACATGGTCGCATCCAATGAAACATGACCCAAAGTTGCAGCATTCTAATTTATGTAAATTAGGTGAATAACTTTTTTTGGGGGGGGTTACTTCCAAAACTATTATAGACTGACGTGTCATTCAAACTTTAGTTAATAGATTTGTAGGATAGATGCATCTAATGAACCATGAATCAAAGTTGTAGTAGTTTGATTAATGCAAATAACAAATGAACAAAATTTGAATCTTTGAATAGCCTCAAACATATAACAGATTGGATACCTTTCCGACTTCAATTTATGTTTCTTTTTTTCATGGCCAGATAAAGTATTGTTGTAAGAGTTAAATAAATAAATAAATAAAATATATATATATATATATACATATATAGTTTAGGACGAAAATTCCATGTTGCGATGATGAACAACGTTTTATCAACCTATTGTCTCCCGACTTTGAAGAATCACTTTTCACGTCGGAAGGGGGGATGCATGCTGTGTGTAAATTAAAGCGGATTGTAAGTACTTCATATATGAAACATACCAAAGCAACGGACTGGTGTCTTTATACCAATAAAATTAACATGACATTTTAGTTATATTAGTTTAGTTTCGGTGCTAAACTTGTATTTTGTGGAACGTTTCGTCAAATTTTAAAGTGAATGCTCAATGAGGTAAAACCAATTAAGAAACGAGAGAACGCATTTTTATGCAGTGTACAGAAATATTGTTGCAATAAAGGTTGAATACTTGAAGGACAATTTATGTCATATGGCACGTTGTGCACTTTGAAAACATTGAGTTGGTTTTGAATGCTTTACTTTATACTTCGTATTGTTTGCATTGTAATTTTGTGCCTTAATCAAGACGTGTGAATAGAAGAACTGTGGTGTATAAAATGATACTACATACCTGCAACTGTAAATCAGTCAAAAGAGAAAGCCTCCACATGCCGGCAAGCCGAAGTTTTGTCATGATCCACAATATTTTTATATGAATTTATAATTCTATTTCAAGTAATTGATGAGCCTTACAACACAAAATTTATACCGCTCCAGAACCCCAGGCTGGCTGCTTATCTCCCACCCCACCTAGACATATATACCGGTAATGTTAGGCCATATCACTACATACATTCAGTTTTTCATAATTTGAAATATTATTCAAGTGACAATTTATACGATATGAATATATGAATAATTGATGCATATAGTACAGCGTTAATTTGAATTTCTGTGTGCTTGCCGCACTTGTTTTAGTATACTTCTATGACATGGCTTTCGTCTTGTTCTTCTTGTGTTTGAAAAGTTTGTCCTTTAGCTGTGAGGGACACACAAGGAGAAAAAATGTTAATCAAACTGAATACATTGTATAAGATAATTATATGCAGGAACATAACTTCACAATGGGAACAATAGCCATAAACCACTTTCTGTCTGGGGCACTGGCAGTTCCTGTTTATTATTTGCCTCACTGTATAGACCACACTTACTACACACACAGCTATTATGGAAATGCAGTACGGAACTGTACTACTTGTGCCGGCAGGATACAGAAAATTCACAGACATGTTCTTTGTGGACATTGCCAAGGTGTATTTCATAGCAACTGTGCAAACATGAATACGAATACTTTATTTCGTAATAACAACACATAGAACATATTAATGGTACAAAATACATGCATTGTGATAAAAGACCTAACAAACAGCTAAACTACACACTAATTTCACCAACAGCATTTAAACCAAAGTTCCGAGAGTACCCAAGTCTTTGACTCATGTCGCAGTCAGCTATGGCCGCAGGAGCCATCTGGTGGCAAGGTGTGGAACAAGTTGGCCGTGACCCATGCAGTTCCTATCGGAAGTTACTGGGCCAAATTGTTTTCCTATCGGTAGTTACTGAGCTACATTTGTTTTCCTCTTTTGAAGGTAGCAACCAATAAAAGTTAAAATAGCACGGAGGATCTCAGTGTCCCCATTGTTACAGGACATTATAAATTTAAATTTGCCTTTGGGACTCAGGACATAAGAAGAGGTGTCAATCAGATGAAGTTTCTCTCTCCACATGGTAAAAGGGGCAGTCGATTATAAAGTGCATTTCATCCTCCACCATGTTGGTGGGGTACAATTTGCAGAAATGCAATTCCGAAGGGGTTTTGGGACAGTGTGTCCACCTAATTCAATCTGAAGTTTGTGTGCACTGGTAAGCAGCTTGCAGAATTCTTTTCGGACAGCAAAGTTGCTGGTTGCCAATAAATAATTTTCTCAAAAATCAGTTTTCTAAAGATTTTCGTAAATTTTAGTTTGGGTCATCACGTTGGACATACTCGGACCATTCTTCAACAAATATTCTTTGCAAGTTACTTTTCAAGTTCTTTATTGCTTCAGTAAAGTTATTGCTGCCCTGGTTCTCCCATATATTGTTATAATTTGAGTTTGACCACATCAACTTCACATACCCAGCCCAGCTACTCTTTGAATTACTGGAGTCTCTTACGCTAGTGCAAGGAGCTTATCATTCTCGTTTAATGAACAGATTTTTGTCCAGTATTTTGCAACTTGGGGTAAGATGGTGACAAGCACGGGGAAGCAACCCAGCTCCCCATGCACAGCTGTGTTAGTTGTAGTTTTGTTGACACCAAGAATGAATTTGTTAAAATGCATCAGAACTTTTTCTGCGGGTATTTTATTGCAGACGAACACGAAGTTTGGGTCTTTGCAGCTTCTTATGTAAAAAAGCAGCCAAGTTTTGCAGCAGTAACTTGATATGGGGAGGACCAAGGAGTGAAATAATTTACACGCAGTTATCAAATTGTCCCTTATGTTTACTTGTTTAAGTTTGAACAAAACTTTTTTAGCCTCGTCACAAAGTTTGTCACTAGCTGTACCGATGTTTCCATTGTTTCCATTGATTGTAAATATAACGAAATATATAGCCCAAGTAGCAGTAACTCGACTCTGTAATAGGCTGGAAGATATGCGGCTTTTAAAATTTAATTTAATATTAATTTTTAATTACGCCGAATTTGCATATTTTTTAACATCATGACTATTCCAAACAATATGCATAACCGCACTACCAGATCTATCACCATGACCAATTTTGGTACTTTTCAGAATAATAGTGTTCGAGAAAATGACCTCATAATTCCCACGGAAGTGAATTAATAAATAAATACACTAGAAAATTTGGAGTTGCTTGTCAGAAAATCAGTCTGTGTGCCTTGAAAACTTACAAAGATTGCATAATCAGTATTCATTGGACTCTTGCAACATTAATTATTTCATGCGGCCATTTCAAAAGCATATAAATTGAAATTATAAAGGCACCTCAATCTTTTATAGTTTTGAAGCTATTCAAGATTGAAATTATGTGTATTTGCCTAGTTCGTATAAATCAAACTGCTACAACTTTGATTCATGGTTCATTGGATATAACGATCCCACAAAACCTATGTATTAAAGTTTGAATGACACCTCAGTCTATAATAGTATTGAAATTATTCAAGATTTAAATTTCACCTTATATGCTTAAATTAAAATGCTGTAACTTTGGTTCATGTTTTATTGGATGCGGCTATGTCACACACCCATCAGTTGAAGTTCAAAAGGCACGTCTATTTGTAATAGTTTTGGAGTTATTCCAGATTAGATTGTGCGTATTTGCATAAATTAAAGTGCCATAACTTTGGTTCAAGTTTCATTGGATGCGGGTATGTCACAGACCTACCAAATGAAATGACAACTCCTTCTGTAATAGTTTTGAAGTGATTGTAGATTTACATTTTGTCTATTCGCCTAATTTGCACCAATTTGAATGTTACAACTTTGATTCACGTTTCCTTGGACGCGACTATGTCACAAAACCACAAACTGAAGTGGGAATGACACCTGTATCTATAATAGTTTGGAAGTAATTCAAGAATTCAATTTTGTGTATCCACCTAATTTTCATAAATCGAAATGCTACATCTTCGGTTAATGCTTAATTGAATGTGGCGATTTCACAAAACTATATATTGAAGTTAAACTGGCACCTGTATTTATAATGATTTTGCAGATATTCCACCTTTACATGATTCAAGTGCTCCCAATTAGCATAATTTAAAATGCTAATTTTTTGTTCACTGTCCATGAGATTGGCAGGTGTCAAAAACCTGTATGTACTACTATAAATTTTGTGTCTATCTGTAATTGGTTTGAAGATATGAAGCTTTTAAAATTTTAGTTGCCCCTAATTTGCATAATTTTTAAGATCGTGACTTTTCCAAACGATATGCAGAACTTCACTACTAGGTCTATCACCGTGCGAAGTTTTGATAGCTTTCGGAACAAAAGCTGACCACAAAATTCACACTGAGATTAATAAATATATAACAAACAGATAAACAAACAAATAAATAATAAAGTATGTGAGGAAAAACAAGAAGTCTGTGTTCCCACACAGACCCAAAAATTTGTGAATTACTTTTTTTCGGAGAGCATCTTGAAAACAATATCCAGGCTGAAACTGTTTAGTGCAGCATGTCGATTTTTATGTGTGCCAGAATAAATAAATAAAATCTTAAAATGCTTACCACAACAGTCACCACGATTGTAAAGAGTTATTTTGCTTATGAGATATCGTTGCCTAAGATCAACGGCCAACCAGGGATAAGGTTTGTAAGGGGCAGTATGGCTGCACTCATCTGCTTTCTTGCCATTCCTTTCATCCATAAAATTTGAAACGTCTCCATCCACCGCGTGTTTTGGGCCCCATTGATCACCACGGAAGGTAGGGCAATTGATGGTAGGTTTTTTCAAAGCAACGTTTTGTACGCCTGCAGAAAAACAAAGTAAAATATATTGCCTGTTTCCAACACGTTTGAAAAAAGGACTGCTGCTTTAATGTATGGCTCTGGATTCACTTGAAATTCAACTTATGTTGCGTGCTATCAATATTACTATGGATAACCTGCCACAACAAAAACTACCAGTCACCAAGGATGTGTTACTTCGTGTGTGTTCAGCGTGTGATTCATTAGGCCCATGTGGCCCCAGAATCAAGTGTGCACTTTCATTTTTACTTCTATGGTTTCCTCTTCTAGTCCATCCGGCACCACGAAGCCCATCTAATCTTGATTGCCTGCGTCACCCTTGGCATGGCGCCCTCTTAATACATCCTCCCGGGATTATTATGTTACAAAAATGGCCCAAGACATTGCAAAACCACGGAAAGGTCCATTTAGTGCCAATTATACCATGCCTCCTTTGTTTTCTCAAGGGATATATCTGTCGCCTGCTCACACATATATCCCTGCTTTAATTTCCGTGGCTAAATTTCAACACAGGACTGATTTACTTTGGTGAATACATTTTAAAATGCATTTATCTCCATGAAAACAAAGAAGGCATGGTATAAAAAGGATACATCCCTTGTTCTCGTGATTTATCTGGAATGTTGCATTTTTAAATCCCGACGCTTCGCTCCGGGATTTAAAAAAGCAGGATTCCAGATAAATCCCTTGAGCTTGGGATGTATCCTCTTCTTAAATGCCAAAGATACCTAATCACCCTCTTTGCACACATGTGCACCTACGTACCCCCTAAATCAAAACGTATACATACGTACATACACACAGATATACATGCATACCTATGCTAGCACGCTAATATAGATAGATAGATAGATAGATAGATAGATAGATAGATAGATAGATAGATAGATAGATAGATAGATAGATAGATAGATAGATAGATAGATAGATAGATAGACAAACGTTGTAGCAACGTTAACGTATTGCTGCATTTCGAGTTTGGTGAATCACATTGTAGGTCACCGATCCTGGGTTGACACAATTTTATGATCGATAAAGTTGTATTGTTGTTCCTCGCTCAGTAAGGCAGACGAAGTTATAGTAAGTAAGTAATCATTTTATTGACCGACAGGGGTCATCCTTGACCCAATAGTCATGCATACATACATATAATTGAACAGAAATAACAGTGACAATGCTTCAAACAGTAGAAAGTATACCACCTTACTGACAAGTATCATACACATTGTAGCACCCACATATAGAGTTACTACTTGTAAGTCTTACAGAGGGTATGTCAAAGATAAATCTTTAGTCTATCCAACTACACACTCCTACATATATAAACACACGTATAAATAAAGATACACAATTGCACATGAATGACTATGACTGTAACAGCAGAATAATACAGCAGGGCTGTAGATTCAGTCCATATGACACATTCGGTCAATATGACACAAACATTAAAGATTTACGGACGGAGTTCTTATACAATATTACACAAACTTTAAAGATTTATGGACGGAGTTCTTATACACACACCAACATGTATGTGAAAACCAACATGTGTAAAAACTTGCATAGAAAATAAAAAGATACACACAAAATGAATGTCTGTTAAATTAGTGAAGTAATTAAAAAAAGGCACTCTACAGATCTACACATATACATGTATATACAGATCAAGTCTTGCGCTGTGTACATGTTAACACAGGTGCACCTGAGGACAGGGTCAAACTAGTCATGCAGTTTTAATTTGCCACATGAAGTTAGTGCAGTGGATGGGCCACTCAGGACCATGAAAAATTAATGCTTGATTAAGCAATTCACTTGGGCAGACACTTATGCAGAAACTTGCCCGGGTAGAAGTTGACTTTTGGCTCTTTACATGACATCAAAGAAATAAATTGTTATATTGTGTGGGAAAACGATTCCCAGCTATCTGCCATGCAAGGCTAAGAATGGGCCGCAGGCAGCTGAAAACCCAATAGCTGTCCATGAAACGCACAGGCTTATTGTTCTCTAATATGTAATTATATTTGTATTTTCATTGAATGAAATATGTTCAAACCAAACTTGCATTTGAGATTTTTATTTGGTGTTTCGGGTAGTGTGCATGCTGTGTGTAAAGTAAAGTGGGTCGGACTTCATTGGGATCTCTTTCATGAGCGTGCGAGGGAGGACTTGGTGACTGGGATTTTCTTCATAAAGCGGTAACTTTCATGAGCGTGTGAGGGGTACTTGTCGACTGCCATTTTTGATGAAGCGCGTTACATGGTACGTGAAACAGCGGCTGATGCATGACGGGAGACCAGTGCGCTGGAGGCATCGCCGACATGGGCATGACCTACATCTAAGGCTGTGTCAGCATAAAAAAAATGAAGCTACACGGGAAAGGGAAGCATTGAAAGCTTGTCTTTGTTGTATCGATCACAATCAAGCATATGATCTGGGCAAAGATTCACTCCTGTGACCAGACATGAACATAATGTGGCGAGCCTGAAAGCCAGTGTCATTGAGGAATTTTCGTACTTATGTGTGTATCCGCGAGAAGGTGCGCAGGAGTTATGAATGAAAAAAGTAATGCTCATAGTAATGGCGCATAAGATTCTAGTGGGGCTGCAGGTCTTGGACCAGTAAATCAAACCTAATAAAGTTACATTTTAAATTGGCTATATTCGCCGGTTTGTTGGCTGCTACACAGACTATTGTTCCGCGTGTCTTGCTGGGCTCCACGGATAGTCTGCCGAAACCGCAGACCAGATTCATTCATTTCAAGGGGCAATTAGCACTCGCATAAATGATGGAAGATAGCGTTTCTGAGGGCCTCTCTGGCCAATGACCACTTTGTCTTTGCTGGCTGGTTGATTCCCCTCTAAATATTCATGAGCTCCACTGTACCCAATCAGTGCCCTGTTAGACGTCACGTTTCACACACTTGCGTGAGCATATTGCCAGCCAACCTGCTCAGTGAGTGTATCCCACGGAGATCACAGCGCCACTGCGGTTTACTGGGAGTTAAACATGGCATGCTGGGAACTCCTGTAACTCTGACAATTTTCGAGTTAAAGATGTCAAGATGGCTACAGTCGCTACTGTATTTTTGCGTGAAACAACGCCAGTACAAAACCCGATTATTTTGTTCTGGTACTCCCCTGTCAAAAGCATGTCTCTCCATTTTTTATTCATGAGCCAAGACTTGGGACTTCCCATAATAACTGGAAATCATCCTGCTCGCAGTTCAGCCTCATCGTCAGAAATATCCCCCAATATACACGAAAATATTCCCAGATGATCGAGCAACCGTGCCTGGGACTTTTTTCTTTTAGACACACGTGCATGGAAATTAAATATATTTTTCGCCGCATTATTCTTAATTATGTTCAAAAACTTTTTCAAAAAGAAACGTCATTGTACCAATCATGGTTGCTGTGTAATCAGTAAAGTTTCAAAGCCAAACCTGTGCAGTTTCACAAGTCCGCTGAGTAAATTACATCTGTGCCTAGATCAGAAGAGTCCCAGTTAATAACAATGATAATCTCCGTACGCGTTTTTCAAAAGAAAATGCAAACGGTAAAATTAAGTCTTTGAAGCTGTTGTGCTGAGCGTCGTCATATCCCACCCAACCTGACGATGCGGCCGGTTAAATGTTTGGCCGCAAACGAATTAACTCTTCTAGTCTCGGTTCAATTTAATCATGGCATGATGGCAGTATTGCTGAAAAACTTGCAATAATCATAATTTAATAAAATATAAAATAAACGGCAAATAAAACACCACGTGTATACATATACGCCAGTGGTTGATTTGGCTCAAGTCAAGATGATCAACAAATCTCAGAGCAGGTGCGTGTCCGGAGTTCACAGAACTTCAGAAGTTATGCGAAAGTATTACTCTTGCTTCCATAATTTAATCGTATTATGATGGAAGTGATGCTAAATTTAAGACCTGTAATAATTTTAGTGTAAAATTAATCATATATATATATATATATATATATATATATATATATATATATATATATATATATATATATATATATATATTATATGCATACATATACATATATAAAACGGCAACACAACACCACGTGTATATCTGTGTTTTGCTTAGTTTCGACAAATGTCAGACCACGTGCGTCACGCCAGAGCTCGCCAGAGTTCACCGAAGTTCCGCGAAGTGTTTTGCACCTAAATCAAAATTACAAAATACGGATTCAAGTGTGCACTTGCAAGATACCGGGAACGTAATTTGATTGGTTTCTACCGATTAACAATGAAATTGACATAACTGACCATGCAGAATAAAGTCAAGATAGTAAGCAATGTATTCTAAATACTTTTGCGACCATTCTTTTTTATGCAATGCAAAGGCTCAGTTGTAGACAACACCACAGGCACAAGGTGCCGGGAAGTTCAACACCAACGCCAAAAAGAGAGAACCCGGTATGTTCCAAGTTGCGATGCACTTCACATCAATCCCGATTATTTGAAATAAAGTTTGAAACACAGAAGATTTACGATAATTGAATGAAAGTCGGTTACATCTCGTCGTGTATGATGGGAAAAAAAACAGGTCAGTGTGGGATAAACGCCACTGACCTATCAGAGGCTGCGAACATTTTCCGTTGCGGAAGAATGAAAGACAGCCGACCAGAAGCGGTTCGGCAGACTCAGTGGAGCGTCCACACAGTAACGATAGCGTAACGTAGTCGGTCTTAGCAGGCAACCGGTTTGTCTCTGACTTTAAAAAGTTCCGTTGACATTGTACCCGTCATTTTGCTGAAAGGTTACTTCAATGACAGTTATATTATTAATAGAAAATGGGGTTAAACTTCAAGCCAATTTACTTTTTTGCTACTGGCGCATTTCTTTATGCTCAGCTCCATAGTTACAGTTCCGAAGCAAAACGTAAAGGAAGAGTAAACCAACAGGATTACTGGTTCAAGAGTTAAATGCTGAAGTGACACCCTTCCCAATCCTACCGATACTCAGGCATATTTATTCCCTTTATATGACAAGGAATGGCCAAGAGTTTCTCTGCTCCCCTATTTTAATATCCTGTCACCTGAGGCCCTGTATTCAGTGCGTGTCTAGGACCTCTGCACCCACAGCGTATTTACAGGTCGAAAACCTGCACGGCTGGCGCGTGTGATGGATGTCTTTATGGAATGGTCAAGACAACGAAAGCTCCTAATCTCTCAATGTTTAGAATATATAGCGAACGTAAATATATAATATTAAACATATCAGATTGATGGAATGATGTCTGTATACCATTTGATTTAACATGACATTTTAATTACATATAGTTTTGATGCAAAACATGTACTGTGTTCAACGGTTCATTTGTGGTGAATGTTTCAATGGGCTAAATCAACATAAAAGCGGGAGAACGCATTTTTATGCATTGTACAAAAAGCATTGTTACAAGAAATGTTGAATACCTGCCTTAAGACAATGTCTGGCATATGACACATTGTACACTGTTGAAACATTGAATTGGTTTTAAATACTTTACTTTATGCTTCGTATTGTTTGCATTGCAATTTTGGACATGGCGTAATGAAGAGGTATGCTTAAAAGAACTGTGCTGTACAAAATAAGACCAGATACCTCCAACTGTGAAGCAATCAGAATGAGGAAGCCCCCCCCCCCCTTTGCCGGTAAGCCGAAGTTGTGTTATGATACACAATAGTATTAATAATAATTAACAAATTTTATTTCAAGTAATTGATGAGGCTTACAATACAAAATTCACTCCACTACAGACCCCAGGTTTGCTAATAAGCAATTAGCCCACATGGGATGATACCAGCAATCCTAAGTCATGTCACCACATGCATTCACTTTTTCATTATCTGAAGTACTATTCAAAAACCAATTTGCCAATATAAATTTATATATAAATTACCCATATAGTACAGCATTAATTTGAATGTCTGTGTACTTGTGGCAGTTCTTAAAGCACGTATGCTTATATGGAATGACTTAATTCGTGATTTCTCTTGTTCTTTTAGAGTTTGGAAAGTTTGTCGTTTAGTTGTGAAGCAATCACAAAGAGAAAAAAGGATCTGTTAATCAAACTTGACACATGTTGAATGACTGGATTTTATAGTTTTAAGAATAATATTTTTTATTTTATATTTAATCATAAATTACTAGTATATCAAATATAATTATTAGTTCAGGTTAAAATTAATGGGGATGATGTCAGTTGTGTGGCTCTTTCCAAGGGGGTCGGGGCCGGGAGCCGGGATTGGTGTTGAGCACGCAAGTAGTTAGGGGGCGAATGAACGGATAGCCTCGTCAGTGGTCTACCGAACAACATCACTTGAAGCATTGATTTCCCAAATC